>JAXQQM020078583.1:0-153945 GCA_034641835.2 Pinus albicaulis
CCAAGACAAATGCTACAAAATCTAGATCTATGCAGTTAAACTCATTAAGCAATAAATAAAAGCAAGAGTTGCTCCATGCATCCAACATACAAGACAAGAATATTTTTAAAGAATTTTTGTAAATTTATGACAGCTGGGAAGGGAACATAGAAAGATGTTACCAGTCATCCTCAATGGGATGGGTTTTTGTATGTCCTCAACATTTTAGATCTAATATCTCTCTCTCTTGATGGTGTAGAAAACCCAGACAAAAATGGAACTCAAAGGGAGCTCACAAGCAAAAATGGTAATAAAATATGACAATGATGGAGGATTAAAGTTAGACCAAAAGTATAGATCTAGAGTGATCTTTAGGCAACAAAAGGTAGTGAATGAATGGAACAATCCTTCTATTTATAACAAAATATTGAGTTAGTCTAGATATTGGTGCATAATTAAAATATTATTAACCAAATCTAGATCCAACTTTTATGGAATATTTTATTATCTTTGTTGGAGGGAAAAATAATTTGAATTTGGTCAAATCCTTTTATTTGTAAATAATAAATAAATAAATTATTTATTTATTATTTAAGGATATGGTTGAGTAATAATTAAATAAATAATGATTTATTCAATTATTTATAAATGATTTAGTCAAATTTAACAAGGAATATTATTTAAATAATGTTTAAATAATTATTCCTAGAAAATAATAAGATAAATAATTATTTATCTCATTAATTTTCCTGTTTTGGGTTAAATATGACCATGAATATTAATTAAACTGTTGTTTAACTAATTATTCCTTGAGGAAAATCAAACAAATATGGATTTATTCAATATTTCCTGATGGGGTTTCCTGTTTAGACCATAAAAAAACTTAATAAATTATGGATTACTAAGTTATTTTTCATAGTGAAAGCAATTTTACTTAGGGTAAAACTTATATTACATGGTTTACTTTGGTCCATCTAATAGTAACAAGTTAGATGACCAAAAATTGGTGAACATCTATATCTGGGCTACATTCCCATTCCAGGCAGTGAACCCAGGGTTCTTCATTATGGGATTGGCTTTGGTGTTGGCAATTGGAAATTTGACAAGGCTATTTGGAGAGACACAGATATGAAAAATGTCTGCTGGAAGTTGTTCTCGAACGACCTAATACTTATACATTGACATCAACATATGACAACAACTTGAGAAGGGACGAAATAAGCATCAAGTGTGATAGAACATTAAATGAGGCTTGCATTTACATCATGCAAGAATGAATAATCATGATTTTCATTTTGAAAAAATATTTGACAAAAATATTGTACATGTCCAAACTCCACCACCTTTATTTGATCAAGACCAGATTATTTTTTTTTTTTTTGAAGATTTGAAACAAATCTCGTTGGAGAAAACAAAGTCTTATGAAAATGTAAATCATGATAAAAATGATGAAATTCTGAAGATAACAAAGGAAAAAACTAGGAGTAGCAAATATTTCAATCACAAAACAAATTCCTCGCAAGAGGATGAATGAGTCTTAAAAATTGATGCTACTCACCACCTTGTAGTTGTCTGTCCAAGGTATTGGATGATTGCACTATGGAGTCTGGACTATTTATTTTTTAGGCTTCCTATTGGGTTTTTCAACACTATTTTCAAGACAGAAAATAGATCGACCTCGGAAAAATAATCCTTGCAACAGACAAAGGAATTCTCATTCCAACAATTCAGACACAAATGGGGATTTCTGGAATTTTTCATACAAGAATTTTACCTCAAAAATATTGTGGAAAAACCATAGAAATAACTACTACTCCTTTGTAATGTGATTCAGGCCTTCTGAGTTCTGTACTCTTAGAGAATGGGGATCCTTAAGCTATGTATTTAAGAGAAAATGATCAAAATTGGATCAAGGACCTAAGGATTGGCTTAAAATTAAAAATTACAAGATTGGGTTGAAACCAATATGGTTACATAGGTCTCATATTCCTAATTCCAGCACCATAAATGGTTCGAAAAATAGACACTGTATGAAGAATTTATTGCACTTTGAATGCCAAGTGGGTCCGACGGAGCACGAAGGGGCCAACCCTCCTCCCATGGAACCTCATCATATGACCAGTGTGAGAGCTTAATGTTAAGAGCACTTAAGGAGCCTAATCTAAGGTTTAATATTTAATTAAGATTCAATTAAGTGGAGTTTAATATGGCGGAGATTTTGGAGGCACTCCCAAATTTAGGCGGACTTCCACTTTTAGTGGAGTTAAGTGGCAGTTGCCCCACATTTAGTGGAGGAAAGTGGGGCAAAGTTGTTTTGGTCATAAATATCTCATTATTGAACCAAATTGGATGAAATTTTAGTCAATTTTGGGTCTCTTTGACCTCTTGAAGACTTTGGGATAGGTTTCAGGTTGCATGGAGGTGATATTCAATAGTGTTTGCTTCAGGGAAGATGAAGGAGCCATCAGGGCCACCATGAGACAAATTCAGTTTGAGGCCTAACCAGGGGAGTTAGAGTCCTTTTCCAGAGTTCCAACAATTAAAATTGGATAATTAAGATGTTTTGAATCTGATGAAATAGCTTAAAGAGCTTTTAGAGAACGTTTGAAGGCCTAAAAACCTTATTAAAGTTCTAGGGGTCACTATTGCCAACTTTTGCCAGTAGCAGTGCAGGGCTTAGAAAGAGCTATTTGAGACCACTTGCAGTGAACCAGTGGTCATTATTGACTGAAAAAATCATTCTGAGTCTATTTATAGAGGTTTCAGCAAGTGTTAAAGACCTTTAGAGGTTGAAAACTCAACAGAGACATTTTCATTAACCTTAGTTCCAGGGGGTGCTGATAGGTGATTGAGGTGAAACCAGAGCAGCCAGAGGCTATTTTTGATGAAAAAAAATCTATATTGACTATTTCAGTGATTTTGGAACCAATGGAAGTGTTTTTAGAACATTTTGAGAACTTCTAAAGCTTGAAAAGCTGATGTGAATTTTTGGGCAGCCCTGGGCAAACCGTGGAGGATAACCTATTTGGGGAATGCAGTGCTCAATTTGAGCAATATATCAATTGGTATTTGATGTATGATGTGTATTATATATAGAAGGAGTGCTTTCAGTGACAGAAACATAATTATGAGGGATTTTGTGCCATTTAGAAGCTCAGAGTAGCTTAGTGCATCGACATAAGGAATTGTGTCAACAAGAGCCTAAAGCTGTTTGCGGAATTTGGACAGCCATTAGAGGGATTTAAATGGTATTTTCAGTCCTTTGGATCATTTTTGTATTCATTGGAATTAATTATTTAATTTGTAAAAAAACTTACCATAATCCCAAAGATCCAAGTCATTATGACCAAGCTCAAAGGAGACGTAGCCTATGAGATATCGGGTGAACTCCTAGATTAAAATTGTTATTGTGTTTGAATGATTATTTGCTGCATTATGTTGTTGTCATACATGTTAAATTGCATAAATAACAAATGAACTTAAGACACATAAACTGTAAAAATTCATACACCACTTTCAAGTAAATAATTCCGCAAAATTTTCAAGTACAAGCTAGATCATTTTTAATTTAAACTAAGTGGTAGGTTCTTGAAATACATACAAGTTATCTAGAACATTTTCAGATTAGGTTGGTATTAGAGCACCTAGTTTCTTGATTGACATAGCAGTTGCTTGTTAGTATAGCTTGAAAGGTATTTAAACAGTGTAAAAGATTGACTGTTTTACTGTTTGCAAACTGATTGTTGTTTGAGTTTGCTTGAGATTTGGGGATAGCTACTGATTAGCTAAGAACTGGAGAGGAAAAAAAGGAAGAAAGGGCTGAAGGAATCTTCCTTACCCCAAGGGACCTCAAGGTCACTTTTGGAAACAACCCTCTTGACGATTGTTTGTTAAGAAGCTCTTGGAGTTTGTTTGTTGTTTGGCTGCTTGAATAAGAGTTGGTCTTTACAACCACTTGATTAAAAAGATTGTCATCTGTTTTGAAAGATTTGAGAACTTTTTTGAAGTTAATTTGTTCTTTGACATCATAACGACAACTTCTACAAGTGAAGTTTCCTCTTTCATAATATTCTTCGATGATGATATGAAGCATGGCTTTATTATATTGAAGGACATGGTGCAGATTTTGTTTGAGGATAAACGAGAAAGAACTGAACTTTGTGAATATTTGTTTGCCATGAAGGAAGAGAAGGAAGAAATTCTTCAAATATTTCATGATATGGAGAGGCAACTCCATCAAGCCCAAGAGGCTTTGACCAAGAAAATGCATGAGGAAGAGGTAATCCATTCTAATTTGTCTTCAGTTTCCTCTTTAGAAAGATGTGTTGGTTCTTTCAAAAAGAATAGAAGAGGTATAAGGTCCAAATTAATGATTAAAATGGCTATGAAGGCAAAGGATTAGGCAAGCATGCATAAGGCATGGTTGATCCCATTTTGGTTGAGGAACGACCCACGAATCTTGGTTTTGGTTATGTGTAGTTTAATGGAAAAGACTCCAAATCCTTGAAGGCATGTGATGCTACTTTAAAGAAAACCTTTATTCCAAGTTCTAAGATGAAAATATGTCAAATTTGTTTCAAAGATGATTGCCATTGCTTTAAGCCTTTGTTGCAAGAAGAAGATGGAAGACATGCAGCTTATGGCAAGCATGCAAGTTCATACAATTTTCAAGACAAGAATGATGATGTTAGCCTGCAAAGGAAAGTTGTAGCCTCTACTAGTTCATCTTCTCATGAAGACAAAAAGGATGAAAATCCAAAGAAACACAAGAGGTATAAATCTTTTCATGATCAATTTGATTGTGTTTCTGAAAATCATGATAATTTTGCATGCTTAAATGGAAGAAAGATTTTTTGTACATATTGTGGTCGATTTAACCATCATGTTTCGAGATGCTGGATGAAGAAGAAAGCATACATGAAGCAGATGAGGTAAAGACAAATTTCAAAGAAGGTGCATGAGTTTTGCACATATTGCCAAAAGAGGGGACATGTTGTCTCTCATTGTTGGACTTTGCATCCAACTAGTCATCCAAAGCACATGCAGCAAGAGGACAGAAATATTGGCACAAGTGGAACTATGGATTCCATTATTGATGTGAAAATGGAAGATTCACATGAAGAAGTGTTGCAGTAGCAAAATTTTCCATGGAGGTGGCTTGGAAAGAAGTGGATGGACTTCTCAATAAGAAATACTCCTTTGTACATATGCACATTTTGGTTGTATGCATGTATTTATGTTGAAAAGTTTGATGCAAGATTGCATATAATTGCGGTTTAGTTGAAGGAATTTCTTTGTTGTTTCAAAATTTCTTCGTGGAGGTGTAAAAGATGAGTATGATACTCACTTATATTGCAGAAATATATTTTAGTTCAGCTCTTTAGCCACCCACATGTTTTTGGGATTATGTACTTGTTGGTACTTGAAAGGAAGAGTTGAAGGTGTACATGTGCATGGAAGTTGTATGTGTAAATAGTGAACTGTAAATAGGTTCATTGTACATTGATACATCCACATGTGTTTTTCAAGATGTATCATTTTGTTTATTGACTTGTGTCGATTGTGTCGCATATTTTTTTCGAGTTGTGTCGATTGTGTTGCACACTTTTTACAGTGATTTTGTGTCAATTGTATAACACATTTTATGACGAATTTTTGTTGATGTCGCATGTTGCATGACATATGTTTGAGCTACCTTGGGTCATTGATCAAGAAAATGATGTTCAGTTTCCTTCTACAAATTTTTCGCCAGAATTTTTTTGAGAGAGTGCAAAAAAGACAGTTCTTGACAGGAGGAAAAGCATAGAGGAAGGGAAGTGTGAATTGCTTTCTAGTTGTGGTTCAAAGTCACTAGCCATGCAAGGAAAGTGTTTGGAGGCTAAAGAGAAGAGGTTGCAGTACTCTCATTTGTTGTACATATCAGTTTCAGTAGTCCAAGAGAGATTTTTGGGTCCAAAAGCTTCTCATTTGGGAGGTGTGATCAGAACTAGATCAAGGACCTAAGGATTAGCTCAAAATTCAAAGTTACAGAATTGGGTTGCAACCAATATGGTTGCATAGGTATCATATTCCTCATTCCGACACCATAAACGGTTTGAAAAATGGACAACGTATGAAGAAGTTATTGCACTTTGAATGCCGAGTGGGTTCGGCGGAGCATGGAGGGGTCAACCCTCTTCCCATGGAACCTCATCATATGACCAGTGTGGGAGATTAATGTTAAGAGCACTTAAGGAGCCTAATCTCAGGTTTAATATTTAATTAAGCTTTATTTAAGTGGAGTTTAATATGGTGGAGATTCTGGAGGCGCTCCCAAATTTAGGCGAACTTCCACTTTTAGTGGAGTTAACTGGCAATTGCCCCACATTTAGTGGAGGAAATTGGGGCAAAGCTATTTTGGTCATAAATATCCCATTATTGAACCAAATTGGATGAAATTTTAGTCAATTTTGGGTCACTTCGACCTCCTGAATACTTTTGGATAGGTTTCAGGTTGAATGGAGGTGATCTTTAGTGGCTTTTGCTTCAGGAAAGATGAAGGAGCCATCAGGCCACCATGAGACAAATTCAGTTTGAGGCCTAACAAGGGGAGTTGGAGTCCTTTTACAGAGTTCCAATAGTTAAAATTGGATAATGAATATGTTTTGAATCTTATGAAATAGCTTACAAAGCCTGTAGAGAATGTTTGAAGGCCAAAAAGCCTCAATAAAGTTCCAGGGGTCAATATTGCCAACTTTTTCCAACAGCAGTGCAGGGCTTAGAAAGAGTTGTTTGAGACCATTTGGAGTGAAAAAGTGGTAATTATTGACTGAAAAAATAATTATGAGTCTATTTACAGAGGTTTTAGCAAGTATTAAAGACTTTTAGAGGTTGAAAACTCAGGAGATACATTTTCATTAACCCTAGTGCCAGGGGGTGCTGATAGGTGATTGAGGCGAAACCAGAGTAGACAGAGGCTATTTTTGATGAACCAAAAATCTATCTTGACTATTTCAGTCATTTTGGAACCAATGGAAGTGGTTTCATAACATTTTGAGAACTTCTAGAGCTCGAAAATCTGATGTGAAGTTTTGGGCAGCTTTGGGAAAACTGTGGAGGATAGCCTATTTGGGAAATGAAATGCTCAATTTGAGAAATTTATCAGTTGGTATTTGATGTATGATGTGTATTGGATACAATAGGATTGGTTTCATTGATAGAAACAAATTATGTGGGAGTTTTTTCCATTTAGAAGCTCAGAGTAGCTTAGTGTACCGACAGAAGGAATCATGTCAACAAGAGCCTAAAGCTGTTTGCAGAATTTGGACTTCCATTAGAGGGATTTAAATGGTATTTTAAGTCCTTTGGATCATTTTTGTATTCATTGGAATTAAGTATTTAGTTAAAAAAAAAAACTTACCATAATCCCAAAGAGCCGCGTCAAGATGACCAAGCTCAAAGGAGACATAGCCCACAAGATTTCGAGTGAACTCCTAGATTAAAATTGTTGTTGTGTTTGAATGATTATTTGCTGCATTATGTTTCTGTCATACATGTTAAATTTCAGCAAGAAAAAATGAACTTAAGACACATAAACAGTAAAAATTCATACACCACTTTCAAGTAAATAATTTCGCAAAATTGTCAAGTACAAGCTAGATCATTTTTAATTTAAACTGAGTGGTAGGTTCTTGAAATACATACAAATTATCCAGACCATTTTAAGATCAGAAAAAATGACAAAGGAAAAGGGAAACAATTATCATTTCCAATAAATGAAGTTTCAAATATCCTTAATTTAGAAGGATGTCGAGCATTGGTAGAAGTTTCAAGCTAGAAAATCATGAAAGGTACAATAACGCAGATTAAAATAAAGGAGAGCTAAAATGCAAGTTTATAGTTTGTTAAATGGAGATGAAAATTATTATGAGATAAGCATGATTTTTTAATCCTATGTTTCCAAACAGGAACTCCCTACAACTACTAATAATGCTAATGTATTTTCCTCGACCATGATCTCAAGAGTGTCTAAATACTTGCGGAAAACTACTAACTCTGCATGAAATATGAGCTTCCAACTTTGTTGTAATTGTTCTTAGCCAAGTCAGATGAATGAATAGCATCCACATTGAATGTTGTATATTTTCCACCATACTTTTTAATCACCTATCTGTCCCCAAAAGTGGCCCCTATTCAATGGAAACTACTCATAAAGAGTGTCAAATTCAGTGCTTATTTTTATGTAGAGTGTGACTCCAAATATCCCAAAAGGTATCCTTGAGAGAATCTATTTTGTGATGATTAAAACAACAACATATCTTATACCTCCTTCACAGCATGTGTGGGTTTCCTGTGCATGTATTTCAGAGCCGAAGGAGGAAACAGTGACACGTGGCTCGCAGTACAAGTTCGCTCTATTGAACCAGTCCATAATTAGGTCATTGTGGGAGATTGCATATAACCTTTCTTGAAGAAACAAAATCAGGTCATACTTGTGGCATTATAAAGAAGATTGAGAGGGATAATAAAGGAGTGAAGATAAAATATTGGGGATTCAAAGTCATAGAGATACATCAGATTCAATATCAAGCTCCTCAAAATTAAGAAATAGGTGTGTATTTTTTTTAAATTGCATAAGTCTTGTTTGAAAAATAAGTTTGAAGGGATTCCAAGGGAATATTGAAGCATAAATATTAGTATTGGGTTCTAAAATGGCCCTAAAAGGAATTCAACACCCATTAAGTGCTCATAAGGCTCTATATGACTCATGAAGAGGAAGAAGTGCAACATGATATATCAAAATTACAAAAGATGTGCAACAAATTTCGCTCTCACAAAGAGTAACAAAAAGTGAAATGGAAGTTTTGAAGAAAGGCGTGGAAGCTAAGATGGATAGTTTGAAGGAAGGAATGGGAGATAATATGGATGGTTTGAAGAATGACATGGAAGCTAAGATGGATGGTGTGGAAGCTAAGATGGACGGTATAGAAGGAAAGATGGAAGCTAAGATGGATGGTTTGAAGAAAGGTGTGGATGCTAATATGGATGGTTTGAAGAAATTCATGGAAGCTAAGATGGATGGTTTGAAGATTGGCATGGAAGCTAATATGGAAGGTATGGAAGGAAACATAGAATATTTGAAGAAATAAATGAAAGGTTTGAAGGAAGGTTTGGCAAAGTTGCTACAACAAAAGCTTCCTAATGGCGAAAATGTAGTAGAGGAAACTCATGATGGGAACAAAATAAATGTTAATCATGATTTCATAGACTATAATTTTGGATTTAAGACCCACCATATTCCAAAGATTGATATGAATAATTTTGATGGCAAGGGTCCGATAACTTGGAAACTACAAATGGGGCAATACTTTTAGCTACATAATATGAAAAACACACAAAAGGTACATATTGAAACTTTGTATTTAGAACCAAATCAATTTGTATGGTATCTATGGCTTTGTTCTCATAAACCACTTGTCACTTGGTCAATTTTTATGGAGGAAATGATAGCACATTATGAGGATACAAAGAGAAACACCTCTTTAGCCAATTAATAAATCTCAAACAAAAGGGTTCAATGATGGAGCACATTGACGACTTCCAAAAATTGAATATAACAGTAAATAATATTATATAGGAACATAGGATTGATGTCTTCATAGGGAATCTACAATATACCATCCAACATGAGGTTCGCCTATGGAAACCTGATACATTGGAGAACACATTCAGGTTGGCATGAAAAATTGAAAGAAAAATTGAAAGAAAAATTATGGCGACAAGGAATTCTACCACTCACAACTATAAAGATGGAAGTGTTGCTACTCCTAGACTTCCAGAAACTATAAGGTTGACACCAAAAAAATTGGAAGAAAAAAGAGCAAAATTAATTTGCTATAGTTGTGATAGAAAATACATTAAAGGTCATAAGTGTGATGAGAAGAAATTATTTTCCACAGATTGTGAAGAGGAGGAAGAAAAGGAACAAGAAAATTCAAAAGAAGAGGATATACACCAGGAACCAACCCGAGAGGAAGAAAAAATGAATCCGACCATATCCTATAATGCATTGGGAGGAATTACCACTTCTCAAACTCTCAAGATAGTGTTTCGGGGAAAATCACCCTAGAGGTTTGTTGGGTTTAAACCTCCACAGAGCAGGGCATGCTACTTAAGAAGGACTCACACAACCATACATGTTCATGAAAAACTAAACAGAGTAGATCGAGGAAGTTACCCGTAGGTCCTACGGTTGAAGCAGATCCCGCGGGGTCCAAACCCCCAACAACCGTCCTTCCTTCTTAACCTGAAAGACAAGAAGAAACAAGCACGAAGAACTGGTTGTACAGCATATATCTACTCTAAATGTTAGTGAAATCCATATAAAACATCAGATAAACCATAATGAATGCTTAAATAACAATTTTCTCATATATGTAAGCGGACACTAACACGTATATTTTGGGAACAAGATGGTACTTCTGTATTATAAATAGCATGTACAAAAATAACAAGTGGAGAGATCACCTGAATCCTTCCACGATCTTCGAGCAGACCGTCGTCCGGATTCGTCCCACCCTTGCCTCGCTAAGATTCCTTCCGAACTGGTGCATACGAGATGACATATAAAGAGATGAGCATCTCCAGGAAACAAGGGTTTCCTGTAATGAAATGGGAAGTGCAGGAGGCACGGGAATTCAGACTTGGATAGGGAATACCAACAGAGTATAATATCAATAATTTCTCTCTCTCCCTTAGGCCATGCACATGAGGGGCTTTTATACTCCCTCAAAGTAGTTTCAACAATTGGAAACAGTTGGCCACGTGCTGGGGTGGTTGAACTACCAGAGTAACCATCAACCCAGCCCGAAAATAGGGAATTTTTATATATATTTTTAATGATTTTAATGGCATACGCGGGAAAGTGCATGTGGACTCGCGTATACACGCGGAAAAGTCTGGGCATAACCGCGTATGGGGATTTTTACACTGTTTTTTAGTGAATTTGTCCAAGTTTGTAGGAATGGGTGCCCAAAGCCATAAAAGCAATCATGAATCATATGAAGGTGAGAAATGATGCTATAACAGATAGAAAGATATATCAATAATAAAAATGTAATAGTGCTTATTGATTCGGGTAGTACCCATAATTTTATTCATTGTAAGGTATCCAAGGAATTGAATTGCTTTCTATACCCAGCACTAGAGTGTCAAGTGATGGTGGAAAATGGAGGCACTATAAATTGCATTGGAAAGTGCCATAATATCAAGCTAACCAAGGGGGAATATGTATTGAAGAGTCCAATGCTTTCCATTCTGTTGGAGCAGAGTCTCCCACACTGATGAAATCTGGTCCAATTTTGTATTATTTTGATTATATTTAGTCTAACGCAGGGCTGATAGGGCAGATAAAAGCCCCAATACGTTGTAAGCGGGTAAATAGGTAAAACTAGGAGTCCGCAAACCACAGTTTGCGGACCGTGGTAAGTATAGGCTAAATTGGTATAAATAGTAAGTCTTTTTGAGTCGATAGGCAGAAGATGAATAGAAGTAAATGCTAAGTGTGGATTGTTAGTTCTGGGTTTCGGGTATTTGGGTCGAACTCCTGCTGGCTGTGTGCACGGAGATCCTTTGTCTTGCTATGTGCGGACCCTGCTGGCTGTGTGCGCAGGTGGGATTTGGGGTTATGTAAAAATCTGCTGATAATATATGAGAAGTATTGCTGTTATTTGGTTCTGGATATATTTGTTATATAAATCTGCACTCTGTGTTAAATCTGTGATAAGGAACAAATGATATGTGTTATCTGCTGTGTTTATCTATAATATATGCTATTTGGTCTACTGTGTGTACTATAATTTATATCCTTGCTGGTCGAATGCACGTGGATGCGGACCTAAGATCTAGATCTGTAATACTGTGTACACCGGTTATCTATTTAAGCCTGCGAACTAGCTCTGTTTCCATATATCTATGCATTGTGCATGGCTTGGCTTACCTGCTCTCTTTCTGGGTGTGGAAACCTAGTTCTAGCACCCTCCCATACTGCTTCGGGTGAGACTTTGACCTGCACAAGTAGGTCACTGCCGAAAGGGCCAGTAGCATAGGGGTTTGTTGGCAAACCTTAACATATGAACCTGGGTCAGGACCCCTAAAGCCAACAAATGGTTCCATTTCCGGGACTAGGAGCATTTTGAAAGAGCAGTCAGGTAATGCCAGAACACCAAAAAGAAGGTAGACATGGCTATGAATTTAAAACTACCTACCTTCAAGGGTGTGGGTGATGAGGATATGGATAGGTTCTGGTTTGTTGTTGAATCGGTATGGACGGCGCAAAACATTACAAGTAATTTGGTGAAGCAGGCCCAACTATCTCTGGCTTTCGAGGAAAGAGCTCTGGATTGGTCTATGGGATACATTGGGTAGAAGGAAAATGCAACTATTGATGAAATTAAGGCTGCACTAAAGCAACAATTCAAGAGACCTCAATCCTACTTGCAGACAGTAAATGAACTGAAGGATATCAAGCAAGGGCCATATGAGTCTATATGGGAAGCATATCAATGATTAAAGAAAGCAATCAGAGAAGGTGGGTTCCAGTATGATGATAGACAACACACAGAATGGTTCATCGCTATGCTACTACCTCACCTACAGATACCTATGGGGCAACAATCTATCGAAATACAGGAAAAAGCATTGGAGGTGGCTATGAAACTAGAAGCTAGCTCTAGAGATGACACTCAGTTGGGAGTACACCAGATTCAAGGTCAACTAGAAGTAATGCATCTCGAGATTCAGAACCTATGCAAGGAACGCAGACCGACGGTCAGCCCAGACAGATGGTGCATTCGGTGCCGAGTAAATGGTCATACCAAGGATAACTGCCCACTACTGACTACATATACGCCGACTGGAGCGCTTAGTACCTTACGACCTAGGGAGGCTACAGGGTCAAGTGGAGTGCAGCAGTGGTGTCAGTTCTGCAGATCGGTTGGCCATGATGAACATAATTGCCGCACATATGAGTTACTAATGGAATGAGGGAACCTATTCTAGGTTTAGTCTGACCTAACATCACCCAGATCCCCCACAGGAGTAAGGGGATCCCCATCTCTAGGTAGGGGAGGAGGCCAAGGAGGAAGCGCTGGTCGAGGACGGGGCTAACTCATCTGCTACAACTATGGGGAAATCGGTCATTTTGCAAGAGACTGCGTCAATCTAACTAGACAGACCTGCCGATACTGTAGATAGTTGGATCACTCGATCAAAGATTATCTGGTTCTAATAGATAAGGTTCAAGAAAAACAACAGACTACCACACAAAATGTGCAACGGGTAAAGGTAGAGCCGCGAGAGACAAGATCATCTAGTGAAGCACGAATGCAAGCAACCGTAGGCCCAACAACGCAAGTAAGAGCGCAACCCCTGCAGGAAATTGGCGTCGTTCCTGGAAGGGAGGACAATTGTGGCCCATTACTTGCACCTAATGATGACCGTGGGAAATAGATCAAGCCATTCCTACAAGTATGTATGTAGCTGCTACGCCACCAGTAGACCACGGAGAATATTCAAACTCTATTCAAGGGGTGCGATGGCCAGGCCTACCCAGTTGCACAGGTACGAAAAATGCATAAACAAAAATGCACAAGTTGGGAGATGTGATTGACTGTGCAGATTGGGGCTTTTAAGATGGATCAAGTCATTCTTGACTTAGGATCTGAGGCAAACGTAATCCCTAAGTAGACTTGGCAGCAAATGGGCGAACGTAATCCCTAAGTAGACTTGGCAGCAAATGGGCGAACCTACACTCGAGCGGACCACCACGCAGCTACGCATGGCTAATCAATAGATGATAGCACCTTTGGGGAAATTACCACAGGCTATTGTAAACATCGCTGGAGTTAAGGTATGGGCTGATTTTGAAGTTATCCACACTGTGGGAGATATGAATCCCTATCTATCACTCCTAGGCCTAGACTGGGCCATGACTGTATGTGGTATCATTAATCTAAAGGATCACAGTATGAAAGTTGAGAAAAGAGGAACACAAGTAACAATCCCACTAGACCCGATGGACGGAGCACGACATACATATAGAGTGCGGCCATACCGGCTAAATACGAAGGATGGAATGGATGGTATGATATGGCGGAAAGGGGACTCAAGTAGAGGGTTGGAATTCTGGTCACCACACTTACAAGACACACCTACATTGTGTTGTATGACAAAGGACCTCCGTAGCATTTCCTCCAAAGTAAGAAGTCTACCCCAGTTCCACGGGTTTGGTCCCATTCAAGATTTTTTACAAGAATTCGAAGGAGAGGTTCCGCGAGAACACTGGCTGGAAGCCCTTGAATAGGCACTACACGGTGCGTTGGCACAATGGTGGGAGACACATAAGGAGACCGTCCATGAATGGAAAGAATGTCGAGATATGATGGTCCTGCGATTTGAAGCACCAACAGATGTGCAAGACAATACCTCCTTGGAGTCTGAAGGTCCCCATGAAGACAGGACCGCAGGGTACGTAGACAAGGGACTCCAGCAAAGCCCTTACAGGGATACAATAAAGGATGAATTTGTAGGGCCAATTGGGCTGTGCAATGGGGACTTAGAAACATACCCTAGATCAACTCAGGATGAGGCCAAAAACAATACTACTATCCGACGAAAGGAACATATCAGTGCGACCATTGGATACACCCAGTATGTCCGAAAGCTGGTTTGGTAGTCTGTATCATGTACGACCAAGCTACATGACTTCCTTTGGCACAAGCTATTGCAGACTGCCATAAGTCAGCCCTCCCTAGTTTAGCAGCCCCTATGAAACAAGATTGTGTTGGGGGGGCAGGGGCAGAACATGTGATGCAGGAGCATTAGCTCGGAAAAATGCCTTGTATTTTTATTAAACCTAGGGGTCTCATGTTTTTGAGAATTTATTAATTTCATGTAAATATTAATTTTGAGTGATTAATTATATTTTTAATTAATTATTTGTAAGAATTTGTAAATGTTTCCAAACAACTGGAAAACATGAGAGAAATTAGATGAGAAATATCTAAGAGATAATTAGGAAGCCTAAGATAGATTTAGTTGCAAGGTTTTAGGGATAAAAATCTATCTTTTAGGGGTGTTGAGATATTTGGGGATTTTTTGAGAAGTTGAAGGGATTGAGCATTAAATTAGATCATTTTAAAATTTGTATAAATTATCAAGCCTCAAATGGCATTGAGATAAGTGAGAGTGTGGGTAGAGAGCAAGGGTTCTACTTGGAGGCCTTAGGGCAATTGTAAAGGGCGAATGGTTGAAAATCAGGCCAAGGAGGAAAACTATTATGTAAGTACTATGTATTAATGCAGAATTTGATTTCTGGAGTTTACGCCCTTATTGAATTTGTGTTCATTTATGAAAATATGACTGATATGTTTGAATCCACATCGGTTTTGTGTGAGAATCACAATACATAATTGTTGATTATAAGAAAGCGTGAATCTCTACTAGAAGGATTGTATCCCAGTGCATTTTAGTCCGTGGTTTTGTGTAAGACTCTGTTTCTTGTGGATTTCATTGTTATCAATTTAAATCTGTGATAAGATTCGCTATGTGGAATCAGAGGAGATTCAATTTATAAGCCTATGTTAGTTTTATTATAAACCCCAATCCAGAATCGTTGAATGTTGAAGGCGCTATTATCATGCGCAAAAGAGTTCGACAGGCATTAAATAATTTCTATGAGGAAACGCTAGGTGACATCAAACGGTTGGTTAAACATTAATATGTTTGGTGAATTCATAATAATCCATACGGAGATGACAAGTTTTAATAATTCGATTTCTGTATATATACAGTGAATTGACATTTGAAATTGCAGAGAAGGAACACAAATCAACTTATTCTTGAGTCTGACAAAGTCGTTGAATTGTAAGTGCTGAAGAATTACAATCTGGCAAAGTCGCAGCGTTGAGGGAATTTGTGTAAAGACGTTGTGTTTAAAGTCGACTAAGATATATCACAGGAGGGAAGGTGCAGTAACTTGTGGACGTTTTTCGTTTCAAAATTGTCTTTGTAGATCGCTTCAGAACGGGGATGCGAATGTTACAGCGCTGGATCCATGACATCGATTCCAATTATTAATGCAGAGGAAGGCGTTAAGAAAGGGCGGAATTGACCAGCAAATGGGGCAGATCCAGAATTGTCAAATGGGTTTGATGGGTAATTGAAGTCGATTTTTATTATTAAATTCATTCTGGATCCAAATCGAAATGAGGATCAAAATCTTGGCGATGGAAATAAAATGCTGAAGGAACCAGACGTTGATTGAAACTGGGTGCAAAATGTTGAACTGGAATGGCGTTGATACAGAGGCCAGAGCATAAAGCATTGAACGTTTTCAGAAATTATGGTTTTATCAAAATACTATAATTGTCGGATTGTTAAATTCTGAGCACGATTGGATGGGCAGGTATGTGATGATTGGATTCGATTTTTAGTCAAAATATGAATTGCCATTGCTATTAGTTGGTAAGTTGAATAGTAGAGAGCGCATCTATATTTAAGAAAAATGTTCCATGAGCTTGTAAAGAGATCAGATTGGGTAGTGATATATGGTTTTTGAACATAAGCACAGCAGCAAAAACATAAACTTCACATGTGAGTTGAGTGGTTTAATATGTGGGTTTTAACTTCACATTTGGATTTTAAGACCTTGATGAAAAGATAAGGAACTTCAATTTAAGATCAGTTTGAAATAGCTTCCGCAAGTGACATTGTAAGTTGGGTGTTTAAAATTAAACAGAGATTAACAAAAGATTTCACATTATTATGGTGAGTTTGCCTAGATGGGGAATAGTAAGCTGTGGGCGAAATAAATGATGAGTTTTTAACTCCGTGATGAAGCTTATATTGGAATTTGTTTGAAATTCAATAGTTAATTAAAAAATCATATGGTGGGGTATTCCAATGATTCTATAATCATGGTTGTTTGGTTTTATAACCATTATTTTATTTTGTAACAAAGAAGCTTCCGCAAAAGTTGTGAAATTTCCATACTTGAGTTTTAATTGGGGCATTTACTGAGATGCACTTTTACATGCATGGTATTGAAAGTGTGATTCTGGGTATTGCAGAGGTTACCCTACATCATTTTTGGTATCAGAGCTTGGCTCTGTTGAAATTGAAGATGTTTATTTTTCTGAATGAGGACAAGAAAGTTCTATTGAGAACTGAAGTGTGTTTTATTTGAATGTGTGAGGAAGACTGAAAGGAAGATCAGATTCTAAATATGATATGAAAGTTACACAATTGCAGTGAACAAGATTGCAGAAATGAATGGAGGACAAGATCATGCAGGATCTTAAAGGTGAGATAATTTTCTGATTTGAAATTTGTGATTAAGGTTTATGGTTGCAAAGAAGATGATGGCAGTGAACCTAACATTCAGCTAAAGGTTGGATAAGGAGGACAATTGCAGTGTCCTAAAGAGAAAGTGAGTTGAAGAGATAACCTAGAGAGAGTAGAGGAGAGTGCTCAAGATGTTCCAGAGGTAGTGAACCAGTACTTACCAAAAGACCAGATCTAGTGAAGCGGATTGGTGAGGTATGGGGCAGCAGGAGAGCTTGTTGTTGCAGAGGCTATTGAAACTCATGGTGAGTGAGAAAATCATGGAGAAGATGATCATGGAGGATCAGAGAAGAGGTTCAGAGGAATGCCATAGAGGTAAGATGAATGATGAAGTCAAAGAAAGAGAAATTGCAGTAATGAAGGTACAATTGCAGGTACTACAAAAATGGCTGCAAGAGCAGGAAAATCAGAAAGGAGGATGGATATTTCCACTAAAGGAAAAGAGAGTGATTTGGAAACCATTGCATATGAAGTTGAGGCAAAGTGTGATTGCCTTATTGAAGCAAGAACTTAGAGTTCTTGAGCCAGAGATGGAGTTTGAATATTCCACGCGCAGATCTGTTCAAAGGAAAGTGTTGGAGGAAGCAGTAAAGACTGAAAATTCTTGTGGTTTTAAAACTAATGAGTTGTGTATTTTTGCAGGTACATCACAGGGAGATGAGCAAGCTTTAGATTTTTTTCAAGAAGAGTTGAATCTGAAGTCTGTTCAGATCGATGCTGAGATAGTAAGATCTCAGGAGGAAATGAAGACAAAGGAGTCTAATCAGAATATTGGTGCAGAGAGAGAAGTACCAACTGATGATTGGTCAAGAGCTGGTGAAGGTATGGAAAATTGTGTGAAGTTTCCAAGTTCTACTCCTAATGAAATTGTTGAATTGTATAGGAAACTAGATATTCAAAGAAGAGAATTGGAGAGGCAGAGAACTTACACACAGGATAATTTGTTGAAGAAGCAAGGTAAGGAAGTTTTCATGAATGACAGTCATGGAGCAGAGGATGGAAAGAAGGAGAGACTAGCTGACAATATCATGGTGAATGCAAATCAGCGTACTGATATGCTGACAAAGGAGTTGGAAAGGAACTCAGAGCAGCATATTGAAGTGTTGCCAGAGAAAGCTGAGGAGAAAGCCAGTGAAGATTTTCTGAGTCTTGAAGAAGACTTAGAGCTGCAGAGAGAAAAATTGGTGACTGAACCAACAAGTGAGACCATTGGGTCTTGTGATTTTGAAGCTAACAATTTGATTGTGTTTACAGGTGATGCAGAAGACAGTCCATCACTTGGAATTGTCTTGGAAGAAGAAGAACTATTGCAGAAAGAAGGTGAGACAGTCATGTCTCATGAGCAGAGGCTTGTTACCATGGGTGACAAGAAAGAGTTGGCTTGTCTGTATAGCCAAGAGAATACTGAGGGGAAAAATTTTGGAACTGCTACAGTAATAGAAGATGAGGCTGCAGTGTTTGAAGAACTTGATTTGATTGCTAGAATCAATCAAGATAATGATGGACAATTACTAAAGATTGTCGAAGGGGGAGATGAAGGTTATGCTAAAACTAATTTGTAGCATGTTGATGAAATGCTTGAGGAGAAATGGCTGAAATGTTTGCTGGAGACATTTGAACCAGAATTTGCAGGCACTGAAGTAAATTTGCTTGAAGTTGTGAAAGGAGCAGATACTAGTTTGTTAAAATTGATTTTTCTTGCTAGTATACAAACAAAGATAAATGGATATGTTACTGCAGGAAGAGAATTAAAAGATAATTTATTTTCTGAAGATAAATTTGCAGGTGATGTGCAAAATAATGTTGCAGAGAGACAGGAAGTTTGGGAGGCAATAACATCTATGGTGGCAGCTGAGACAACATTAGCGGCAACAACAGGAAGTGAAAGCAGCAGCAGTAGACAAAGAAATTTCCAGACAGAGGAAAGGCTGGACATAGAAATTGAAAGCATCATAATACTGATGATGAAGGTGTCTCAGAGGAAGCAAACAACAGCAAGAAAGCAGAAGAATTTAAGCAAAGGAAGGACAAAAGCATAATATGAAAGCATAGTTGGAGGCAGGATGCAGAACAAGATATGGAAACCTGGGGAAAAGCAGCAAGCGACAGCAGATGATGACTTGCAGAACAAAGTATGGGATCTGGGAAGACAAGGACCAAGACTTAAAATGCATGATCAGGAGATCATGATCATTTTCAACCTTGGGAGTCTGATGCAGGAGCATTAGCTCGGAAAAATGCCTTGTATTTTTATTAAACCTAGGGGTCTCATGTTGTTGAGAATTTATTAATTTCATGTAAATATTAATATTATTTTTGAGTGATTAATTATATTTTTAATTAATTATTTGTGAGAATTTGTAAATGTTTCCAAACAAATGGAAACATGTGAGAAACTAGCCTTGAGATAATTTAGAATTAATGATGGAGCCTAAGTTAGAATTAGTTGCAAGGTTTTAGGGATAACGATCTATCTTTTTTAGGGGTGTTGAGATATTTGGGGATTTGTTGAGAAGTTGAAGGGATTGAGCATTAAATTAGATCATTTTAAAATTTGTATAAATTATCAAGCCTCAAAGGGCATTGAGATCAGTGAGAGTGTGGGTAGAGAGCAAGGGTTATACTTGGAAGCCTTCAGGAAATTGTAAAGGGCCAATGGTTGAAAACTAGGCCAAGGAGGAAAACTATTATGTAAGTACTATGTATTAATGCAGAATTTGATTTCTGGAGTTTATGCCCTTATTGAATTTGTGTTCATTTATGAAAAGATGATTGATATGTTTGAATCCACATCGGTTTTGTGTGAGAATCACAATACATAATTGATGATTATAAGAAAGCGTAAATCTCTACGAGAAGGATTGTATCCCAGCGCATTTTAGTCTGTGGTTTTGTGTAAGACTTTGTTTCTTGTGGATTTCATTGTTATCAATTTAAATCTGTGGTAGGATTCGCTGTGTGGAATTGGAGGAGATTCGATTCATAAGCCTATGTTAGTTTTATTATAAACCCCAATCCAGAATCGTTGAATGCTGAAGGCGCTATTATCATGCGCAAAAGAGTTCGATAGGAATTGAAGAATTTCTATGAGGAAATGCTAGGTGACATCAAACAGTTGGTTAGACATAAATCTGTTTGGTGAATTCACAATAATCCATACGGAGATGACAAGTTTTAATAATTCAATTTCTATATATATACAGTGAATTGACATTTGAAATTGCAGAGAAGGAACAAAAGTCAACTTATTCTTGAGCCTGACAAAGTCGTTGAAGTGTAAGTGCTGAATAATTACAATTTGGAAAAGTCACAGCGTTTTGGGAATTTGCGTAAAGACGTTGTGTTTAAAGTCGACTAAGATATATCACAGGAGGGAAGGCGCAGTAACCTGTGGACGTTTTTCATTTCAGAATTGTCTTTGCAGATCGCTTCATAACAGGGATGTGAATGTTACAGTGCTGGATCCCTAACATCGATTCCAATTATTAATGCAGAGGAAGGCGTTAAGAAAGGGCGGAATTGACCATCAACTGGAGCAGATCCAAAATTGTCAGATGGGTTTGATGGGTAATTGAAATCGATTTTTATTATTAAATTTATTCTGGATCCAAGTCGAAATGAGGATCAAAATCTTGGCGATGGAAATCAAATGCTGAAGGAACCGGACGTTGATTGAAATTGGGTGCAAACGTGGAACTGGAACGGCGTTGATATGGAGGCCAAAGCATAAAGCATTGAACGTGTTCAGAAATTATGGTTTTCTCAAAATACTATAATTGATGGATTGTTAAAGTTTGAGCACGATCGAATGGGCAGGTATGTGATGATTGGATTCAATTTTTAGTCAAAATATGAATTGCCATTTCTATGATTTGAATAGTAGAGAGCGCATCTATATTTAATAAAAATGTTCCATGAGCTTGTAAAGAGATCAGATTGGGTAGTGATATATGGTTTTTGAACATAAGCATAACAGCAAAAACATAAACTTCACATGTGAGTTGAGTGGTTTAATATGTGGGTTTTAACTTCACATTTGGATTTTAAGACCTTGATGAAAAGATAAGGAACTTCAATTGAAGATCAGTTTGAAATAGCTTCCGCAAGTGACATTGTAAGTTGGGTGTTTCACATTATTATTGTGAGTTTGCCCAGATGGGGAATAGTAAGCTATGGGCGAAATAAATGATGATTTTTTAACTCCGTGATGAAAGTGAAGTTTATATTGGAATTTGTTTGAAATTCAATAGTCAATTAAAAAATCATATGGTGGGGTATTCCAATGATTCTATAATCATGGTGGTTTGGTTTTATAACCATTGTTTTATTTTGTAACAAAGAAGCTTCCGCAAAAGTTGTGAAATTTCCAGACTTGATTTTTAATTGGGGCATTTATTGAGATGCACTTTTACATGCATGGTATTGAAAGTGTGATTCTGGGTATTGCAGGGGTTACCCTACATCAACATGGCAAACATGACCACTACACAGAAGGTACGAAAAGTAGCTATTGGAACAATGAACTCAGGTAACAAGGACGATGTACCGTTGATGGGCACAACCAAATGGAAATTAATGAAGAGATTACAAAAGATTTTTTACCATTCATCCGATGGAATGCCCCAAGTAGGAACGCCATTACCATTAGTTACCCGCAGGAGTTGTTCGAAGGGACAGACCGGTAGCTTCGTTGGCCTGTATCATGTATATAAATTGCCTACCTATTCTGTATATTGTATAATCCTTTATACCATCTTAATCATACTATCCCACCTTGCTCCCCACCTCCTAATAGTAGGTGTCCATTGTATACCAATCAACAAACCTACAAAAACTATGGAAATACCACCCAAGGACGAAGCAATTGACAAAGTACTGGAGTTATGGATTCCTGTATGGAAAAGCACCATGGGGGCCACCACGCCAAACACAGAACCACTTACCCAGGAGATCCCACCGGCCAACCCCACCACATTCGTGAAAGGCACTATGCAGCTACTGGAGACTGATAAAATCGAAGATGAAACGAGGTCACAGCTTGCGCTTATTTCGGACGAAGGTAATACTCTCAATAGGCATGGCGCAAAATGACTGAGAGCATACAAAACAGGGACCCAAAAGAAGCCACGTGCTCTGCACAAGGAACATGATACTGTGCTCACTCTCACTAATAGTGACCTCACACAAATTATAGGCGCCATCACTCTGACCGCTGAGGAAAATTGGTTCGAAATAGAGCACCAACAGCAGGTTGCACTCACCACTATTCAGACCACCATTCGGGATCTGCAACTGTGCACCACTACAATTCAAGGCAGCCTAATTCAATAAGATACTCCCGCGGAAACTACCAGTACCTCTCTCGCATCAGTAGAAGACCGGGTGTGTTCTGTACCCGGCAATTCCTTTTTAGGTATCCAATTCCCCGTTGGCACAAGCAAACAGTTGGACCTGGCCGTGCTTCCCTACGAAGCCCTCCAAAGATTTCACACCACAGTCTCCAAAGAAATCCATCATCGAGACCAGTAGACAGACCAGCGACTCAGCCTACTTGAACAGAAAATGGAACAACAACACACTATCCTCACTCTTGCTATCCCACGAAAAACTGAGCTCGCAACAGTGATTCACCAAATCTGCGCAGAACTACTAGAGGAACTCCCTGCTACGACGTCAGCACAGGATAAGGTGGCAAGCCTAGTAGCGGCATTTAGGGCAGCCAAAACAGAATTGCGGGACCTGAAAATAGTGTTGGCACAACAAATTACCATATTGAAGATTAAGTTACAACCTAACACAACCCCGAAGGTCCGCGGGCAACACACCACCCTCGTCACCAAAGCTATGGATACCATTGCAACACAGATCGTCTAGGGAACTCAATTGATCAAGTCCACCACGCAGCTCTAGACCATGGTATAGTATGCACCAAAAATTCAGCAACTCAACCAGGACTAAAACAGAAGGAAGAGGCAGTGGCTCGCATCGAAGCTACATTACCCACACTGGTGCCAACACAAATATTTGTAAACATCAGGTTCAGTACTATACTCCAAGAAGAAATCGAAGAAATTTTCCGAAAAAGAGACACCATCAGTCACTAGCTGAAACCACGGGTCGTTTCAGCCTTCTGTCTTTCACAGGATGCGGAGGTAGCAGTAACGAACCTCCATAAACTACGGGAAAATCTCACCACAGTTGCGGAAGGACCAATGTCACAGAAGCTTGTCGCACTCGCCCAAGGTGCTGCCCACTAGAGTCTTGACATCCTTCCCCCCTAATTGCAGATATTAATGAATTGCACGCACAGGTGGAGGCTCTACCATTGTAGTGACTCGGGACGAGTCACAAGATTGTGTTGGGGGACTGTTGGAGCAGGGTCTCGCACACTGATGAAAGTTGGTCCAATTTTGTATTATTTTGATTATATTTAGTTTAGCGCAGGGGTGATAGGGTGGATAAAAGCTCCAATATGTTGTAAGTGGGTAAATAGGTAAAACCAGGAGGCTAAATTGGTATAAATAGTAAGTATTTTTGAGTCGATAGGCAGAAGATTAATAGAAGTGAATGCTAAGTGTGGATTGTTAGTTCTGGGTTTCGGGTATTTGGGTCAGACTCCTGCTGGCTGTGTGCGCGAAGATCCTTTGTCCTGCTATGTGCAGACCTTGCTGGTTGTATGCGCAGGTGGAATTTGGGGTTATGTAAGAATTTGCTGATAATATATGAGAAGTATTGCTAGTATTTGGTTATGGATCTATATTTTATATGAATCTGCGCTCTGTGTTAAATCTGTGATAAGGTACGAATGATATGTGTTATCTGCTGTGTTTATCTATAATATATGCTATTTGGTCTGCTGTGCGTATTGTAATTTATATCCTTGCTGGTCGAACGCACGTGGATGTGGACCTAAGATCTAGATCTGTAATAATGTGTACACCAGTTATCTATTTAAGCCTGTGAACTAGCTTTTTTTCCATAGATCTGTGCGTTGTGCGTGGCTTGGCTTACCTACTCTCTTTTTAGGTGTAGAAACCTAGTTCTAGCACCCGCCCATACTGCTTCGGGTGAGACTTTGACCTGTGCAAGCAGGTCATTGCTGAAAGGGCCAGTAGTATAGGGGTTTGTTGGCAAACCTTAACATGTGAACCTGGGTTAGGACCCCTAAAGCCAACACATTCCAATGGGTGGTGCTGATGTTGTATTAGGAGTACAATGGTTACGATCTTTGGGGACAATAGCTTTTAGTTTTCAAGAACTTTTCTTGTAATTTTTTTCGGAAGGAAAGGAAGTTGAATTATGGGGTATCATAGGGAAGGCAAGAAAGATAATAAGCTCTAATGTCATGGAAACACTTATGAATAAATAACAACAAGGCATCATTGCACAATTATGCACACTAGAAGTTCCAACATCAAAATCATCTATTTATCCAGATCTCAAAAACTTCTTGGACAATCATTCCAAGGTGCTTGAAAATCCCAAAGGACTCCCACCTATTCGTGATTATGATCATGTATTCATTTGATTCAGGGAAGTGTTCCTCCAAACATTGGGCCTTATAGATATCCTTATGTCCAAAAGAGAGAAATTTAATGTGTGATTGCAGAAATGCTAGAGGCTGGTATAATTCAACATAGTCAAAGTTATTTTTCTGCTCTTGTAGTATTGATGCACAAGAAGGATGGATCATGGCGCATGTGTCCGGATTATAGGGATCTCAATAAAATCACTATTAAAGATAAATTCCCCATTCTTGTGATTGATTAATTATTGGATGAATTACATGGAGAAATTTATTTCACCAAGTTGGATCTCCGCTCACGAGATCATCAAATTAGAATGAGGACTGAAGACATTCCGAAAACAACATTTCAAACTCATGAGGTTCATTATGAATTTTTGATCATGTCGTTGGGCCTTCCCAATGAACCTTCTACATCTCAATGGTTGATAAATTCCATTTTCAAACACTTCCTTAGAAAATTTTGTGTTAGTATTTTTTGATGATGTACTAATCTACATCACGTCTTGGAAGGATCATGTTCAACATGTTGACAGGGTGCTCAAACTATTGGAGGAGAAACAATTATATGCAAAAACCTCCAAATTTTTGTTTGGAGTACAAGAGGTAGAATATCTGGGTCATATGGTATCTCAAGAGGGTGTTAAGGTATACCCTAACAAAATTATAGCCATTAAGGAATGGAAAGTCCCCACAACCATAAAGCAGTTGCGAGGATTTCTTGGGTTAACAGGGTATTATCACAATTTTATTAAGAATTATGGGAGAATAGCATCACCTCCAACAACATTATTGAATAAAGATGAATTTTCATGGACTCCTGAAGAAACTAAGGCCTTTGAACATCTTAAAGAGGCAAATTGCCAAGCATCGGTCTTAGCTACGACAGACTTCACAAAAACCTTTATTGTGGAATGTGATGCCTCAGGAAATGGAATTGGTGTTGTTTTTAATGCAAGAAGGAAGACCCGTTTCTTTTGAAAGTCGTCCAATCAAAGGAAAGTATTTACAAGAAGCTATTTATGAGAAGGAAATGTTGGCAATACTACATTCAATAAAGAAATGGTGACCTTACTTAATGGGAAGACACTTCAAGGTAAAAAATGATCATGATAGTCTTAAATACTTTTTGGAACAAATATTATCTTTAGAACAACAACAAAAATGGGTCACAAAGATGTTGGGTTATAAATTTGAAATCATCTACAAAAAAGGGAAGATAAATGTTTTTGCAGATGCACTCTCAAGAAAGGATGAGGATGTGGAAGCATTGGTTTGTGCCATTTCTATTTTCCAACCCGATTGGATAACTGAACCAAGGGAGGAATGGAAGAATCAAGAAAAAGTATGGAAACTCATCCAAAAGTTGCGGCAAGATCCTAGTAAATATGATATGTTTAGTTGGAAAAATGATTCCTTATGGTAAAAATATCGCTTATATCTTTGTAAGAATTCCCAACTTCAACAAAATATTATTTTGTAATTACACACCTCACCCTTAGGAGGACACTCGGGATTTTTAAAAAATTACCACAGGGTGAAGAAAGATTTTTTTTGGGATGGCATTAAATCTGATATTCAAAATATTGTGGCAGAATGTTTGGTTTTCCAGCAAAATAAAGTTGAGACAATTAAGACCCAAGGTCCGCTACAACCTTTATCCATTCCAAATCAACATTGGAAGGAGGCTTCAATAGATTTTATCACAGTTTTACCTAATTCCAAAGGAAAGAGTGTCATCATGGTGGTAGTCGATAGACTTACCAAGTATGCACAACATTATCTCATCCATTTAAAGTGAGTACAGTTGCTACTGCATTTATTGAAACAATTCAAAAGCTACAGGGAAACCCAAAGATTATTGTAAGAGATATAGATCCCATTTTCACTGGAAAATTTTGGACGAAATTATTTTCTTGTTTGGGTACTCAACTAGCTCATAGCTCATCTTATCATCCTCAATCCGATGGGAAAATTGAGATAGTGAAAAAATGTTTGGAAGGATATCTTCGTTTCTTTGTATCTAATAAACAAACACAATGAGTCAATTGGTTGCCTCTGGTTGAATGGTGGTATAACACTTCCTTTCACACTGTAGAAAAAATGACCCTATTTATGACACTTTATGGATATCATCCATCATCCATCACATCATCTTTAAGAGAAAATTCTTAGGTTCAAGCAATGGAAGATCACATCGAGCATCAACAACAAGTTCTCCAACTATTAAAGGGTAAAATTTGGCACAAAATCGAATGAAACAATAAGAAGTGTTAGGGTCCTATAATAATATGATTCATAATTTTGAATTGACTTTGATTAGTCTTGTAACATGTACATACTTTACTTTCTACATATTGTTTTCACATATTATAAAACTAAAAAAATGTAAAGAGGGTAAAAGTCCTAAAAGAAAAATCAAAGGACTTGAAAGAAAAAATATCAAAAAGAATATAAAAATGGACCCCAAACAAAAAGAGATAAAAATAAAACATTAAAGTGATGCAAATCCAAATGCCACTACTATTACTTTTACTGCAAAATAAATATTGTGTGTAACTTGTTAAAAATGCCAGAATTCATGAAAGTCAAACTGCTTAATCTTCAATTTTCAGGCTTTAAATTTTATGTTGATAGAATAGAGAATAAAGATCTAGCTAAACAATTTATTCTTGGAATATCAGTAGTTAGGTAGAGAATAATAATGATCTCAATAGTTTAATCTAAGCCCTTGGAAGAAATGAGGATATAATTAGTTAGTTTGTTGTTTAAAAGAAAAATGAATAAGGGTTTGCAAGCTCAAATGCACCCATGTAAATGAAGAAAATATGTTAAGGTAGTAGATGGGTAGGCAGAAGCAGTTTTCACAAGCATGGATAACAGATAATTGATCATTTTATTTACTAATTTTCCTTCAAAAATCATTTCCCTTGTAAAAATACCTTCTCCCCCTTCATTTTTCCCTTTACTCTTTTTTCCTTACAAATGCCCCTTTTTCTAAGTTAAAACACATTTTCCCCTTGGAAAAAGTAAAAAATACTTTTAATAGTTCCCCTTTATTCAAAAATACCTAAAAAACCCAAAAATACTTTAACCCTAAGTCTAAAATGGTGAAAATATATATGTCGGGCCCCACTACAGAGATCCCTCCTGACATAAGTTTTTACATTAGAAACTTAGTGTATTTTTACAATCCATATGTACATTATTAACAAATTAACTTAATGTATTAAATCCCTTATATACCTTTTAAAACCGTATTAATATAATTCCTTTGTATATTATTCCCAACCCACTATTTATTATATAACCTATGGTTTAATTATCCACATGTTATATATCCATGACCCATTATGTATTATCCCTGCCTATTATAACACTACACTTACCATAATCCTATTGGCATGTATAAAACCCTGACCATTTACATATATAACCAATTGCATAGCATATGCCCCGGGCCCCATGCCATCAATCTCAATACATCCTTCGCATCATATCATCCGTTAGATTATCATTAACAAGATCTAACGACCAACATAGCCTGTCACACATCCAATAACACGATAGTTAACACACGAAAAACCTTGCGAAAATTGTATTTTTCAGAGTCTTCCTCCCCGCTACGTGTTTGATTTCTATTCAATTGCATCAATCAAAACTATACTACCAACCACCTTTGGAGCTTGCGAAAACCACTGAGCAATTTTCTCCCCGGCGCGCAAACCACTTGCTCATTTGAAATGACCGCCCATTAATGCAAAACAATGTTTGTTTAAGAAATGCATATAATCACCCTTTGCTAATTCATTCACCACTTTCTGTTACATTTTTCAATGAAGAAGCACTATTGACCTATTTCTGAGCAACCAGATCACTAAATTGATCATATTTCAAGCCTTTTCACCTAAATTCAAGACCTCTTCTGCTACAAGACAACGCTGAATCAAATTGAAGCATTTTAAAGACCTCTGAAGCCTCAGGAAAGCCCTTTTCTACCTCAGAAACCCACCTGCAAAGAAAATCTTCATTTTTCCTAGGTATTCTTCAAAGAAAAGGCCTGTTCTTTATCTAAAAAGAAAAGTAATCAATAATTGAATCAAATTAAGGTTACTAGTAGACCAAGAAAGCCCTCTTGCCTTCCAAAATATTTTTCCACATACCCTAAGCAATCTTTTCACAAATTCTGAGGCCTTAGACCATTATAAATCAGAAAGATTGAATAATTGAAGAAATTTAAGCCTCTGTACACTGGAAGAAAGCCTCCTTGCCTTGCAATCCTTTCATATAGACCCTCGACATCTTTTGCATAAACTCTAAAGTCCTGATATTTATCTTTTGTTACAGAGATTACAGTTTGGTAAATTGAATAAGTTTAAAACCTTTTGCAGACAAAAGATAAGCACCTATTCTATCCAAATCCTCCTTCAAACTATAAACTTTCAAAGGTGCTCCCACAGGCCTAAATCAATGTTTTTAAAGTTAAAAGAGTAATATTGATAAATTAAGCAAAGCAATGGCTTCCAAAACCATTGTAGCTATCAATTCTCTACAACCTCCTGTTGTAGATATAAAGCACATTCCCTTAGCTGACACAGACTTCAATATTACTGACACAGTCACAAAATTTAACCTTCTTAAGCTCCACTGCTGGAGCCAAGAAAAATCCATAGATCAAGCTAATGAAGTTTTCATCTGAGAGTCTAATTTACCAAAATATGTTGTCCCACAGACCTTCCAATGCCAAAAAGTGATTAAAATTTGGCAATCTTGCTATGTCCCTGATCAGAGAGCCATAATAAACCCTAAAAAAAATTCTATTTACCATTACTATTGTTGTATATACAACCCAAGCCTGATGAAATCCCTTTATCCATTGAGGCCCTCACTCAGCTATACCTAAATCTAGACTTCCCCAAGGGGTTCAAGATATTTAAAACTTTTATGCCTTCTTCTGTAGAAATTCCCAAGATAAATCCTCCATACCCTTTTGCAAAATTCTCTGAAAGGACAAGACATATCATCTCCATGTTTTCTTTTATTCTTGGTTATTTTACAGATGAACATGTTGATGTTGCAGTGCTAGGTTTTTTATCTACTTTCACACCTGGTCAGCCTCTTGCTACCATTTTTAATTTTTCCCAATACCTTGCTGATAATATTCATGAGAATTTGGTCAAAATTCCTTCTAAAGGTGTTTTCAAGTATTCCTCATTCTTATTCCATATGTTTTTATATTTTTAGTATGAGAAATTTGCTATAAACCTTCAAAAGTTTGATGTAGAAGGAAACCCACAATTAGTCATATTTTGGACTTCCTTGATAAGGAAAGACTCCAATGATTTCTCTTATACAGATTTTACTAATTATTTCACTCATCCTATGGTCAATTTGCTGAACAGTAGCAGAAAACCCAATATTAGTGAAGAAATTAAGAAGGTCCTACAAATGTCAGAGGATAATAGGACAGGTGATTGGTACTTGTACCAAAACCATACTGAGATAAGAGTATATGGATGAAGTCTTGTTCCATATAAACCTGCCTAAATACCTTCCTTTGAGGTTATTTTCCCTTGAGTACATAAGGCAAATTCTTAATTAATATGCAATTAATTTCTTGGCAACAAAGAAGAAGAAATAGTTCAAATTGAAAAATGACATTGGCCCTTTTATCTGTAACAATAAAGATGCAAGTCCAGAGGCTGAAATTTTTTTGCAGGAGTTCAGATTCAGTAAAATTTTTCTGTGGTATTATGATCCCCTTGGAGTTATAAGTAAAATGAGAGTTAAATGAAAATTGACTCCCTATGTACATGAAAATAAACCAAACATAGAGAAATTATCCAATCAATCTAAATGGTTGGAGAACACCTTGGTAGAGGCAGAGAAACAAGGTGATACTAGTCAAACCTTTTAGATTCCAGCCCAAGAAGATAGGAATGAAAAAAGGCACAGAGAGGAAGGATCATACAGTGCAGAGATTACAACTGAAACTAAATTTAAATTGAGATACAATAAAAATCCAAAGTTAAATCCTGCCAATAGAGGTGATTGATACAGAAACAACAACAAAGGACAATGAACCGCCTACAATAATTGAAGACGAACAACAACCTACAACTTCAAACACTTACCTTATTCAGAAGCAACACAGTATTTAAGTTTCATCATCTAAAAAGCCAACAGAAAAGGAATTGAATATCAAAGAAAGATAAAAAGAAATCAAAGCCATAAATGAAGAAATTAAAACTGAAATATATTCTCAATATCTGAAACAAACTCCTGGCATCTAGAATATGCTACTTTCTACCTTTGACTATAAGAATAAAAAGATGCAGATGATATTTCTTCAACCCACAGTTCAAACTCCCAATTCTTCTTCTGATTACAAAAATACAAATTTTTAAGTCTTGGCCCAGGATATTCATCCTCTGGACCAAATTGAGTTTTTGTAGGTAAATTGACTCAGGGTTAGAGTCAAGGTTAACCAGGTTAAATAATCGGTAGTTTTGGGGCACATGGTGTTGGAAATATGATGCAGAGTGTTGTCCTTGATGGCAACCCACTGAATGGAGATGAAGACATGCGACTGTTGACATGTGTTGTCCTTGATGGCAATCCACCTGATGAAGTTATTCTTGACTTGATGGACCTGGTAAATGATGTAAATCTGATGTTTGTTGACAATATGATGCTGAGTGTTGTTCTTGAAAGGAATTCAGAATGTGCTCAAAATATGATGAAAAGAGTATGTCTCCTTGTATACGCGGATTGGCCTAGGGGAAGTCGCGTATGCACGCGGAAAATAACGTGCCAAGTCGCGTATGGGAAAAAGCGCTCAAAAGTGCAAAACCAAGGGTAACCACCATGGTATTGACCCATTGTATTGGGTAATGATCCGCTTAATTGACCCCGTCCAGGTAGTTTTGGGCTCATGGTATTGTTTTGGCCCATGGTATTGAAAAAGGGGCTCATGGTATTGAAAAAGGAAAACCTATATAAGGAGAAGAAACTCATTGTGCAAATCATGAGTGTGGGTGCAAGATGTCTGAGCTTGAATGAATACTTCTCTCTGAAGTATATCTGAATGGAAAGGGTTACACTTGAATGATAAATCTGATTGTATGATGCACCAATGATGAAGAAGGGGATCTAGATCTGAATTGCTCTTGTATTTGTTAGATCTGATTAGGGAAGGCTTAGATCCGTGATGAGGCGAGCATCAAGGCGAACATCTGTCTGAAGAAAAAGGGTAGATCTGAAATGAATATCTGATCTGATGAAGTATGCTGCTCTGTAATGATTGAAGATCTATACGCTACTTCGCCGCGGAGGAAGCGCGTATATACGCAGCTTCAGCGAAGAGAACGCGCGTATGCGCAATAAAATATACACTGAGGTATACGCTGGTTTGTGTGGACGGAAGCGCGTATATACGCGACACGCGGAAGTGAAAGCGCGTATGCAAACTAGGTTTGCTGAAACAAAGGGCATGAAATATCTGATCCGTTTTCCGCTATGTTTCTCTATCCTGATCTGTGTTGTTAAGTATCTGTTGGTGATGAATGTTTGTGCTTAAAAGCTTGGAAAGGGGTCCCCATCTGGAAATATGATGAAATATGGCCCGCAAATGGTGTTCTATTGAAGTTGTTGGATCCAAGTAGAAATTGATGAAACGTGGTCCAAGGTGGTGTCGAGGGGTTGTAGTCAGCTGTGGGGTCGAGCTCCTTTCCGTGTGAGGCTGAAACGAGATCTGGGGTCGAGTTCTCTTCCGTGAGAGGACAAACGAGTCAAGGAGCTCTCTTCCAGGAGAGGTCAGTAAACGAGCGTTGTAGCCTCGCGTACGTCGTCCGCGCCAAGACATATGTTGTAAGATGTTTTCTCTATAATAAAATATTGAAGGTCATAAATCGTTACGGTGGGTTTCTCCTGATTTGGGTTTCCACCTAAAAATCCCGGTGTTCATGGATGTTTCAGGTGATGGTTTATTCTGCTCTTACCGCACATGTTTAATACGTTTATTGAATATCTGATGAATAAATGATGGAATGGTTTAAGTGAAGTTTAATGACATATCTAGATCTCCTCTCGTGTATACATGAGTTTCATAAAGGGGATTACGTATATACGCTAGCTTAGTCGAAGGAAAGTAGCGGTATGGTTTTAAGGAATGAAAAGTAAAAATATTTGGTTATGCAAAGAAATATCGATTCACCCCCCCCCCTCCTCGCATTTTTCCCAACAATTGGTAATTTATAGTCCTTCTCGCGTGCTTGATCGCTTGAAGGAGATCCGTCACAGCTGGGAAGTATACATACAAAAGCTTTGCTAAATTTTGCAAAAAGTATACTTCATGAAAGAATGTGAAAAAGAAAAAGGTACTTTGTGGATTCTCTAGAAGACAATAATCTTCTTGAAGAAAACATTCAACTCAAAGTAAGCCTAGAAGAAAAGAACATAAATCATCGAGACTTTTAAAATCCAAATTTTGAAGCAAGAGAAAAAACGATGGAGGATCTAGAATGTGAAGTATAGTAAGTCTAAGGAAGGATAATGAGAAATTGAATTTCAATCGTATTTGCTAAAGTTCCTAGAACCTTGGATGAGATTATCAAGGTACAACGGTCTCCCCTTATAAAACAGCCTTGGATACCGGGGGAATCTTCTCGTACATCAAAGACCAAATTCTCTGGGTGCTGTACCACCGTCGTTCTCTACATCCAACCACTCAAAGAAGGGAACAAAGGATCTTACAGTAAAGCAAGATCACCTCAATTCAAGAAACACTAACAAGGAGATCTTTCAAAAATGGCTACAAACCAACAAAAGTCTAATAGAAGATTTCATGACTGCTGCAATTTCTACTTCAATGGACAATAAGCCATATGTCATAACTTTGGTCATAAAGTCGTTTCAATGTTGCATATAAAACCATCATGACCGCAGAAGCAAGAAAGATAATGATGAATGATGAACCAAAGAAGAACACCTAGAACAATTTTTCTCCTCTCTTCAAAATGAAGCTGAATGTACTTATTGCAATAAATTTGGTCATGAAGAATCCGAATGCGGTGAGCAAGGTCCACCAAAAGAGCATGTTCCCTCAAGCTCTAAAGTGTGGAAAAAGAAAGAAATACCGGTTGGAAATTGTGGGATAGCGTTATTTGCAGAGAGGGAGAAGAGAATCAATGGTACATTGATAGCGGGGTGTTCAAGACCAATAAGGACAGACAAAAGAAAACTCGCATACTTATAATGCTCTAGAGAAGGAAAAGAAAGTTACTTTGGAAATGATAATTTCGTCGTTATTAAAGGAAAAGGGCCGGGGATTTTGGAAATAGTGCTGTGAAGGCTAAAGATGTGTCATGTATGTGTGGATGGATTAAGGCATAACCTATCGAGTGTTACCAAATGTGTGATCAAGGAGCGTATGGTCTTCAGTTCCAAAGAATGTGTGGTTCGTGATCTTGATACGGTAAAATCATTATAAAAGGAAAAAGAAACTAAAGCAACCCGTATGTACTCAACGGCATAGAAACAATGTTACTTAAGCAAATCATCGAAAATCGCTATGGTATCGAAGACCTGGACATCCGAGTTTCTCTCAAATCAACAAAGCAAGCAAACTTCAAGATGTTCGTGATCTTCCCAAGATCAATCTTCCGTAAAAGTACCATATGCAAATCATGTCAATTTGGTAAGGCATTCGTAGTCCGATTTAATGCCAAAGAAGGTTCATCAAGTAAGCCTCTTGAACTCATTCATACCGATATCTCGTGGACCTATGAGGAAAAAGTCATTACGTGGGGAAGAATACTCATATCCTATTTATTGATGACTACTCCGGTATCGTGCAGAGATCGCATTTATTAAACACAAAGATGAAGCTGGAAAATTTTGTGGAGTTCAAAGTAATCGTAGAAAATGAATTGGATTAAAAATCAAGGTCTTAGATCTGATCGAGGAGGAGAATATTCATCAAATGAATTCCTTGAATTTTTTGAACAACAAGGCATTAAAAGACGTCAGAAAGGCATCTAACAACAAAAGGTAGCAGAAAGAATGAATAGAACAATTGTTCAAAATGGCCGCAGCTATGTCACGACTCTAATGTTCCTAACATGTTCGAGTGAAGCAAGACGTGTGTTACTAACATTCTCAACAAGGCCTGTGTTCAAAAATGTTGATAAAACTCCATATGAACTCCTGGTATGGCAAATCTCCCACCGTAAAGCATTTTAAAGTTTTTGGAAGTAGATGCTTTATCAAAAATAATGATGAAAAAAACTTCAAAGTTTGACCTAGATCGATGAAGGATACTTCTTGGCTACTCATCTTCAAGCAAAATCATCCACGTAAGTTATAATAAGAGGCTTCAAAAGGTTGTTGAATGTATTGATGTTGTTATCGACGGAAGTCTCCTCAGCAGCTCCTAAAGAAGAAAACAAACAACAGGAGAAGATGATGATGACATATGGCCTTTCACATCGATGGAAATGATAAAAGACAAACAAATCAAATGAAGAACCTCAAATGATCTATCCGAAAAGGCCCATCCGCATACGTTCAAAAGAATCATCCCGAATCTCGCATTTTGGGAGACAAGGAATCAGTGTACGAACAAGGAGAACTTTTATGGGATCTTCTAGTCATCAAGCACTTCTATCCACAATTGAACCACACAATGTCAATGAAGCTAGCAAATATGAATGTTGGAAGCAAGCCATGGATGACGAAATTGTTCAAATTGAAAAGAATGACACTTGGGATTTGGTTCCAAGACCTCATGATAAAAATGTCATTGAACTAAAATGGATTTTCAAGAACAAGTTAAATGAAAATGGGGATGTTGTAAGAAACAAAGCTAGATCGGTTTGCAAAGGGTATACTCAACAAGAAGGTATAGATTTTGAAGAAACTTTTTTGCTCCGTAGCTAGACTTGAAGCCATAAGAATGTTTCTTGCTTTTTCAAGTTATCAACAAATCAAAGTTTATCAAATGGATGTCAACTGTGATTTCTTAATGGTGAGATCTAGAAGAAGAAGTATATATAGAACAACTGTATGATTCATTTGGAAATGATGCAAATCTTGTTTGTAGACTTAAAAGGTTTCATATGGTCTCAAACAAGCTCCAAGGGCTTGGTATTACTGCCTTGACAAATATCTTCATCAACAAGGATTTTCAAAGTAACGCCGATAGCAACTTATACACAAAAGTTGAAAATGACAAACTATTGATTGTAGTTGTATATGTTGATGACATCATTTTTGGGAGTAATCTAAGAATCAAGGATGTAATTTTCTCTCGGTTGAGTAAATAAGAATTTGAAATGTCTTTACTTGGGGAATTAACATTCTTCTTTACTCGTAAGTGACTGCTTCAGCAGTATGGTATATTTCTATCACAAGCAAAATATCTTAAGCAAATTCGAAAAGTATGGCATGGAAGAATGCAAACCCGTAAGTACACCAATGACAACTGGATGCGCCTCAAGCCTAATGATGATTCTCGCACAAAGAATCAACCTCGGCATTACGTATCGATGATAGGAAGTCTACTTTATCTCACCGGGACTAGACCGTACATTATGCATGCAAGCTTGGGATTGTTGGGCGATTCCCAAGCTAATCCAAAGGAGTCTCACCTTCAAAGCCGTTAAAATAATATTTAAATATCTACAAGGAACTCAAGACTTTTGGTCTATGGTATCTCACTTTAATGATGATCTTACTTCTTACATGCTTACACCGATGCAGCATTGGGCCGAAGGTTGATGATCGGAAAAGCACTAGTGGTGGTGCATTCTATATGGGGACCCTAAGAAGTATCTTGTTTAGCAAGAAGCAAAATTCTATTGCCTTATCAATGTAAATTTAAGAGGCGAGTCACGCATCTTGTTGCACTCAACTCCTATGGATGATAAACCTTTGCAAGATTTTCAAATCAAATGCAACTCCTATCTCCATTATGTGTGATAATACAAGTGCCAATTAATCTCAAAGAACTACAGATTCAAAGACCAAGCACATTCCCATCAAGTATCATTTCTTACGTGAACAAGTGCTTGAACAAAAGGTGAAGCTGGGCATGTTACCTAAAGAACAAGGCCGTCGATATCTTTTAACAAACCTCTGGCCTGTGGAAGCTGCCGAGTATCTAAGACAGGTCGTATGTTCTCTTTCCGCCGCCAAAAGAAAAAATCTGCATAAATTTTAGAAGATGGCTTGGATGGCACGTGTTTCCCCGAAACACAAATACAGATATGTACGCGAGTCTCGGCATTACAAACCGTTTATGTCAGTTGCCGACAATTTTTTGGTCACATCTTCAAACATTTAAATTTTAAAGGTTTGCCTGGGCATCTCTCCTCGATAATCGTTTGGTATCCTCTCGGGGGTGTCTACCATAAATCGTTTTGATGAAGATGCCTGATGATTTGCCAGAACAATGATGCACAAACTAAGGGGAGCCTTAGTCATATGAAAAGGATGCATGGATGCACAGATTCAGTATTTGTTTACCAGTATAATGCATTGGTCAAGAATTATGGTGGTTCTGATATATGATCTCTCTTGAGGTCTTTTTGGTATTAATTATGAAAATTCATATTTGTACTTTGATGAAAAGGTCTGGTTGAGACCCATGTTGTAAAATTGTAATATTCAGTCATGAAAGGACTTGTCATTTTTGTAAACCCACTTGGTTGGGTAGCTGAGTCAAATTTTGTAAACCCACTTGGTTGGGTAGCTGAGTCAAATTTGTAAACCCACTTGGTTGGGTAGTTGAGTCTCATATGTAAATCCACTTGGATGGATAATTGATTTAAGTATGAGTCTTTGGTGATAGGAAGTTCATAGAGTCATGTACTTCATTGACAAATATGTTTGAAGATTCAGCATGAACTCAGGGGGAGTTTGGCCACTTCAGCACATATCAGATCTGCAGAATGTTTCTTCCACATGAGGAGAAAAGGGGGAGAGTGTTGGTTTTTGATCCGCCCTTTTCCCTTGATGTCAAAGGGGGAGAGTGACATGGTGTTTGAATGAAGAGAAGATAATGCTGTCAAATGTTTGGGAGAGTGACATATTTGGGAGAGTGACATGGTACCTATCTGTTGTGGTAACCAAACACCATCGTGGTTGCCATCAAGTCCAAAGGGGGAGATTGTTGGAAATATGATGCAGAGTGTTGTCCTTGATGGCAACCCACTAAATGGAGATGAAGACATGCGACTGTTGACATGTGTTGTCCTTGATGGCAATCCACCTGATGAAGTTATTCTTGACTTGATGGACTTGGTAAATGATGTAAATCTGATGTTTGTTGAAAATATGATGCTGAGTGTTGTTCTTGAAAGGAATTCAGAATGTGCTCAAAATATGATGAAAAGAGTATGTCTCCTTGTATACGCGGATTGGCCTAGGGGAAGTCGCGTATGCACGCGGAAAATAACGTGCCAAGTCGCGTATGGGCTAAAGCGCTCAAAAAGTGCAAAACCAAGGGTAACCACCATGGTATTGACCCATTGTATTGGGTAATGATCCGCCTAGTTGACCCCATCCTTGTAGTTTTGGGCTCATGGTATTGTTTAGGCCCATGGTATTGAAAAAGGGGCTCATGGTATTGAAAAAGGAAAAACCTATATAAGGAGAAGAAATTCATTGTGAAAAACATGAGTGTGGGTGCAAGATGTCTGAGCTTGAATGAATACTTCTCTCTGAAGTAAATCTGAATGGAAAGGGTTACACTTGAATGATAAATCTGAATGTATGATGCACCAATGATGAAGAAGGGGATCTAGATCTGAATTGCTCTTGTATTTGCTAGATCTGATTATGGAAGGCATAGATCTGTGATGAGGCGAGCATCTAGGCGAACATCTGTCTGAAGCAAAAGGGTAGATCTGAACTGAATATCTGATCCGATGAAGTATGCTGCTCTGTAATGATTGAAGATCTATACGCTACTTCGCCGCGGAGGAAGCGCGTATATACGCGGCTTCAGCGAAGAGAAAGCGCGTATGCGCAATAAAATATACACTGAGGTATACGTTGGTTTGTGTGGACGGAAGCGCGTATATACGCGACATCAGTGAAGTGAAAGCGCGTATGCAAACTAGGGTTTGCTGAAACAAAGGGTATGAAATATCTGATCTGTTCTGCTATGTTTCTGCTATCTGATTTGTGTTGTTAAGTATCTGTTGGTGATGAATGTTTGTGCTTAAAAGTTTGGAAAGGGTCCAGTCTGGAAATATGATGAAATATGGCCTGCAAATGGTGTTCTATTGAAGTTGTTGGATCCAGTGTGAAAATTGATGAAACGTGGTCCAAGGTGGTGCTGAGGGTTGTAGCCTTCAGTCAGGGGGTCGTAGCTCCCTTCCAGGTGAGGCTGGTAAACGAGATCGGGGGTCGTAGCTCCCTTCCAGGTGAGGCTGGTAAACGAGTCAGGGGGTTGGAGCTCCCTTCCAGGAGAGGCTGGTAAACGAGCGCAGGTGGGTGCCTGCGTGCTGGTCAAGTCTGCGCCAGCACATATGTTGTAAGATGTTTTCTCTATAATAAAATATTGAAGGCTGAGCAACTGCAGCTGTGGTTTTCTCCCGATTTGGGTTTCCACCTAAAAATCCTGGTGTTCATGTGTGATGCTTTGTGTGATGGTTTATTCTGTTCTTACTGCACATGTTTACTGCTTATTGAATATCTGATGAATAAATGATGGAATGGTTTAAGTGAAGTTTAATGACATATATAGATCTCTGTGTATACGCGAGTTTCATAAAGGGGATCCGCGTATATACGCTAGTTTACTGAAGGAAAGTAGCGTATGGGTTTTAAGGAATGAAAAATTAAAAAGATTTGATTATGCAGTAAATACTGATTCACCCCCCCCTCTCATTATTTTTCCCAACACATGGTATTATGCACCCATGGTTTTTGTCTCATGGTATTTCATATAATGAAGCCTATAAAAGGCTGGGAAGACTTCATTGTAAGAAAGGCCTAGATGTGAGCGGTGAAGGCTCAATTGGCTGGAGTGGCCAGGGTTTTGGCCAAGGCTAATGAAATTTCATTAGGATGGGTTTTCCCTGGAGTTTGGGGTTTTTACCGGATAAACATCTGTGTTTATGTTTATGATTTTTTGCTGGCCTTTTATGTTTATTCCTCTTATTAAATTGTTTATTATTTCTGCAGTAAATCCTAACAACTAGTATCAGAGCCATTTTTACTTTAGAGGGATGGTTCTGTGGTCAAGTTTTATGGCCTCGTTGATGGAGAGATCTGATCGCAGATCAAAATAACAAAATTCTTGATCTAAAATGTCAAAGGAAGCACTATGTTTTCAACTTGTGATTTTACTGTGTGGTGATCAAGATATGAAACTAGATGGTTGAGGAAGACGAGTGCATCCTAGGTGGAGAGCCGAGTGCATGGACTTGATAGCATGAAAAATTTCATGTCTTTGGCCATAGCACAAGTGAAAGGGAATCTCTAGTGAATGTTAATGTAATATTGAAATCTACCGCAAGATTGATAGAAGTGATCCATGGACAGAAGTTGTGCAAACATGAGGATATATTCCCTGATGGAGAATGGTATGCCTGACATGGAAGCTGTCGAGATAGATAGTGTCGTTGTTTGGATCAGGAGGACCCTGCGATAATTGAGAGTCATGGATGCCATGATAAATTGTGGATCCGTTTCCATATGCAGATCTAGAATCCAAGAGGATATTTACAGGATTCGAGCCAAGAACGCACATAAATCCTTTAGTGTCATGCAATCATTTGCTAGAGGTTACGAAGGGGATGAAGGTGGATTCTACACAGTCGACACACAAGGATATTGATGGTTCTTCACGGTGGAGTAGCATAAGAGACCTGGAATGCAATGTGGGTGAGTGTGCCAACACCATGGGAAGTCACGTTGAAAGGTTGAAGTTGATTGAAGCTTGGTCATGGGTAGGAAAGTGTCACAGATCCTTGCTGGCCATGATGAGAACACCATCACATATCTACAGAGGGCTAGGATCCGTTTAAATCCAAGCTCGAACAATCGAGTGATGCGCAGTAGAGTGGACTATAGAACAAATTCAGAATGTAAAAAAAAAAAAATGCTAGGGAGGAGGCACATGTGTAGAGATTCCATGCAGGTAAGATCGGTGGCCACACAAATTAAGCAAGGTCATGGAAGTCGCTTGAGGGCAATGAATACAATGCCAAGGGCGATGGATATGGTGGTGGGGGCATTTTTTAGGAGCTAGAGGCAGAAATCAAAGCCAAAATAGTGCAAAAATAAGAATGTGTGAGGGGTACAGATGCAATGACCATCGGATGTTTAAATCGAAATCTCCACTCGGTTGATCACAAAGGATAGCCAACAAGATTGTAGTGATATGCTCAGCTAGTCGTAGTAAGTATTTGTGATAAATGGTGGATTATTGTGTTAGATGCACGCAAACACCGAGAAGGTCAACTAGATCGTAGTTCCATGAATCATTTTGATTTGATTCCATGAGATTGTAGTGATTGGATTCCATGAAATTAGAGTCTAAGGGATCTAGTGATCTGTAATATTCCAAAATTAGCATGCAACTAATTGGAAAATTGATTTTTGCTTTTGACACCTAGGAGATGAATAAATGGGTAAGGAGGCCCATACATCTCTAAAATAGGAATATAATACCTCATGATGTGAAAAGGGATCATTATAATAGCTGGATTTCACACCCTCATTTGTGAAAAGGGGAAATTACATGTGGACAAGGTCAAGTTTGACCAAGTCAACAACGTTGGAATGAATGGTGGAGATCATCTATGGAGACATAACAGTGATAGTGGGAGGAATATTCCTTGGTGGAGGAAACCCTAATGAGTGGGACCCAAGGTAAGAAGGCTCACACTTGTTTATAAGGAGGGCAAGGCAACCATAGCAAGTCATGTTATGGATTATTGATTTTGTGGTCTGTATGACTATTGTGCATTCTTTAGTTGTTTAGTTGAGATTGTTGTGCTGCTTAGCACAAGGTATTCCTATTTAGGAATTCCTTCTCCTTTCTTGAGAGTCCTCTTGAGGGATATTTCACTTCATTTCTCCACATCCAGGCTTGAGGCAAAGCTACCTCCTTAAGCTACAACACAGTTTCTGTTTAGAGCTGGGTTGTGTTGCAGGGTGTTGTAATGGAGGGTTGATAACACCACTTTTGAAGCTATTTTTTCAGAGGAGGAAGCATTATTCCCTTTGGGATATCAGTGAGGAAGACTTTGGAGCTGATTTCACTATATTTGGCATCAGGCCAACCATTTTCTATCTCCTACAGCGTAGTATCCCTATATGACTGCGTTATTTTAGTGATCAATTGTAGTGAGGGGTTGCAGTGTTTGATTGGAGGGTGAGATCTTCAGTGATTGGATCAAACTTTCACTTGGAATATCCATTGGAGGAAGTCTGTTCATCTTATGCATCATCTTCCGCCATCTCCATCCAGTTATTGAGTTGCAGCTGCTACTCATCCCTAGGGCTGCACTCCGACATTTTTACATCTTTGGATATTTCAGGAAATCCTTTCTGGATTGCCTTGAAATTGTGTGTTGGGAGTCTAGATCTTCACTCCCAACATTGTATGAGCCCTATATTTGTAGATATATCATCTTGTACGTTTCCAGTAGAAATGTACCATCTATAATTGCACTGTACTTGTTCATGAGCATTCTGCTATGTAGCAGCATTTCATTTTTGGCATATGTATTCATGGGAGGCTTGTTTACCTTGATTATTTGAGTTGTGCTCGCTTCTATTGTACTTATTTGATGATTATTTATATAATAAAATGGATCCATGGTTTTCATACATTTTGGTGTAACGTTATTCACTACTATTTCCAATTTTACGTTCATATATTGCTACTTCCCCATTTTGGGATATTACAGTGGTATCAAAGCATAATCTTGGTTCAGCCTATGGATCTTAGCCATTATGCTATCAGAAGAATAAGAATACAAAGAGGAAGATCAGAATGATGGAGAGAGTGAGTTTAATATTATCTCTTTTTAGATCTAGAAAGGACCTCAAGAAGGAGGTTAAGAAAATGAAAAAGGAGAGTTGCAGTGAGACCTCTAGAAGGTTTCAAGAGGAGGAAGGCCCATGTACTTCCTATGATCAGAAAAGAGGACCAGTGTTGCAAAGAGCTCCAAAGTATTCCACTATGTACTTTCCTTTTGAGGAAGAAGACAAGAAGCATGGAGATGGAGGGCACTTGGAACATGAGATCCTAAGTGGATACCTGGCAAAATATAAATCTCAATCTGTAGCTTTCAAGGAAACTCTAACTCTTCCATATTTTATTCAGCTTGAATAAGAAAGGAGACCTTGCAGAAATAGGAGGATAAAGGGAGATAGATTTCTATTGTATACTTTTGATGGATCATCCACATGTACAGCAAAGGCTTGGGCAAGGAAGCTAGATGCATTCTTCCTACTACATCCAGTAGTGGAAAGAGAGGCTGTTGAGATTGCAACACTGCACTTGGAGGGTGAAGCAATCATTTGGTGGTTCAGCCATTTGAGTCATGCAAGAGTGGATACTTTTGCAGAATTTACTCAAAGGGTGATAAAAAATTTTGACAAGAAGAAATCAAAGAAGGAAAGGCCTTCACCACCACTTGAGGAGACTTGTACGAACGCTGATATAACTATGGAGGAGCAACCATCATCATCAGCAGTTGGGGAAGCCAACACATTTGAGGGAGGAACTCTTGTAGCCATACAAGATGTTCCCAAGTTCCACCAAGGTATGCCTAAATTTCCACTTTCTGTTATTTCAGTAAATATTATGGAGGGTTGTAGAAATTTGCCTTTGCATGACCAAGGGTCAACACATACAGCTGATTTGGAGCAGCAGAATTGCAATGCGCTGTGCAACATTTAATTTTTCAAGGAATGGATGAACCCTCATCCTAATGTTGCATTGTTGAACTGCACACAACACTTGAGGTTGGGGTGTGGATTTTTGAAGGATAGGATGAGCATTATCCTAGGCAATGCAATGCAGAACTCTATGTTCATCCTTGAGTTGGAGCATGAGACAAAAAATACACCATTGAGAAGATTAACATCATTGTCATTAAGCAACAATGAGGATTTAGGGGCCCAGTAATCATTAGATCATTCTGATGACCATTACACTTGTATGAGATTAGATGAGAAAATGGTCAATGAGAGACACTTTGTCTTTCATAATTGTGATGGATATATAGGGATGAGAATTTTGCAGGCCTATGACTAGGTGTTGCCTCCAACACACTTGGATCTTTATGGATTCAAGATGGTCATTGGTATGAGATCTTCTCAAGGAGATCTCCAAGGAGATTCATTTCAACATCCCATGAAATGCAAGAGGATAAATCTGATTTGGGAGGATGGTAGTCTTCATTGGCAGAGTACCAAGGTAGAGCATGATGGGAGGTACCCACATTTGGATGAATGGGTGTGGATAGTGAGCAAGAGGCTGGAAAACTACTTTCAAATCTATGACACTGGGCAGTAGGAGGCTTGGCTATGTTGGCTACTCTTGAAGGCGTTTGGCCATCACGTGACATATCCTCTTTCAAAGGGAAGCATCATATGGTAGCAAGGAGTATGGATGAATTTTGTTGATATGAAATTCTTCATATCAATCATTATGTTTTCACCACATGATTTGTATGATGGAGGTGTGAGGAGGCAGCAAGAACTATTGTTTCTTTGGTTTCTCTTGAGAGAGCATGGGAAGATTTTCTCCCATACTTTGCATGATGTTGCAGGAGTAGGTGATGGCACTATCATGGTGCAAAGGGGCTAATCCTTAGCCTTGGATGATCAGGAGGTACTTCCACTTTGGAAGGATTTTCCTGTATATAGTAGCATTGTGGGAGATGAATTTGACAATGAACATGTCAAAGAATGGATCTATGAGTTGGCAGGAGCCTATTTACAAAGGCCAACAGTGTTGGCACTTGGGAGCTTGGGTTTATTGATGTAGTATCCCCAAGATCACTTCAAATATGATGCAATTGGTAGACAAGGAGGAGGTGAGAGTGATGGAATAGTGGATGGAGACATCTATTACTCTGATATGCTCTTCTTGACTTGGATTTCCAAGCATAAGAAGAAGGATCCTCATGCAACATATGATTCATTTCTCTTCATGAGAGTATGTCATACCACTATGGAGGGTTTATTCATGGATCCTATCATCATCTTACTTTCAGTACATGGCAAGAATTTTGTCTTTGCATCTATTGATTATCTAACACAATATTTTCATGCTCCTACCATTTCTATTCAGTGCATTGCTCCACAAGAGGGCAAGATTCTCATTGGGCTCCATGGTCAATTGTGGGCCAAATTATATGATGGAGACATCCATCTTTTTTGTGGCCTTAGGAAAGTGTTTTATTATTTTATGTATGCTCAGTTGATATACTAAGCCATTTACTATTCACTAGTAAATGTGATGACATACACAACTAGCAATTTGTCAAGAAACAACTTTCCATGTTATGTTTTGCAACAACAGTTAGAAAAACTGCGTTGTGACCACTTGGGAGATTTTTGGTACCTTCCAACACTACATGAAACCTTCATTATTCCTCTTATTTGGATGCCATATGATGGCGATTTCCTATTCATCATATCTGGGATGGTTTGGGCCAGCATGATTCATAACGTTGGAGAGAAGATCTTTGGAGATTTAGTCTTCTTCTTGCAACTTGAGGGCAACATTATTGCAGCCCAAGATCATCAGCTACTCTACACTTATCATAAGTGGAGAGAGGGACAGCATGGGGTAGGCTATTTTTTCTACCATGATCAATTATTCAACCCACCTACATTGCAGGAGCCAAAGGTGGAGGAGATTCTCCATGAGTTACCATTTTGGAGGGTGGCTCATTTTGTATGGATGATAGCTTGGGGATGGAGGATCCACATGGAAATGATGGTTCCCAATGCATTTCGGATCCCATGGCTCAAAGGGACCTCTAGACAACACCTTATTGCCTCCTTGAGTATTTTACTTCTTCATGGTGATAGCTATTTAGCTAGCTTGCATGCTTGGGAGGGGAAATATGGAGATTTATTGATGAGACAACATCTCATTCCTTGGAGGAGTTTATCATATAAGGATGCTACAGGAGGAGGAGAGGAGTTTCTTCAGTTCTATCCTTTCAATTTCTTGAGGACAAGAAACATTTGGGAGGGGAGGACTCTAATATTCCAAAATTAGCATGCAGTTAATTGGAATATTGATTTTTTTCTTTTGACACCTAAGAGATGAATAAATGGGTAAGGAGGCCCATACATTTCTAAAATAGGAATAAAATCCCTCATGATGTGAAAAGGGATAATTATAATAGCTGGATTTCACACCCTAATGTGTGAAAAGGGGCAATTACATGTGGAAAGGGTCAAGTTTGATGAAGTCAACAACACTGGAATGAATGGTGGAGATCATCTATGGAGACAACGCAGTGATTGTGGGAGGAATATTCCTTGATGGAGGAAACCCTAATGAGTGAGGTGCAAGGTAAGAAGGCTCACACTTGTTTATAAGGAGGTCAAGGCAGCCATAGCAAGGCATGTTATGGATTATTTGTTTTGTGGTTTGTATGACTATTGTGCATTCTTCAGCTGTTTGGTTGAGATTGTTGTGCTGCTTAGCACAAGGTATTAATGTTTAGGAATTCCTTCTCCTTTCTTGAGAGGCCTATTGAGGGAGCTTTCACTTCATTTCTCCACATCCAGGCTTGAGGCCAAGATACCTCCTTAAGCTACAACGCAGTTTCTGTTTAGAGCTGGGTTGTATTGCAAGGTGTTGCAGTGGAGGGTTGATAACACCACTTTCAGAGCTAGTTTTTCATAGGAGGAAGAATTCTTCCCTTTGGGAGATTAGTGAGGAATAATTTGGAGCTGATTTCAATATATTTGGCATCAGGCCAACCATTTTCTATCTCCTATAGCCCAGTGTCCCTCTATGACTTTGTTATTTTAGTGAGAAATTGCAGTGAGGGGTTGCAGTGTTTGATTGGAGGGTGAGATCTTCAGTGATTGGATCAGCCTTTCACTTGGAAGATCCATTGGAAGAGGTCTATTCATATTTAGCCATATCCATCCAGTTATTGAGTTGCAGCTGCTACTCAACCCTAGGGTTGCACTCCGACATTTTTGCATCTTTGGATATTTCAGGAAATCCTTTCCGGATTGTCTTGAAATTGTGTTCGGGAGTCTAGATATTCACTCACAACATTGTATGAGCCCTATATTTGCAGATCTATCATCTTGTACATTTCCAGTAGCAGTGTACCATCTATAACTACATTATACTTGTTAATGAGCATTCTGCTATGTAGCAACATTTCATTTTTGGCATATGTATTCATGGGAGGCTTGTTTGCCTTGATTATTTGAGTTGTGCCTGCTTCTATTGTACTTATTTGCTACTGATTTATATAATAAAATGGCTCCATGGTTTTCATACATTTTGGTGTAATGTTATTCACTACTATTTCCAGTTTTATGTTCATATATTGCTACTTCCCCATTTTGGGATATTACATGATTGTATCCACAAAATGAAATCATGTGGGATGGTTCAGCAACAAAGCCTTAGATGTGGCAAGAATATTGATATGGATGAGGGTGCAGGGATTAGAATCAATCCGAGGATAATGTACTTGTGTGTAGAAGAAAAATCTATGGAATGTGGATCAAAATGGTGAAGTGGACTGGACAAAAGAAGAATTAGTAATGGCAGAGCATGAGTTAAGAGATCATAGCACTGAAGAGATGCAGAGCAGAGGCCGTGGAAAGGCTCATGAAAAAATAATGGCTTTTATTACAGTTGGTGGGTAGATTCATGTACAACTATGATGTCCTCTTCGGAGAAGACATCATGAATGTAGAGAATGGTCATACAAAGAATAGCAACAATGAAACAAAAACAAATATTATTATAATGGAGTTAATTTTTGCATGTAAATGGGCATACTGCTGTAAGACCTAGTATGGCATGCGTACCCCTGGGTAATCACTGGTAAATTTTGGGTTAGACCTAGGTGATAGGGGGGATTTCAAGTTAACAATTACCCTGGGTAAAATTTTTTAGGGGGGCAAAGGGCTAGAACGAGCGGGGTTGTCTCACTTAGTAGTTTTGGTTGGATTTAGTCAATAAACCCCAAGTTAAGTTTAAGGGGGGAATTGTTAGGTAAACTTGACTCGGGATAGAGTCAATGTTGAATAGGGTAAATAGTAGTGGTTTTTGGGAACATGGTATTGTGCACCCATGGTTTTTAGCCCATGGTATTTCATGTAATGGAGCTTATAAAAGGCTGGCAAGACTTCATTGTAATGTAGTGTTGGGAAAAATACTGAGAGGGGGGGTGAATCAGTATTTAGAGCTAACTGATAATTTTTAGTTTTCCTTTCTCTTAAACCCATATGTTACATTACTGCATCCAACTTGTATGTCCAGAGATCTTATTATGTATTTACTTAGATCATTGCATCATTCATTCATCAGATAAGTAGTAAGCATGAACAGAAATACAGAACAAACCAGCAACACATATGAACACCAGGATTTAAGGTGGAAACCCAATTCGGGAGAAAACCAACGCTGCTGTAATCTAAGTCTTCAATATTTATTATAAAGAAAACTTCTTACAATTTTATGCTGGTGCAGACTCATACCAGCACGCAGGCACCCACCTGCAGAAGGCTACAACCTTCTCTCGTTTACCAGCCTCTCCTGGAAGGGAGATACTACCCCCTGTTCTCGTTTACCAGCTACCACTGGAAGGGAGCTACAACCCCCTCACTGAAGGCTTCGACCCTCAGATCTATTGCGGACCACGCTTCATCCACTTCCACACAACATACCTTGTAGGCCACCAGATTTATTTATTTTCTTCAGAGGTGCATCCTTAATTCAACAATCTGTTACCCATTCCATACAGATATACTTCAGAGTGAAGTATTCATTCACAACCCTTATACGTTCTTCATGATTTCGTCAGTCGATTGAACTAGGAATTAATCATCATCTGATCTAAAGATCTTGATCAATCATCATATTCACAGGTGCGCCATAGATTCAAATATATTAGAGTTTATTCATACAGATATCTCTAAAAGAGATTCGTGTATTATCGACCCTTTCGCACGCACACACTGTTCTCTATTTCTCTTCTCCTTATATAGTTTTGCCTTTAGTAAAACCATGAGTCAGAACCACGAACCGCTAATGGTATTCCTTGACGGGGTCAAAATAGATAATTGAGCATATTAAAAATCGAGCCAATCCAAATTGAAACCCCAACCTTCGTTCTTCCATGCACGAATCGTCCCAAAGGTAGTCTTTTATCTCTGCCATATAATATTATTTCAATTCGGGGGCTTCCTTCACACTTCATAACAAAATGTTCGAATTTTATAACTATAACCCCAATGGTTAATAAATCCACAAATCTTAATCATGACCAATGCATTCGTATGCATGGGCCCCAATGTTAATGGTCATATCCATCTGAAGGTTATTATCGCATCGCGCCACCTCATTTGATCGGACGGATATCGCTCGGCGAAGGTGCGCGAAAAATAACGTGCGATGGCCTGCCGTACTTTGGTTAATCTTCGTGCATATTCCTCATACGACCACCGTCCGATGGCTTCCCTCCAGATCAACAGTGCACAAAAATATCGCTGGGCATCCTGGATCGAACAATAATGCACAGTGACAAGCGGTTTTGTGAAGTCATACAGGGACGCGTGTCGCCCGTTCTATGGAATCGGAGCCAACCTCTTGAATAATGCTCAACCCGCAAAAGCAGTGCGATATGGGCAATTCGCTTCCGCAAATCCACTCGCGGTTTTTAAACGGTGATCAACCATCCAATCAAATTCCCGCTCCGTACTCCAAGTTCCGTCTGCGAATATATATGAACTCTGCCCTTCATGTGCAATAAATTAACAAATATTGCTTGGTTCCATATGAATTATATATACACTTTGGACCTTTTTGAAATATGTAATGCGCTATATATGCTTTTATGTTCCAGCTTTAGAGTATCCTCCAGCGGGGTAGGCGATTCTTGGAATTTATTCACATATATATATGATGCCCGACTGGGTAATGATTCCCGAAATAAGGTTTTATATATACATACATTGTCGCTATTTGTTTAACCGATCTTTAAGAATAGCGTCAATTCCTTTGTAAATGATTCGACACTACATTTCTTAATTTCAACTCTTTTGTACCCAACCTTCGGAATATTATAATATACACCTACTGTTGAGCCTCAAATCTGCATCTTTTCCATACACCTTTCTATACCTTTTTCATTCACCTGAACCTCCCAAGTTGTCAATATCATTGTATATTAATTGCAAAAGAGCATATAACATGGTTTTTAACTATATTTTTGTGTCTGTTGTTTGATTTAGATTTTTCTCATTTAGCTGCGGAATCTTGCCACTTTCCGCAGCTGCTGCAACTTTCCGCAGCCATTTTGTGAAACTCTATGTTACAGGTGTCTTCAGGTAAAACGAGCCACATTGGCAAGTCAGAAATGATGTGGACATGGATCGTGTCCTATTGGCTCGGGCAAATTCATCCAGGGAGGCTGCGGTCAAAGATGGCCAAGTGCAAGTCAACCGTAGAGTCCCACGGTGACAGGACTCTGTTTCTCATCACGTGGAGATTTCTATGGCCGTTTCTGAATTGCGGGAGACAAATCAACACTTGTACACGGCTCCATAAGCCGAATCCAGCATCCACTTCTCATAAATTTACTCCTCAACGCGGCCATGATCCTAGATCCTTGGACGTAATGGTTTACATGTTTTGTATCAGCATAAACTTTAGGAAATTAGTTACACCACCTTCAGTTATAAATAACGCGTTTGCATACGCATAAGAGTTAGTTTTTATTAGTCTCCATTAGCCTCCAGATAGCTCTGTAATGTAATTACGTTGCCACTGTGCCGTAATATCACCTTTCTGTTATGACTGCATTTTAATATATAAGAAGACTCTGTTTCCAAGCATAATTCGTACTTGAAGTCTGTTGCCAAGGCTGGTGTAGAGGGCCCCTGCACACGCTGAGGTTTTGTGCATTATTGTATAGTTTCTTGTTTTATTTCTTTAAGCTCATTGTGCCATAATCATTCACATGTTTATACATTGCATCTTTCATGGTATATATGCTTCATCTCCGTTTATAATCTTTCATGCTTTACATTTTACTTATGTCTTTCATGTTTTATGTTATTGTTAACTGATCAGTGTTCTTGTTTCAGGTTATAAATAGGCAGCCCGGGCATTTGCATAACTTTTTGACTAATGACATGGAATTAATATTGTTCTGTTGCTAATTTACTTTTCTTAGTTTCTGTTTAATTTCAGTACTGCTTTGTTTATTTCAGTCTTGCACATTTGTTTCAGTAGTTAGATTTAGATATATCAAATTGTTCATGACATCTTCAGTTACCTCCGAAAGCCACAGCTGGACTGATGGTGAGGGATTGAAGTATGAATGTATAGTTTGATATTAGTTTACTTTCTGCAAATTAGATATATTAAATTGCTCATGACATCTTCAGTTACCTCCGAAAGCCACATCTGGACTGATGGTGAGGGATTGAATTATGAATGTGTAGTTTGATATTAGTTTACTTTCTACAAGTTAGATATATTAAATTGCTCATGACATCTTCAGTTACCTCCGAAAGCCACAGCTGGACTGATGGTGAGGGATTGAATTATGAATGTGTAGTTTGATATTAGTTTACTTTCTGCAAGTTAGACATCAGGTTACTCAAGTTGTTTATGGTTACCTCCGAAAATCATAGCTGGACTAATGATGAGGGATCAGAAGATAAGTTGATGTAATTTGATTTAGATTTACTTTGTTGCAATTTTGGATTTCTTTAAGCATAGTTTCTTTTGTGTTTAGACAGCAGCAAGAATAGTTTGGTTTTCATGCTCAATAGTTCATTGTTTTGATTTATTAGACTAGCAGCACCTTTTCATTTCAACATCACATTTTCATTTCCTTTCAAGTTTTGTCATTGTAAGTTTCAAATTCCTTTTTAAGTAAGTTGGTAAATCATTATAGAGGATATCATTTCCTTGAACAAACATAACCATACTTGTTTTTATTTTAGAATTTCCATCTCACCTTAGAAAACCAAAAACGACAAAAAGTTAAGAAATAGGTTATCTTGCACATATAGTGCGCCGCACTTCATTAGCTTACGAATCCCGGATTGACAAATTAAATGCAGCAATTTAGGACACACTAAATTGACCAAACATTTTGGCGCCGTTGCCGGGGAAGTGTAACTAGGTAGCCAATTTCTTAAAAAAAAAACATAAAATCATAAAAGAAGGGAAACTTGATAACTTCTTGAAGTATGCTCTCCTCTTGCACCTAGTGTGATCTGGAGGATCAGAAAAGAGAGTTATTGGTTTAGTAATTTCTTAAGTATGCTCTCTTCTTGCACCTAGTGTGACCTGGAAGATCAGAAAGAGAATTATTAGCCCAACTTATTAAAAAAAAAATAAAAAAAAATGACATGCATAGAGCAAGAGATTCTAGGGGAAGGTTTATAGCTAAAGCCAAGAGTTCGATTTTCACAAATCCATCTTCTTCAAGGCATAGACAAGATTCACCACCATCTACCCCTAGCCTTAAGATTTTTGGAATTCAAGGAGCAGCTGAATTAGAGGATTCTCTTATACCACCTACTAAATCTCATTTACAAAAGGAAGAGACTCCCTCTCATCCTCCCTTGATAGAAGAACCAGAGGACTTTAAGGACTCTAAAGAAACTATCATGGCAGAGGAAATAATAGATGGATTTGGAGGTAGAGGTAGAGGAGGAGGAAGAGGAAACAATGGAGACAACAATGGTGAAGATAATAATGGAAGAAATAGGGAAGGAGACAACTTGTTTGGATTCCCTATAGTTGATGAGGAAAATCATACAACAATGAAAAATATCTCACCATCTGTCCTCCCCAACTTTTATGGATTGCGAAGTGAGGATCCCGAAACATTTCTGTTTGAGTTTGAAGTCGTGTGCCGAACCTATGACTATATGGAAGACTATCAAAAACTCAAACTGTTTCCTTCAACATTGAAGGGAGCTGCTTTGAAATGGTTCATGGGATTAGCCACTCAATCTATTAGGACTTGGAATGATATGAAACAAACATTTTTGGATAGATACTTGGACTATTGTATGCCCACCAATCACAAGGATGAGGTATTCAAAATGATGCAAAAAGAAGACGAAAATTTGGAAGACTTACTTGAAAGATTTCAATACAACTTGAAAAGAGCAAAGATGAGCAACTTAGATGATGAAACCTTGAAAGCCCTCATATTAAAAGTCATTAGAGATGAATGGATAGATATTTTAAACATGATGGGGAAAGGAGACATTTCTCAACTTCCACTTCATGACATAACAGAACTATGTGTCCATCTCTCAAGAGGAAAATCTAAAACAGGAAAAGGGCCTAGGGATCCTTCTATTATTAGGGCTAACAAATTTGAAACTGGATCAGTAAGTAGGGCAGATATTGGTAACATGCTTGATGAATTCAAAACTGATATCTTAGGGAGCCTTAGTGAACAACTAGACACCCTTAAAATCCAAAACAAGCAGAAAGCAAAAACAGATGCTTTAGCCATCTTTTGTCCGAAATGTAGGAAGAAACATGCTTTAAGGGAATGTCCCTTGGATGCAAAAGTTGTAGAAACATGTATGATTTGCTCGGAAAATCATGAGATCAAGGATTGTCCTTCAATCCCTGGACTCAAAGCTGTTTTTCAAGAAGATCCAAATTCAATAGAATCTCTCTGTTTTGTCGCAAGGAGACCTTGGCAGGGACAACAATCTCAAGGGTTTAATAACCCTATGAATCTTCAAACCCCACCAAATTCGACTCCTTGGCAACAACCTTGGCCCCAACATCAAAATTCATATCAGCCATGGGTACAAGGGATGCAAAATCCTTATGGGAGATTTGCTCAATTTTATCAATATCCTCCATCTTTTCAAAATCAACAAGTTCCACAACTTCCAAACCCAAATCCACAACTTTCATTGCCATTTCCACAACAAAAACCTTCTCAACAAAATCCAAATCCTCAACTCATGCTCCCATACCAAAAAAAGACAAATCAACTTCCAGCTCAGCCATTGCCAAATCCTAACAATAAGAATCCTCATAATACTTACATGGTAGAAGGACAACAATTTCCTACCTATATGATTGTTCCTCTCAACGATGTACAACTCAGATCTGGTAGAGTTTTAGAAAAACCTTCTATAGATATTCAAGAACAAGATACCTCTGAGGAGGACTCTCTTGAAGTCAATAAGGGTTCTGAGCAAGCATCTCTTCAAAATTCAAACATTCAAAAAGAAAAAGAAAAGTTAACACCCACAACTCCTATAGTTGAGCAACCTGCATCTTCATCTACACCTCCTTTTCCTGAAAGACTACAAATTGACAAGGGGGTGGAAAAACAAATATTGTTGCCTAACTATGATTTTCTAGATGAATTGAAGAATGTTTGTATGAAGATTCCCTTGCTACAAGCCATTCGAGAGATTCCTATTCTAGCAAAAACAATAAAGGAGTTGAGTTTCAAAAGACTAGGAAGGAAACTAAAAGACACAAGAAGAATCCACCTGGTAGGAAAAATTGCAGATATTATGATGGGAAAAATTACCATGCAGAAGTATGTAGATCCAAGAAGTCCAATTGTCAAGACACATATAAACGGGATAGAAATTCCAAACACATTGATTGACTTAGGGGCTGCTATCAACATTATGAGTAGACAAACTATGGACCAGCTAAAACTTCCTAACCTTCTTTTTACACCTACTTTACTGCAACTTGCAGATCGATCCATTATTAAACCAGATGGTGTATTAGAAGATATTTCAGCCTCCTTAGATTCTTGGGAATATCCAGTAGATTTTATGATTTTGACTCCCAAGAGTAATCTAGGAGGGCACCCACTTATCTTAGGAAGACCTTGGCTAGCCACAGCTGATGCTTTCATTAGTTGTAGATCTGGGGATATGTACATTTCTAATGGTAATTCGACAAAGAAATTCAATTTGTATCCTCTAGCAAAAGCAATCACAGAAGTAGGAGACAATGAATGGGTTGATGATGAGGACACTATACAACCCGTCTTTACCATTTCTGAAATCAGTGAGGATAGTCAAATTCTGAACACATTAGAAAATTTTGAGATATCTTCAGAATATGACCCCACACAATTTCAATTGGAATCTGACATAGAATATTTATCATCAAGACAAATGTCTCTTTACTCTATGGAAGAGTTTGGTAATTCTGCTATTGAGATTTTTCCAGAAAAAACATTGAATATCAACAAACATTTGGAGAAGTCACAACAAGAAGAACTAACCAGAATCTTGCAAAAACATTCTATTTCATTTGCATGGGAGTATACTGACATGAAGGGTATTGATCCTAAGACTTGCATCCATCATATCTATATTGAGGAAAACAGTAGACCAATCAGACAACCTCAAAGAAGGATGAATCCAAATCTTAGGGAGATAGTGAAAGAAGAGCTCCAAAAACTACTCAATGTAAATTTCATTTGTCCAATTTCAGATAGCCAATGGGTTTCTCCTCTGGTTATAGTACCTAAAAAGAATGGTAAATGGAGGGTGTGCATTGATTACAGGGAATTGAACAAAGCAACTTTGAAGGATCACTTTCCTTTGCCTTTTATCGATCAGGTATTAGATACATTAGCAGGTAAAAAGTACTTTTCATTCTTGGATGGTTTTAGTGGCTATAATCAAATTCAGGTAGCACATGAAGATCAAGATAAGACCACATTCACCTGTCCATGGGGAACTTTTGCCTATCGAGTACTTCCTTTTGGGTTATGTAATGCACCCGCAACATTCCAAAGAGTAGTACTAGGAATTTTTTCCGATCTAATCCATGATTGTGTAGAGGTTTATATGGATGATTTTACAGTTTATGGTAATTCATTTGAAGAGGCATTAGAAAATTTGGAAAAAGTTCTTATAAGATGTAAAGAAACAAACCTTTCATTAAGCCATGAAAAATGCTTTATGATGTTTATTGAAGGGATTGTTTTGGGGCATCATATTTCAGGAGATGGGATTAAGGTCGATAGATCAAAAGTTGAAGTCATCTCCAAGTTACCTATTCCAAATTGTCAAAGAGATGTTAGAATTTTTCTAGGATTTACTGGTTACTATAGAAGATTTATAGAAAACTTCACTAAAATAACATCTCCACTCTTCAAGTTGATTACAAAAGACTGTGAATTTAAATGGGATCCTGATTGTCAATCAGCTTTTGAAACTTTGAAAACAAGAATATCTGAAGCACCTATCTTGAGAGGACCAAATTGGAAACTCCCTTTCCATATTTCTACGAATGCTTCAGATACAGCTCTAGGAGCTGTGTTGGGTCAAAAAGATTTAGTTCCTTATGCCATTTATTATACCAGTAAAAATTTGACTCCCACAGAGTTGAACTATACTGTGACTGAAAAAGAGTTTTTAGCTGTTGTTCATGCAATTAATAAGTTTAGACATTACATAATAGGCTATGAAACTTTTATTCATACCGACCATTCTGCAATTAGATATTTAATGAACAAACCTGTTACTAATGGCAGAGTGACAAGATGGCTCTTACTTTTGCAAGAATTCAATATTATTGTGTTGGATAGACCAGGGAAACAAAATACAGTAGCTGATTTCTTGTCTAGGATTCAGAATACTAAAGAAGATTCTCCTGTAGAGGATAAGTTTCCCGATGAATACTTGTTTGCAGTAACTACTAAGACTCCTTGGTATGCAGATATTGCTAACTATTTGGTTACAGGGAAACTACCTTCACATTTATTTCCAAGTGAAAAATGAAAAATTATTCAGGAGAGTTCAAAATATTCATGGATTTCTAATGAATTGTTTAAAACAGGGCCAGATCTTGTGATCAGAAGATGTGTCAGGGAAGATGAAATGCCTGATATTCTTAAGGCATGTCATGATGAACCATGCGACGGACACTTTGCAGACAAAAGGACAGCTTATAAAATCCTTTCTTTAGGATATTATTGGCCTTCCCTCTTCAAAGATGCAAAACAATATGTCAAAAGGTGTGACAGCTGCCAAAGAGTAGGGAAACCTACCCTTTCAAATGAAATGCCATTGAAAACACAGGTACTCATTGAACCCTTTGAAAAATGGGCTTTAGATTTCATTGGACCTATTAATCCACCATCTAAGCAAAAGAAGTATATATTGGTTTGTATTGATTATGTTACTAAATGGGTAGAAGCCAAAGCATTAGTATCTGCTACTGAAAATTCAATTGTTCATTTTCTTTATGAGGATATTTTTACTCGCTTTGGTGTTCCAAGAGAAATTGTGACAGATCAGGGGAGCCAATTCACATCCAATTTGGTGGAAAAGTTGATGGAAGAATACAAAATCAAGCACAAAAGATCTACTCCTTACCATCCACAAGCAAATGGTCAAGTGGAGTCCACAAACAAAGTTCTTGAAAGTATCATCACCAAAACTGTTCATCTACATAGAAGAGATTGGGCAGAAAGGCTTCCTGAAGCCTTGTGGGCCTACACAACTACATGGAGAAATACAACAGGACATTCTCCCTATGAACTTGTTTATGGGAAAGAAGTCTTGCTCCCCATTGAGTTCCAAGTCAAGACCTTCAAGATAGCAGTTCATTTGGGGATGGACTTATCAGAAGCCCAAAAGCATAGAATGGAGCAGTTAAATGAGCTAGATGAGATCAGACAAGAGGAAATTTTAAGAACTGATCTAGTTCAATATCAAAGAGCTAAATGGCATGAAAAGTACATCAAAGAGAAGAAGTTTCAAGAAGGAGATTGGGCATTGTTATTTGATTCCAAGTTTAAGGATTTTCAAGGAAAATTTCAGACTCATTGGCTTGGGCCATATGAGATTGACAAGATCTTTAGCAATGGAGCAGTAAGAATCAAGACCATTGATGAGTTTCAAACTCCTCTTATTGTGAATGGCCACAGATTGAAATTTTATCATAAGCCACTCTCAAAAGAGGATTTTGTCAAAATGTTTCAAGAAATTTCTGCAATCAGGCTGGTACAGAAGAATTCTTCTTCTCCACCAACCTAGTTTTTGTTCTTTTCCGTTTAAAAAAAAAAAAAAAAAAATTGTATAAGCCTGAAAACCAATCACTGATTGGCAGTCTTATACAGAAAATATAGGGTGAAAATCAGGAACACCTGACACTCTATATTTTCCAAAAAAATCTCTCTTTCATTTCACAAGTTTTGTGACCACCCACTCCATTCCATTCCACTTCATTCCATTTCATTTCACTTCATTTCACTCCATTCCACTTCATTTTATCTATTTCATTCCATTTCATCAATAAAATTATTTTTCATGACCATTTCCATCTAGTCATTTGTCATCCGTTCATGTTCATTCATCCAAATAATAGCTGTGTCAGTTTCCGCAGCTGACATCTGTTTCCGCAGCTGACACCAGTTTCCGCAGCCAGAAGCAGATTCCGCAGCTACCACTCTGTTTTCAAAAGAATGTACAGCCAGATGTTATTTTCATAATCATGAAATAAAATGCAGGTATGAGAACCAAAAATGAATACATGGAGCATTCAAGATACCAATGAAGAGCAACTAATTGAAGACCAAGGAAAAAGGCAAAGATTCCAAGGTATGAGTAAAATTCATTTCAAATAGCATTGAAAACACATTTTTATATAGTTCTAAACCATAAGCTCCATCCATTATGTGCAATGATTATATTGACAAATTCCGTAACCCTTTCACGATCTCCATATGATCCTCCCACATTCATTCTCAAACGGTTCCATAATTAAACCCCCGATCTTCACTCATACTCCGATATTCCACCGGTGACAATGAGACGTAGTTGATTTGACCACGGGCTCTTTCAGACGCATAAAATCCATAGCCGTTGTTTAAACATGCTTACATTTATTTTGCAGCCACCAAATTTCAAAACACTGCCGGATGTGTTATACTCCTCCTATTGTTCTGATTAATCTCACAGTCGTATCTCTACCGTGCTCACGAAACCCCTCTCTGTTCTGCCTCACTCCATTTCGTTCTCTGTTACGCTACAATCTGTATACCCACTCTCTGATATCTACCTACAGTCATTGTGCTCATTTCTGTGCATTCAGCCGTTCTATTTCCATTGAACCCTCACGCAGGAAAATTTTTGAAGAGCAGAAAGAAGGATGGGTAAATTGCTACGAGCAGAACCAGAAGGACCTAAATTCATGGAGGGATATCCGCAAGTAAGGGATATATTGAAGAAAGCAAAGTGGCTGCGGTTTATCCAAAAGTTCAGAGGTTATCATAAAGAAGTGACAAAAGCATTTGCAAGGTCGTTAAATGGCCTGGAAGTAGAGATTGGAGACCTTAAGTTTGCGGTGAATGAGGCATCTATAGCAACTGCCACGGAACTTCCTCAAGAGGGTGAGCGTTGGTTTAAGAATAAAAGCATTAGTGATGAAGCCTGGAGAATAATCTTAAGAAACCAAGGTATGGACATAACTATTTTTAAAAGAGGAATTCCTGTTCATGCATTGAAAGAGGAATGGGCTACTTTGCTGCTAGTTGTTCAAAAATTCATTACCTGTGAAGGCCGTTTTGGGTCCATGTATATGTACCATATCAGATTGCTGATGAATTTTCTAGATAATCAAGCTCTCAATCTCCCATATTTTCTATTAAATAGTTTGAAGAAAATGTCTGTGACTGTTCAGAAGCATTTAGGAGATGTAGAGCCACATCTATATCACCATGGTCTTGTAAAATGTTTGATTGAAAAAGAGTTAAAGGAGAAGAAAGACACATGGGAACAATTTTTGATTAGAAATTTCTTTGAGGAACCTCAGGAAATTCCTGAAGGTAGCACATAAAGAAGGAGTAGGAGAAAAAGAATAAATGATGAAACTCAAAGTACTCCTACTCAAGAAATTCCTGAAGGTAACACATCAAGAAGGAGTAGGAGAACGAGAAAAAATGATATTCAAAATACTCCTACTACTACAATTGAAAGAACTGATAGGGAAGAGAGACTGTCAAAGAGGAAGAAGAAAGAAACCAAGGGTAAGAAGCCAATAACACCAAAAGAGAGAAAAAGTATTGAGGCTATACATCAAACCCCTTCTTCCGAAGAAGAAGATCATCAAGTGTTATCTGAAAGATTAGTTTATCTTCAAAAACAGTCATCTATGGCCAAGAAGACAGAGAAAGGAAAACAAAAGCAAAAGGATAGTGGTCCACAACGTGTGAGAAGAAGTTCCAGACTTAAGGGGAAATTGAGGAAAACGCAAATGAAGGGACCCCATTTCATTGATTTGGGAGAAGAAACATCTGAACAGTCCCTAGCTGACCATAGTCCATCTCACTCTCAGTCAGTTAGTGAACCTGGTTCATTTCATTCTCAGTCAGACATTGAACATAGTCCATCCCATTCTCAGCAAGATGTTGATGTGAGCCCTTCTCAGCCAGATTTTGAAGATAACTCTCCTTCACGGCATTTTGGGGACATCCCAATAAAAATGACGTCTGAAATAGACCCCAAGCAGCAAGAAGTATATGACTATATAGAATCTTTAGAAAAAGCAGCTACAGGTCCCAGTACTTTGTCCATTCAGCCTCACACAGTACAAGATGATCTAGTCCAATCACTAAAATAGGAAGTCTTTGAGCTAGAGCTTTAAAATAAACACATTAAAAATGAAAATGAGGCATTCAAGGAACAAGGAAAATTAGACAACATCATTCATGATAATACCATGCTACATCTGGGAATATGGCAGAAGAAGAACAAGAAATTGAAAAGGAAATGCCAGAAGTTAAGCAGAGCACTGGTTAATATCAAATTTAGATGCCTAATGAAGAAACCTAGGATGTTAGCAGCACCAAGGAAGAAGAGGAGAGGATTGGATGTACTGGCTGAAGTGTCAAGGCATATGAACTGAAGAAGGATTATTAAAATTTTGGTTGCATGAGGACATGCAACACCTTCACAGTGGGGGTATGTTGAGCCTCAAATCCGCATCTTTTCCATACACCTTTCTATACCTTTTTCATTCACCTGAACCTCCCAAGTTGTCAATATCATTGTATATTAATTGCAAAAGAGCATCTAACATGGTTTTTAACTAAATTTTTTTTTCTGTTGTTTGATTTAGATTTTTCTCATTTAGCTGCGGAATCTTGCCACTTTCCGCAGCTGCTGCAACTTTCCGCAGCCATTTTGTGAAACCCTATGTTACAGGTGTCTTCAGGTAAAACGAGCCACATGGGCAAGTCAGAAATGATGTGGACATGGATCGTGTCCTATTGGCTTGGGAAAATTCATCCAGGGAGGCTGCGGTCAAAGATGGCCAAGTGAAATTCAACTATAGAGTCCCACGGTGACAGGACTCTGTTTCTCGTCACGTGGAGATTTCTATGGCCGTTTCTGAATTGCGGGAGACAAATCAACACTTGTACACGGCTCCATAAGCCGAATCCAGCATCCACTTCTCATAAATTTACTCCTCAACGCAGCCATGATCCTAGATCCTTGGACGTAATGGTTTACGTGTTTTGTATCAGCATAAACTTTAGGGAATTAGTTACATTTCCTTTGTTATAAATAATGCGTTTGCATACGCATATTAGATTAGTCTCTGTTAGTTTTTATTAGTCTCCATTAGCTGGTAGATAGCTCTGTAATGTAATTACGTTGCCACTGTGCCGTAATATCACCTTTCTGTTATGACTGCATTTTAATATATAAGAAGACTCTGTTTCCAAGCGTAATTCGTACTTGAAGTCTGTTGCCAAGGCTCGTGTAGAGGGCCCCTGCACACTCCGAGGTTTTGTGAATTATTGTATAGTTCTTGTTTTATTTCTTTAAGCTCATTGTACCATAATTCATTCATGTGTTTATACATTGCATCTTTCATGGTATATATGCTTCATTTCTGTTTATAATCTTTCATGCTTTACATTTTACTTTTGTCTTTCATGTTTTATGTTATTGTTAACTGATCAGTGTTCTTGTTTCAGGTTATAAATAGGCAGCCCAGGCATTTGCATAAATTTTTGACTAATGACATGGAATTAATATTGTTCTGCTGCTAATTTACTTTTCTTAGTTTCTGTTTAATTTCAGTACTGCTTTGTTTATTTCAGTCTTGCACATTTGTTTCAGTAGTTAGATTTAGATATATCAAATTGTTCATGACATATTCAGTTACCTCCGAAAGCCACAGCTGGACTGATGGTGAGGGATTGAATTATGAATGTATAGTTTGATATTAGTTTACTTTCTGCAAATTAGATATATTAAATTGCTCATGACATCTTCAGTTACCTCCGAAAGCCACAACTGGACTGATGGTGAGGGATTGAATTATGAATGTGTAGTTTGATATTAGTTTACTTTCTGCAAGTTAGAAATATTAAATTGCTCATGACATCTTCAGTTACCTCCGAAAGCCACAAATGGACTGATGGTGAGGGATTGAATTATGAATGTGTAGTTTGATATTAGTTTACTTTCTGCAAGTTAGATATCAGGTTACTCAAGTTGTTTATGGTTACCTTCGAAAATCATAGCTGGACTAATGATGAGGGATCAGAAGATAAGTTGATGTAATTTGATTTAGATTTACTTTGTTGCAACTTTTGGATTTCTTTCAGCATAGTTTCTTTTGTGTTTAGACAGCAGCAAGGATAGTTTGGTTTCCATGCTCAATAGTTCACTGTTTGATTTATTAGACTAGCAACACATTTTCATTTCAGCAGCACATTTTCATTTCCTTTCAAGTTTTGTCATTGTATGTTTCAAATTCCTTTTTAAGTTTCAAGTTGGTAAATCATTATAGAGGATATCATTTCCTTGAAAAATCATAACCATACTTGTTTTTATTTTAGAATTTCCATCTCACATTAGAAAACCAAAAACGACAAAAAGTTAAGAAATAGGTTATCTTGCACATATACTGCGCCGCACTTCATCAGCTTACGAATCTCGGATTGATAAATTAATGTAGCAATTTAGGACACACTAAATTGACCAAACATTTTGGCGCCGTTGCTGGGGAAGTGTAACTAGGTAGCCAATTTCTTAAAAAAAAAAAAAAAACAAATAACAAAATAAGGGAAAACTTGATAACTTCTTGAAGTATGCTCTCCTCTTGCACCTAGTGTGATCTGGAGGATCAGAAAAGAGAGTTATTAGTTCAGTAATTTCTTAAGTATGCTCTCTTCTTGCACCTAGTGTGATCTGGAAGATCAGAAAGAGAATTATTAGCCCAATTTTTTTTTTTTTTTAAATAAAAAAAAATGACATGCATAGAGCAAGAGATTCTAGGGGAAGGTTTATAACTATAGCCAAGAGTTCGATTTTCACAACTCCATCTTCTTCAAGGCAAATACCAGATTCACCACCATCTACCCCTAGCCTTAAGATTTTTGGAATTCAAGGAACAACTAAATTAGAGGATTCTCCTATACCACCTACTAAATTCCATTTAGAAAACAAAGAGACACTCTCTCATCCTCCCTTGATAGAAGAACCAGAGGACTCTAAGGACTCTAAAGAAACTATCATGGCAGAGGAAATAATAGATGGATTTGGAGGTAGAGGTAGAGGTAGAGGAGGAGGAAACAATGGAGACAACAATGGTGAAGATAATAATGGAAGAAATAGGGAAGGAGACAACTTGTTTGGATTCCCTATAGTTGATGAGGAAACTCATACAACAATGAAAAATATCTCACCATCTGTCCTTCCTAACTTTTATGGATTGCGAAGTGAGGATCCTGAAACATTTCTGTTTGAGTTTGAAGTTGTGTGCCGAACTTATGACTATATGGAAGACCCTCAAAAACTCAAACTGTTTCCTTCAACATTGAAGGGATCTGCTTTGAAATGGTTCATGGGATTAGCCACTCAATCTATTAGGACTTGGAATGATATGAAACAAAAATTTTTGGACAGATACTTGGACTATTGTATGCCCACCAATCACAAGGATGAGGTATTCAAAATGATGCAAAAAGAAGATGAAAATTTGGAAGACTTACTTGAAAGATTTCAATACAACTTGAAAAGAGCAAAGATGAGCAACTTAGATGATGAAACCTTGAAAGCCCTCACATTAAAAGCCATTAGAGATGAATGGATAGATATTTTAAACATGATGGGGAAAGGAGACATTTCTCAACTTCCACTTCGTGACATAACAGAACTATGTGTCCATCTCTCAAGAGGAAAATCTAAAACAGGAAAAGGGCCTAGGGATCCTTCTCTTATTAGGGCTAACAAATCTGCAACTGGATCAGTAATTAGGTCAGAGATTGGTAACATGCTTGATGAATTCAAAACTGATATCTTAGGGAGCCTTACTGAACAACTAGACACCCTTAAAATCCAAAACAAGTAGAAAGCAGAAACAGATGCTTTAGCCATCTTTTGTCCAAAATGTAGGAAGAAACATGCTTTAAGGGAATTTCCCTTAGATGCAAAAGTTGTAGAAACATGTATGATTTGCTCAGAGAATCATGAGATCAAGGATTTTCCTTCAATTCCTGGACTCAAAGCTGTTTTTCAAGAAGACCCAAATTCAGTAGAATCTCTCTATTTTGTTGCAAGAAGACCTTGGCAGGGACAACAAACTCAAGGGTTTAACAACCCTATGAATTTTCAAACCCCACCAAATTGGAATCCTTGGCAACAACCTTGGCCCCAACATCAAAATCCATATTATCCATGGGTACAAGGGATGCAAAATCCTTATGGGAGATTTTCTCAATTTTATCAATATCCTCCATCTTTTCAAAATCAACAAGTTCCACAACTTCCAAACACAAATCCACAACTTTCATTGCCATTTCCACAGCAACAACCTTCTCAACAAAATCCAAATCCTCAACTCATGCTCCCATACCAACAAAAGACAAATCAACTTCCAGCTCAGCCATTTCCAAATCCTAATAATAAAAATCCTCAGAATACTTACATGGTAGAAGGACAACAATTTCCTACCTATATGATTGTTCCTCTCAACGATGTACAACTCAGATCTGGTAGAGTTTTAGAAAAACCTTCTATAGATATTCAAGAACAAGATAACTCTGAGGAGGACTCTCTTAAAGTCAATGAGGATTCTGAGGAAGCATCTCTTCAAAATTCAAACATTCAAAAAGAAAAAGAAAAGTTAACACCCACAACTCCTATAGTTGAGCAACCTGCATCTTTATCTACACCTCCTTTTCCTGAAAGACTACAAATTGACAAGGGGGTGGAAAAACAAATATTGTTGCCTAACTATGACTTTCTAGATGAATTGAAGAATGTTTGTATCAAGATTCCCTTGCTACAAGCCATTCGAGAGATTCCTATTCTAGCAAAAACAATAAAGGAGCTGAGTTTCAAAAGACCAGGAAGGAAACTAAAAGACACAAGAAGAATCCACCTGGTAGGAAAAATTGCAGATATTATGATGGGAAAAATTACCATGCAGAAGTATGTAGATCTAGGAAGTCCAATTGTCAAGACACATATAAATGGGATAGAAATTCCAAACGCATTGATTGACTTAGGGCTGCTATCAACATTATGGGTAGACAGACTATGGACCAGCTAAAACTTCCTAACCTTCTTTTTACACCTACTTTAATGCAACTTGCAGATCGATCAATTATTAAACCAGATGGTGTATTAGAAGATATTTCAGTCTCCTTATATTCTTGGGAATATCCAGTAGATTTTATGATTTTGACTCCCAAGAGTAATCTAGGAGGGCACCCACTTATCTTAGGAAGACCTTGGCTAGCCACAGTTGATGCTTTTATTAGTTGTAGATCTGGGGATATGTACATTTCTAATGGTAATTCAACAAAGAAATTCAATTTGTATCCTCCAGCAAAAGCAATCACAGAATTAGGAGACAATGAATGGGTTGATGATGAGGACACTATACAACCTGTCTTTACCATTTCTGAAATCAGTGAGGATAGTCAAATTCTGAACACATTAGAAAATTCTGAGACATCTTCAGAATATGACCCCACACAATTTCAGTTGGAATCTGACATAGAATATTTATCATCAAGACAAATGTCTCTTTACTCTATGGAAGAGTTTGGTAGTTCTACCATTGAGATTTTTCCAGAAAAAACATTGAATATCAACAAACATTTGGAAGAGTCACAACAAAAGAACTAATAAAAATCTTGCAAAAACATTCTACTGCATTTGCATGGGAGTATACTGACATGAAAGGTATTGATCCTAAGACTTGCATCCATCATATCAATATTGAGGAAAACAGTAGACCAATCAGACAACCTCAAAGAAGGATGAATCCAAATCTTAGGGAGATAGTGAAAGAAGAGCTCCAAAAACTACTCAATGTAAACTTCATTTATCCAATTTCAGATAGTCGATGGGTTTCTCCTCTGGTTATAGTACCTAAAAAGAATGGTAAATGGAGGGTGTGCATTGATTACAGGGAATTGAACAAAGCAACTTTGAAGGATCACTTTCCTTTGCCTTTTATCGATAAGGTATTAGATACATTAGCAGGTAAAAAGTACTTTTCATTTTTGGATGGTTTTAGTGGCTATAATCAAATTCAGGTAGCACCTGAAGATCAAGATAAGACCACATTTACTTGTCCATGGGGAACTTCTGCCTACCGAGTGCTTCCTTTTGGGTTATGTAATGCACCAGCAACATTCCAAAGAGCAGTACTAGGAATTTTTTCTGATCTAATCCATGATTGTGTAGAGGTTTATATGGATGATTTTATAGTTTATGGTAATTCATTTGAAGAGGCATTAGAAAACTTGGAAAAAGTTCTTATAAGATGTAAAGAAACAAACCTTTCATTAAGCCATGAAAAATGCTTTATGATGTTTATTGAAGGTATTGTTTTAGGACATCAGATTTCAGGAGATGGGATTAAGGTTGATAGATCAAAAGTTGAAGTCATCTCCAAATTACCTATTCCAAATTGTCAAAGAGATGTTAGAAGTTTTCTGGGATTTACTGGTTACTATAGAAGATTTATAGAAAACTTCACTAAAATAGCATCTCCAATCTTCAAATTTCTTACAAAAGACTGTGAATTTAAATGGGATCCTGATTGTCAATCAGCCTTTGAAACTTTGAAAACAAGAATATCTGAAGCACCTATCTTGAGAGGACCAAATTGGAAACTCCCTTTCCATATTTCTACGGATGCTTCAGATACAGCTCTAGGAGCTGTGTCGGGTCAAAAAGATTTAGTTCCTTATGCCATTTATTATACCAGTAAAAATTTGACTCCCACAGAGTTGAACTATACTGTGACTGAAAAAGAGTTTTTAGTTGTTGTTCATGCAATTAATAAGTTTAGACATTACATAATAGGCTATGAAACTTTTATTCATACTGACCATTCTGCAATTAGATATTTAATGAACAAACCCGTTACTAATGGCAGAGTGACAAGATGGCTCTTACTTTTGCAAGAATTCAATATTACTGTGTTGGATAGACCAGGAAAACAAAATACAGTAGCTGATTTCTTGTCTAGGATTCAGAATACTAAAGAAGATTCTCCTGTAGAGGATAAGTTTCCTGATGAATACTTGTTTGCAGTAACTATTAAGACTCCTTGGTATGCAGATATTGCTAACTATTTGGTTACAGGGAAACTACCTTCACATTTATTTCCAAGTGAAAAACGAAAAATTATTCACGAGAGTTCAAAATATTCATGGATTTCTAATGAATTGTTTAAAACAGGGCCAGATCTTGTGATCAGAAGATGTGTCAGGGAAGATGAAATTCCTGATATTCTTAAGGCATGTCATGATGAACCATGCGGCGGACACTTTGCAGACAAAAGGACGGCCTATAAAATCCTATCTTTAGGATATTATTGGCCTTCCCTCTTCAAAGATGCAAAACAATATGTCAAAAGGTGTGACAGCTGCCAAAGAGTAGGGAAACCTACCCTTTCAAATGAAATGCCATTGCAAACACAGGTACTCATTGAACCCTTTGAAAAATGGGCTTTAGATTTCATTAGACCTATTAAATCCACCATCTAAGAAAAAAAGTATATATGTGGTTTAGATCTCGATTATACTACTAAATGGGATTAGAAGCCAAAGCATTAGTATCTGTCGATTGCGATGTGCGATCTGATCGCATCACACATACAAATATCACATCGCTATATTCATTACTGTACTTTACCTTGCCTTGCTTTTCTCTTTTCATAGTTCTTATTCGAGATGCTCCTTCTTTGCCACTATTTTCTCGATGTTTCTCTTTGCCTTTCCCGAGATCTCCAATCAATTAACCCTTCCAGAGCGCATAAACTTCATATTTCATTTGCTCTTTTCTTTTGATTATTGTTTCAAGTGCTCCTCTTTTGTGACATTGATGGAGATACATCATTCTTACATCTTTAACACATGAGGTTGCTTATCATGAGCAACTTATTAAGTAGGTTTCCATCAAGGACAACTTCATCAAGTAGGTTGCCATCAACTTTATCAAGTATGTATCCATCAAGGACAACACTCTGCATCATAATTCCAACATGTAGGCCTGGAGGTGAGTGGTGAAGGCTCACTTGGTCGGATTGGCCAGGGTTTTGGCCAATTCTTAATGAAATTTCATTGGTTTGGTTGTGCCCCAGATTTGGGATTTTCTTGGATAAACATATGTTTTTATGTTTATGATTTGTTGCTGGCATTTTATGTTTATTCCTCTAAGTAAATTGTTTATTATTTCTGCAGTTAATCCTAACAACTGGTATCAGTGCCATTTTGACTTCAGAGGGATGGTTCTGTGGCCAAGGGTTTTATGGCCAGGTTTATGGAGAGATCTGATCACAGATAAAAAAAAACAAAATGATTGATCTAAAACTTCAAAGAAAGCATTATGTTTGCTACTTGTGTTTTTACTGCGTGGTGATCAAGATATGAAACTAGATGGCTAAGGAAGACGAGTGAGTGCTGGGTGGGGAGCGGAGTGCATGAAATTGATAACACTACAAGAAAAATACCCTCTAGTGAATGTTTTTTAGGAACCCCTTATAAAAATACCCCATACATCTGTTTCTAGTAGAGGTTACTAGAGGAGGTTGGCGGGCGAAGGTGTTTGTGGATGTATTTTTTACAGTGTGCTTATCACCATAAAAAAAATCGATGCATTTAACATGAGAAAGCACTAGTGTGCACAAAACATTGGTACACCAGACACCGTGACCTCCATACACACCCGCCCAGTGCGTTTCATTTTTGTAGCACACTGTCACTTTACAACACATCCACACTGGTGCCTCATAAAAAGTGCGCAAAAACAGAAACCGACCTATGCGGAATGAAGAAAACGCACCGGTGCTCTAGCCAAAAATTACAGCCAAAACACCGCACAAAACATTGGCGCACTGGACACCATGCGCTCCGTACACACCCGCCCGGTGCATTTTATTAATGTAGCGCCCCAATGTTTTACAGAGCATCTACACCGGTGCCTCATAAAAAGCGCGCGAAAACAGAAACCACTCGATGCAGAATGATGAAAACACACCGGTGCTCCCATAAACCCCGCCCACCAGAACGAGATTAAATAAATAAAAATTTAGGGTCAAAAAACCACACAAAACATTGGCACATCAGACACTGTGTACTCCGTACACACCTGCCCGATGCATTTTATTACTGTAGCCCCCTGGTGCGTTACGAAGAATCCACACCGGTGCCTCATAAAAAGCATGTGAAAACAGAAACCGCTTGGTGTGGAATGATGAAAATGCACTGGTACATCCATAGAACCCCATGCATCAGAACATGGTTAAATAAAAAAAAATTACAGCCAAAAAACTGCACAAAACATTGGCACATTGGACATCGTGCACTCCGTACACACCCTCTCAGTGCGTTGTATTACTGTAGCACACCGATTCTTTACAAACCATCTGCACCGGTGCCTCATAAAAGGTGCTCAAAAACAGAAACTGCTTAGTGCGAAATGAAGCAAACGCACCGGTGTGCCTATAAAATCCCACGCATCAAAACAGGATTAAATAAAAAAAATTATGGCCAAAAAACCACATTTTTCACTTTTTTTCAGTGCTACAAAGCTCTAAAGCACTGGTGCAATTTATCCTTGTCTAAGCCACCCTAAAATTGGTGCTCCCATTGCACTCATTACACACACTGCTGCTGTGCATTGCCCAACAATCTCCAGCTTGAATTTTTCAAAACGGTGGAAAAATTTTCTTTTGAAAATTCTACAGCCAATATGCCTCCTCAACGAGCAAATGTACAGGTATTTTTCTTGTTTTTCCATAATTAAGCCTTCTAGTGGATTAAAATTTCAAATAACCTTAAAATTAACCATTTAAAAGGAATTTTTTTTTTGTCGCGCGGTGCACTTGAGCCGTTCCGCTTGCACCGGTTTGCAATGTTGCCTATAAATTTACAAGCCGCACCACAACTGGTGCTAATGTTATCTACACTGGTTCTGGGGTGGTACCGATAGGTGCACCATGTTTTTTTTTTTAAATTAAAAAGTGCAGTGCTATCGTTTACCAGGCTGCACCGTTGACAATGTGTAATAGCGGAAACATGGTGCATTGACTAAATTATCCACCCCGGGGTTGGTAATGTTATCAACGCACCGTGTTGCTGATATTCCACATTTTCAACTGTGCGGATTGGTAAAATGGTGCTAACTATATCCACACCAGTTCCAAGGCGGTACTGAAGGCGCACCATGTTATTTTAAATTTTTTTAAAAAGTGGGGTGCGGTAGGTTATCTAGCCACATCGTTTACCTAGTGGAATAGTTGCGACGCAGTGCGTTGACCAAAATAGTAGCCCCATGGTGGCTATTTTTTTCAGCACACAGATTTCCATATTTCACCTAGGTCAACAGTGTGTTCTTGTAAAAGGTTGCACCGTTCACTATGTCACAATGGTAGGAGGTCGGTCCGCTGACTTAACTATAGGCCCCAGGGCATAGATTATCGTCAGCGCACCACCATCCTGACATCGTACATAGTCAACAGTGTGCTATAAATTATTCCGGAGCACCGTCCTCGGGGCGCTTAATATTATTAGGTGCACCGAGGCCAGTGTGCTACATAGAGAGACGCACTAGTACCAGTGCATGACTGTGTTTTTGGCGCACCGACTGTTTTTTATATTGTTTTCAAAAAACATTTATATATGTATATTTCTAAATACATGTCTCATTTAAAAAAAAAATTATGTTTAATATGTCAATCATTCAGATATGTGAAAGGAGAGAAGAGGGGGAACAACAACAACAACATGCAGAGCAGTATAACATGGTTCGCTTGTAGGAGGCACGAGAGAGGGAGAGAGATGCGTACCCTCGCCCTATTACAATAGCTACATAGGGGATCCTAAGGTAGGTAGGTCTCCTCAAGTTATATGGCGAAGCTACTTCCCTAAAGGTCCAAAGTTTGTTTTTGAGACATCTTATTCGAAGGTGGAATGCCCAGCAATAGGCTTTCCAGGTTGGTATCAACTAGTGGTACACGCTCACTGAGGAGGATATATACTTCATTACAGGGCTATCGAGGAGAGGGGTGGATTTTACCTCATTCCCAGAGGTTCCGATTGGCTATGTAGTAGGGAGTTAGTTAGTTTACTCCCAAAGATATATTGGAGAAAATGTACTCTCCTGCAGAATTTCAGGTTGCTGGAGGTCAGTTAAATATTGGTGCATTTGGTAGGGAGGAGGTGCAGTGTCTCTCACTTATCATTTCGACCATTTCACACAAAACCAGTGATGGGAAACACATTAGTTTCTTGCTTCTATATTATGTTTATTATTTAGTACAGGAGCCACGACTTGTCAGGTGGTCTCCCATTTTTTTGCGGTAGTTCTGTACAACCTTAGATAGATGTCATGCTCATGCACAAGGGATAGTGAACTTCCCTTTTGATTTAGAGCTTTTTTGTTTATTTTTTGAGAGGTTTCCAGAGACAAGGCCTACTTTTCTTCGGAAGCCTTGTAGGACGACGTTTGAGGCACGTATGCACATGTGGGGGCAGAAAATGCCCAAGAGGGGCGACACTGAGTTTTTTGTGAGGATATCACAGGATGCACTAGAGTTGCTAGCCAGTGTTGATAAAAATCCCTTTGTTATGGTCCCCTGTCCTTATGCGGGTTTGGATTGGCGAGGGTGTACCAACATCCTCTTCACAGCTGATGAGCCGCCAGATGACAGAGTTAATATTATTGTTTTATATATTTAAATTTATTCTAGCATGTTCTTTAAATTGTTTTTATTAATTGTGTAATGAAATTGTCCAATTATTGTTGTGTACTTGTATATATTTTGCAAATATTGGCTCTTTTGATGGCGAGGAGATGTCGACACCAGTACCACATGATCCAGGTGTGGATCCTGATGATGATTAAGGCATGCCAGATGCCGAGGATCATTAGGAGGCCGGTGCTAGGCACGGTCCACTTGATGCTAGATACCAGATGGAGTTGGGTGACCAACTCAGTGCATTGATTGTTGAGGCGGGCATCAAGCCCACTCATTACAGAGACATAGAGGCCGATGATAGGCTATTATAGATGTGGAGAGGCATGTCACGTGACATGTACAGTTTGATGCAGCATGTCATAGAGTTACGATAGATTTTACACGACTAACGAGGACTGTTGAACGTTATAGGTGTGGTCGAGACGCAGCAGGTGATGGACAGTCCATGAGAAGCGACTCTTCATCTCATGATCATTCACATTGCTCCGTGTCAGATGAGCATGAGCCTCCACTAGCATCTAGCAGCAGTCATCATGGAGATGAGGCTGGACCATCAACCACATCCAGTCAGTAGCCTATAGCATCCATCAATACTCATGATCATGATCAGGCTAGATCATCGACCATCGAGGCTGCACCATTGACTGACCAGGCCTCCACTAGTACTGATATTGATGTTGTACTACCACCAGCTTATCCATGACATTTATATTAAAGTTGTATATTTTTAACATTATATATATATATATATATATATATATATGTTCATGTTGCAGTTGTACTTAATTTACTTGTTGGTGATCATCATGATGTGTATATTGTTAGGTCATGTTAGATATGTGCATTTAATGTGTATGTGATGATATCATGAGTTATTTGACATGAGATGTATATTTGATGTTTGTGTTGTGATGATGTTAATATATTATGTTAATTGCATTTTGTTAGATGATCATGATCACGATGATGTTAGAGATTTTGAATGTGTTTTTTTAGTCAAATATCATGTTTGTATGATGGTTATCATGAACGTGATGTTTATAAATTAATTTAATACTAAATGATCATGATACTATAAAATTGTAACATTTGCAATTCTAATTGTATGTAAAATTCTAAAATTGTAATTGTAATGGTATATATGTAAATTTGTAAATTTGTAATTGTAATTGTAATTTTTTAAATTGTAAATTTGTAATTGTATATATGTAAAATTCTAAAATTGTAGTTGTAATTGTAATTGTGTGTGAAATTGTAAAATTGTAATTGTAATTGTAATTCTAATTGTTTGTAAAATATTTGTAAAATTTTAATTGTATTACTGTGAATTGATTGTAATTGTATGTAAAATTCTAAAATTGTGATTGTAATTGTATGTGAAATTGTAAAATTGTAATTGTAATTTTAATTGTATGTAAAATATTTGTAAAATTTTAATTGTATTAATGTGAAATGAATTTATTAAATTTTTTAAATTTGTAAATTTGTAAATTTTAAATAATTGTAAAATAATAAATTTAAAATAATATGATTTATTGTAACATAATAAAGTTTAGAAAATAATGCAAATAAATTCATGTACTTTAGAATTATCATTAATTTATTATGGTCTTAGATACAAAAAAAAAAACTAATTTATACAGTACGCCATTGTTTTTGAGATCAACATAATTGAAAATTATCAAGTGAATTATTGATTTTAACATTAACACAATGCAAATTACCAATTAATTCAAAATACATATTATACTGTTTTGAAAAACCCATCTTAAAAAGTATAAATATTGATGAAATAACACATGTACCATATCACTCTTGGTTCTCATGATCACCCTCATTATCTTCCAGCTCTCATGGCATGATAACACTATTGTTCTCAAAAATGTGTTTTGATCTAGGGTCATGTGTCAATACGAACCACCAATTTCTATCCAACACATCTGGGTAAAAAAAAAACTAGTTGCAGTGTTTAGGGAAAACAGAGGGCTTCTTAGCTTCATCCCACAATGTTGATACATATCAGCCTACTATCGTGATATTTCTTTACATTATTCCGATCAAAGGTGTCCCACTAGTTGCACCTAAAAATAACACATTGGAAAGAAGAGAAATCCACTTCAATGATCTCTTGTATCTTTCCGACGTAACCTAATGTCCCTCGTACTAGGTTTTGATCACGGTGGCTAGATCGACTAGATTGATTGAACTCGACTTCCACTCCACAATCTTGTGTGATGTTTCCAGAATGGGCATTTTTTGTGCAAAAATGGTGTCCATATGCCCACATAGATGGGAACAAATGCACCTATTATAAAAAAGTTAAAAAAATCATAGTGTCATGTGTCTTATAATAGCCCAACAGTTAAAATACGAAATGTAGATGTCTTAATATAAGTTTCAAATTTACATATAAATTAAAAAGATTATTATCGAGTTGTTGCACCCAATCCCTACGTTTAGTGCATCCTCTTCAGTACACGGGTAATGACCGGTAGCACTATATTTCTCTCTAACCTGATCAGCAACCCAACTGTTGGGGCATATTTTTGGCATATTTTCTTTTAAATGATCGGGATAAGGCATACTTCTACCATTCAACCATTTGAATTATTTCCTCTCAGTATCCCATTTCATCCTCTTTTGTACGTATAATGCGACCCACGGTTGTGTTGCTTCAGAATTGTAAAGAACAAATTTATTGATTGCTTCAATTTTTGCATTCACTGATGAAATAAAACCAACATTATATAGTGCTTGGAGATCTAAATATACATTATATTGAAGTTCAACATGAATATTAATTATTTTTTGTAAATTTGAAAAATTATAAGTCGCTTATTCTTTATTAAACACTTTTTTCCACTTGTTTGGAGAAACTCCCCTTCTCTTTGGTCTTCATCCCTTTCATTGTCCCAAATCACTACACCTGGTCTGTTGTTGATCTGATTGATGTACTCAATGACATAATAGAAATACTCATACGATATGTACCCCTCTGCCATAGACCCCTCGGGTTTTTCCCTTTGTCGAACAAAACCTTTCAATTTCTTCATGTACCTCTCTAAGAAGAACATCCAATGACAAGAAACCACCCAGCTAATTCAACCTCATCTACTTGGTGGATTAGAATATGAACCTGTAAGTCCATGAAACTCGTCGGCAGCTCCTTCTCAAACATACAAACAATCTCAACTATCTCTTGATGCCATCGTGGAATGCTAGCCACATGAATCTCCTTTGACGTGATCCAACGTACAAATGAAGATAATTTAGATATGGCACATCCTAGGTCTTGAGGGAATTCATGTTTCACACACCCACACACGAATAAAGGATAATGACATAGCAAATTTATAAACACATGCAATAATATACAAAATTAGTTATGTTTTATGATCCCCACATTGGATAAAATTTATTAATATAAAAAATAATAAAATCATGCTTTTGACATTATACGTACTCTTAGAAGATTCAAATGGTCATGCAATTTCAACCCCGGAAAATGGTCATCCACAGTGAAGTAGCGCCGTAGTGAAGACCTGTATGAAGTTGGCACCCTCACACCCATTATAAATTCCTTTGCCAAAGATATATCATCTTTTTTAAAAATCCATGGGACATCACCTTCTTTGAAAAACCATGAATTAGAGGGACCAGCGACAACCTCTGATCCCATACTTTCTAATCGTCTTGGCCAATGTTTCTTTTTAGTTTTTGAAGTAATAAGATCTTTCCTAACATTCAATGTGTCACTTTGTTTCGATGATATGTGCCTGCATAAAGAAGATGAAACATTTTTAAATATATGCATGGGATCTAATAAGTGGGTAATCTTAAGATGCTCCCAATATGGGAGGTCATAAAAGATAGATTTTCTTTTCATCCTAAATTTCTCAACATAGGTGTCGAAGAAATCTAGATCATCGAACATAGGCTCCCCATTTGAATCAAAAATTTCTATGAACTCCTTCTCCTTATCTCTCTCATATGCTCTAAGCCATTCAGCTGGTGTCATTATTGGAGGCCTTTGGTTTCTCTCTCGTTTACCATTGAAAGCTGATGCTGCTCTTCTATAAGGGTGTTCTTTTGGTAGGAATACCCTGGAGTGATGATACACTGGGTTTCGTAGGTCCTTGGATCATCTATCTTTCAGAGAAGGTCCACAACATTTACATTCAAAATAACCTTTTGTTACAAGACCTGCGAGATTATATTTGTATACATTAATTAATATGCATGGCACGTTAAATAATATCATGAAGATCATAACAAATATTACAACGAATTAAATAACTAATATGTGAAAGAATATTGTTACGTATATAAACAAATCAATAAATTAAACATGTAATTTACTAGATCAAACTCCTAAGCCTGGATAATCATGTGTCGTGTAAGCGCATATGCCATACAACGTAAAACTCCTCTCTGCTACGATGGGTCTTGATACATCATATACATTTATCTCATCCCATAATTCCTTCAATTCATCTACTAGTGGTTGTAAGTAGACATCCATATTCTTCACTTGTCTTCTACCAGGGACAATGAGAGCCAACATAAGATGTTCACTCTTCATGGAAAACCATGGGGGGATATTTTTATTGATCACTACTACAGGCCAAACATAATAGTTGGTGTTCTGGAGGGAATATGGGTTGATGCCATCCATGGCTATGCCGAGTCATAGACATCGTACTTCATCCTTGAATTTTTCAGGCCATGTATCCTCTACATGCTTCATGGCTATTAGATCAGTTGGGATTCGCATAACTCCCAACTAACTTCTGTGTGAGGCATGCCATCCCTGCAACATAGCTAATTCTTTGCAACGAAAGAGCCTTTGAATCCTTAGGATTATAGGCATGTGCCTCAACATCTTAAAAGGAGGACCAGTACGTGATTTACCCTTCTTTTTTTATTTATCATACCTTTCATGCCCACATTTCGGACACATCTCTTTGTCTGCATATTCTCCTCTATATAGAATACAATCATTTGGACATGCATGATATGATATGTACTCAACACCCAACATTTTCAATAATTTCTTTGCCTCTTTGCAGCTACCAGGAAAGACACTATCACTCAGAAGAACCTTATCTTTGAATAACCTGTAGTTGGTGATCATGGAAAGATATATTAATAAATGTACATTAATGTCGATATAATCATTAAAATTCATAAAATTTACCATTTTTAATGCTCATTGCAGTGTACTGATTATATTTCAAATTTATATAAGGGAGTATTTTATGGTAACTTGCCTTAAAAGTTCTGAGGAACATGCATTCGACAAGCCAAAATTTTCTTTCAAGATGTACAGAAACATCGTTGTCCCCAATTAAGTAGACTTTGACTGACCACCAGGTCCAAATAGAGGGGTGGTGGAAGCAAATTTAAGGCTTTCGAAAAAGGTGTCAGCGATATGAGCATCATCCCCTAGGTGATCATTGTTTTGGAATGCATCTAACAAAATTGTCTCCATGGCAGTCGTCTCCCTTAAGTAATCATCCAAACCAACCTCTGTTTGATTTCCTCCATTGCTAGCTTCTGAATAACTACTGTTGTTGTAGTCATTCCCAATTGGTGAATCTGGACGTAGCGGGAATTGAATCGGTGGTTGATTCAACCATTCTTGGTATCGTTCCTCTCCGATTTTTTCTCTTAATTCAATCTTCTCTTGATTTTACATTGTCGTGCGGTGCAACATAAGATGTTGGGTAGGTCGTTCATCATAACTAGAATCCTAATAATTAAAATAATATTTTTTAACATGATTAGTATAAAATATATGATATCAATTAGTAACCACGTTGACAATATTTCATGATTATAAATTGGTTTGACGTTGAAATAATTACATATTAATCAATATGTATACCAAACAATTATAATTATAATTATCATCGTTGTCCCAGGATTGTGGCTAGAAGATGCAATATTGTTACAATTGGCAGGGTGAAGTGGTTGTCCATTTTCATCTACCAAATGCGCCTTGTGGTATGCAGCTCCTACTAAGAACTTTCGACATTTTGGAGCAGTTTAAATATTTTGTGCATCTGAACTCGATGCTGAATCTGCATGAACCTGCAAATTTTTATACATTATAAATTTAATTAAGCTATGCTTGATTGACTACATGGATAAAAAACATAAATTCAATTAGATAGTGAAAATATAAATAAAATTTGAAGTAAATATTACGTCTTGAGATGGATAGGGAGAACTCCGCAATGGACTTTGAGAAATATTATGGAGCGAATTGGATTTTGAAGAATTTTCCATTCCATATAATTATGATATTTTCTCCCTGCATTTGAGCAAAACAACAATAAATTTTGATGTACACACCTAAATGTATTTTTGGTGCGTAATGTACAGATCACCACGCCGGTGCATTTTTGGTAATGCATACCGGTGTCGTTTTATACCTAGATGCATTGGTGTGGTTCAATTAAGGGACGCACCAATGATGAATAACCACAAATACAAAAAGAGAAACTCTATTTTCTTTAAGTAAAAAAAAAGGGGTAAATTGAAAAATGGGCGGTAAAATATTTTCGAAAATCTAATTTCATAAAACATTTCTTTAAATACTAAACACTTTTCATTATTTCACTATTTTTGCAAAAAAAATCAGCCAGAGATTTGCAGGATACATACCTGGAGAAAACAGAGCATGAGAGCACTGTGGAGCAAGGAAATACGTTCGAATAGAAGTATTCATACAATCATAATTCCAAACCTCTGGTGATTCAAACCTTGTACCATATAATTTCAAACAATGTGAGTAAATTTTATTGTTTTTTTTTACTTTTTCTGCAATTTTTTTTTATGCAGTAAAAGAAAAAATCAAAGTTTATTGTTTTTTTTAATACTTTTTCTGCAGTTTTTTTTATGCAGTAAAAGAACAAAATAAAGTGTATTATTTTTTACTTTTTCTGCATTTTTTTACTTTTTCTACAGTTTTCATAAACAAAATAAAACAAATTCCATTTTTAGAAAGAAAAACCCCAGATTATTTTTGTTTCTGCCCTTTCTTCTCCCTCTTTATGTAATTTCAGAATTAGGTCTTTCAATTTAGATTTATAGGGTTTGTATAGTCATAATACATCCAACCCATGGGATGACTCACATAGTTGGATCCAAATCCATGTTGGCCCTTGTGTGAATTAAAAAAAAAAAAACAGATTTTTTTCCCTTGGTGCGCCCTGTGTAACATAGTGCTCCGGTGCGCTCTGTTATACAAGTGCACCGCGAAAGTACAGTGATTAAAAATAAATAAAAATAAAAATATGTTTTTATCAGTGCGCCATATGTAACATATAGCACTGGTTCACTATTTCATTATGGCGCACTGCGAACGTGCTGTTTCGCCAAAATAAATCCATTTTAGAAACAAACCCTACATTATTTTTTGTTTCTGCCCTTTCTTCTCCCTGTTTCTGTGATTTCAGGATTAGGGCTTTTCAATTTATATTTATAGGGTTTGTATTTCTAAATATAAGCCTAAGACATCCAACCCACAAGATGACTTCATAGTCGGATCCCAATCCATGTCGGCCCTTGTATAGATTAAAAAAAAATAAAAAAATTATTGGTGCGCCTTGTGTACCTGAGCACACCGGTGCGCTCTATTATCCCAACGCATTGCGAAAGTTGTAATATTTCCAAATTTTCACATGATATTTGGAATATTAGAGTTCTTAATTTTCTTAATGAATTAAGTAAATAAAAGGGTGGAGGGACCCACAATCCTCAATATGAATAAATATCCACTTTTTGTGTGTGAATGTGGACTAATTAAGCTTAGATCTACATGATGAGGTAGTTGAGCAACTGCTAATGTGAATGGGATTGGAGATGATGTCTCATTAATTGAGATAGATCATGGAGGCTGATTCAGTGAACTAAGATCTTGAAGATGTCAAACAGAAGATAATGGAACATTCATGATAAATTGATGGAGGATGTTGTGCAATCAAAGCACACATGATGGAGAGGGTGTACATTGCACCTAGACATGATGGTTGATTTGGTCAAATAATGCAGTCAAACTTGGAGGATCTTTTCCATATGCACAGCGCAGTCTAGATGAGGGACAAGGCTTGGCAAGGCTCAAAAATGATATAAAGAAGATGAAGGCAAGGATGAGGGCATGCTGATTATTCTTGATGAAAATATATTTTTAGATCTGGAATTGTCATGTGACATTCCATTGCTTTCTCGGGTTGTTTAGCAGAGATTGCAAGTGCTATTTAGCACAGGGTGTTCCTGGTTGGGAATCCCACCTCTTTCTTAGAGTAGCTCTAGAAAGAGTATTGTACTTCATTCTACATCAAGAATTGGTGCCACATCTCTTTTCCTACTTTCTGCAAAACATCCACATTTAGAAATTGCAGATTTCTAAAGATCAGTTTGGAAGGTGGAAGTTGTCTTCAGTACTTCAGTTGGAGAACTGGTGAGGGTTTATTCCTATCACCTTGGGCTTATATATCAGCTTCCCAGAGCTTCATTTAATATTTTGCATCAAGCCAAAAGTTATTGACCTCCTAGCAGCAATATTTCCTTCAGGAATTACGCTGTCCCATTTTCAGATAAAAAAGGAGGAAGGTAGTTACTAGCATTTCAGCTAGTAATCCTGTGAGGGATCATCCCCTCACATTTCTATTAGTCTTACCATCAGCCTGGAATTTATTGTAGAACTTTTCAGTAGGAAGGAGGCCTCTCTTTCCCTCACATCGCAGTTTCTATTGGCAGTTGTGTTGCAGCAGATGCAATCATTATTGGAGGATTGAGAAGCTAGATCTAGAGCTTCTAGCTTGTAGATCTGAAGAAGGGATCAACCCTTCAAGCTTAGATCTAATATTGCAACATATTTCAGCCATATATTTGATATATCTAGATTCATATCTGTATTTCCCAACAGATCAAGGATCAAATCCTAGGGAGGCGATTTTCCAAATTTGTAGATATAGAAAATCCTTTCTGGGTTATCTTGGGAATCCATCACATTGGCCAAATCTTGAATCTTGGAATCATCTGAGCTCCAGATTTGAGTAGATCTGCATTTTCCTTTTCATCCTACAACTATATGTTCATATTTTGCTGAAGGGACAATGCAGTATTTGCTTCAGTGCCTCTCCAGTTATGTTGTACCTATTGTGGCATGTTTTCTGGGTGATTCTAGGCCATCTCTTTGGCTAGATCTACTCATATTTTGTACATTGTGTAACTGATTCTTCTCCAATCTAATAAAATGGCTCAGCTTCTCTGTAAATTCTGATGTTGTATTAAGATTTATTGTTTATATTGCTGCAGTTCTTATATTGTGTTTAAGTATTATTTCATTCTCCCTTTTGGGATATTACAGTGGTATCAGAGCATGATCTTTGGCTCAGCTTGTGGATACTTCATCTTTTACATCAAAAGAAGAAGCAGATAGATGAGATCTATCATGGAGGATGAAAAATCTACCACTCCTTCCTTTAGATCCATGCAAGATTTCTCCAAGGAGGTATATCCAATGAAGAAGGAAGGACAGAAATAAGATTCAGGAAGAAGATGTGATGAGGAAGGTCCAAGCACTTCCTATCAGCAAAGAAGAAAACCAGAGAATCTTAGATCTCCTCATAGATCCACTATGCCCACTTTATTTGGAGAAGGTGAAAGGTGTAGAAATGAAGAAAGGAATGAACCTGAGACTCATGAGACTCTCAGTCTATATCTTGAAGAGTACAAAGCATAGTCTAGAGCATTCAAGGAGAAGCTAACTCTCCAACAATTCTTCAAAATAAATGAAAAAAGAGGATCCTATAGCAGCAATAGAAGAAAGAGGCATAATAGATTCTATTTACCTACATTTGATGGATCTTCCTCAAGCATTGTTAAGGCTTGGAGGAGAGAGTTAGATGCATTTTTCAGGCTACACCCTGTCGCTGAAGGAGAGGTTGTTCAAATTGCATCACTTCATCTTTTAGATGAAGCAAATGATTGGTGGTTTGGTCACATGGAGCATGCAAAAGTGACAAAATATTCAGATTTATTTCACAAGTTGAGGAAGGAATTTGATGTGAGAAAACCAGAAATGAGCCACAAAGTGACATTTTCTAAGGAGGAGGATGCCAATCTTGTCACTTTGGACAAGAAGTCACTACATTTACCACCAGCTATAGAAGTACTTGCATCCAGAGAAGAGACACTTGCATATTTGCAAGATAGTCTTGAGCTCTTGAGATATAGAGTCCCATGCATGATTCAGGAGATGAATGAGGGAAAGGAGGGAGATTCCAGTGATGGTACACTTGGAGAAGAGAAGCCATCATTCTTACCAGTAGTTGGAGGCATTGCTGTCCCGATTGGAGGAAGTCTTGTGTTCTGTCAAGAGGTTCCCACGTATCAGTTGATCCAAGGTATACGTACACATTCATCACCTATTGTTTCAGTAGATCTTATTGAAACTTATGGGGACATGCCATCAGGGCCAATGCATGACCAAGGGTTAGATCCAAATGCTGGTTTGAAGCAACAAACTATCACAACGCAGAGGACCCTTGATCTAATCAAGGAGGAGATGAAAAGCTATCCCAGTTTGTCATGGATGGACTACATTCAACCTCTTGAGTTGAAGTGTAGGATTTCAGAAGAAGGGATGAGCATGATCCTATGTACAATGGCTGGTTATGAGATCAGTATTGTACCTTTCTTTGGGACAGTATGTGTATTACCTTGGAGATCTACAATGTTGTCACCTAGTAGTAGTGATAGTGATGAGGCCCCATTATTCTTGGAGCATTCTGAAGGTAGCTTCACTCATGAAGCAATGGAGGACAAGATGATGAATGGTAGACATCTAGATATGAGAAAACTTTTCTCCTTTCTTGATGACACTTTCTCAATGAGAATTTCATAGCTCAAAGAGAGACTTATACCTACAGCAGATCCAGAACCTCATTGGTTTTGGAAGGCCATGGATGAAAAGAAGGTCTCATTAAGAGATCTCATTGGAGGTGCACTTCAACATTTCATGAAGTGAAAAGTTCTTTATCAGTTTGGGGAAGATGGTATTCTACAAAGGGAGGATAGCATGAATATGCATCACATCACTCATCTTCCATATTGGGGTGAGTAGATGAGGATGATAAGAAAGGGGTTGCATGGCGACTTGCAGATGTATGACATGGGCCAACAAGCTTGGTTACATTGGTTGCCCTTGGGAGGTTCTTCTCACTTCCTAAAGGCTCATATTTCTTTTATCCATGCCTTGAGGAACACTTATGAAATGAAAAAGGAGGCATGGTTTCACTGGCTGCTCTTGGGTGAGTATGGTTACCACCCAATAGCTCATATTTTTCTGATTCATGCCATGTGTATCAATGATAGAATGCAACAAAAGAAGGCATGTTCATTTTGGTCTCACTTGAGAGAGATTGGCCACCACATGACATCTCCTATGTCTATGTGTTTGGTATTGGATAAATCTTGGCATGATGCTCTCATGATGTGCATTGATGATGTTTATTTGTATTGGGCTGATGTGACATTCTATATGTCCATTAGTATGTTTCACTTCATGATGCACATGAAGAGGAGAGAAAGCAACAAGATCTCTTGTGGCTTTGGTTTCTTTTGAGGGAGTTTGTCTTGTCCATCTTACATGGAGGAGATGGAGGATGGCAGCAAAGGGCCTTACTCCGGTGGTTGCTATTAGGAAAATATGGTTTGAAATATTTGTCTACCCATATAACTCCTTCCCTTCTTCTTTTGCATAATGTTAAAATGATGCTTGGATCCAACAAGGCCAACAGGGCTAAGAAAGAGAGCATATCAATGCTCAATCAAATTCATAAAACATGGGATGGAGAGATGTATTGTGAAATGTAGCTTTTCCTTTGTGAAAAGAGCTACTTTATTTTATGTACCTCATGTATTAATGATGAAGTTGGAACTCATATGGTTGTCAATTGGTACTTCATCATGGAAGGAGGACATCTAACCATACAATTAGAGGTGATTCTATATGTCTTTGAGAAACAACTTTGGAACCAAACATACATAACACATTGCAGCAAATGGAGGAAGCATTACTTATGTAGATACCATTTGGAGGGAAATAGATGGCTTTTCATCTACCTTTTGAGTTTCTTGAGGAAAAGCAACATTTTTCTGGGGAGGACTTCAATATTCCCAAATTTTCACCTGATATTTGGAATATTAGAGTTCTTAATTTTCTTAATGAATTAAGTAAATAAAAGGGTGGGGGTACCCACAATACTAAATATGAATAAATATCCACTTTTTTTGTGTGAATGTGGACTAATTAAGCTTAGATTTACATGTTGAGGTAGTTAAGAAACTGCTAATGTGAATGGGATTGGAGATGATGTCTCATTAATTGAGATAGATCATGGAGGTTGATTCAGTCAATTAAGATCTTGAAGATGTCAAATAGACGATCATGGAACATTCATGATAAAGTGATGGAGGATGTTGTGCAATCAAATCACACATGATTGAGATGGTGTACATTGCATCTAGACATGATGGTTGATTTGGTCAAACAACACAGTCAAACGTGGAGGATCTTGTCCATATGTACAACGCAGTCTAGATGAGGGCCAAGGCTTGGCAAGGCTCAAACATTATATAAAGAAGATGAAGGCAAGGATGAGGGCATGCTGATTATTCTTGATGAAAAGATCTTTTTAGATCTGGAATTGTCATGTGACATTCCATTGCTTTCTTGGGCTGTTTAGCAGAGATTGCAAGTGATGTTTAGCACAAGGTGTTCCTGGTTGGGAATCCACATCTTTATTAGAGTAGATCTAGAAAGAGTATTGTACTTCATTATACATCAGGCATTGGTGCCACATCTCTTTTCCTACTTTCTCCAGAACATCCATATTCAGAAATTGCAGATTTCTAAAGATCAGTTTGGAAGGTGGAAGTTGTCTTTAATAGTTCAGCTGGAGAACTGGTGAGGGTTTATTCATATCACCTTGGGCTTATAGATCAGCCTCCCAGAGCTTCATTTTAGATATGGAATCAGGCCAAAAGTTATTGACCTCCTAGCATCAGTATTTCCTTTAGGAATTACGCTGTCCCATTTGCAGATAAAAAAGGAGGAAGGAAGTTACTAGCATTTCAGCTAGTAATCCTATGAGGGATCATCCCCTCACATTTCCATCAGTCTTACCATCAGCCTGGAATTTATTGCAGCATTTTTCAGCAGGCAGGAGGCCTCTCTTTCCCTCACAACATAGTTTCTATTGGTAGTTGTGTTTTAGCAGCTGCAATCATTATTGGAGGATTGAGAAGCTAGATCTAGAGCTTCTAGCTTGTATATCTGAAGAAGGGATCAACCCTTCAAGCTTAGATATAATATTGCAATATATTTTAGCCATGTATCTAACATATATAGCTTCAAATCTGTGTTTTCTAGTTGATCAAGGATCAAATCCTAGGGAGGTGTTTTTCCAAAGTTGTAGATCTAGAAAATCCTTTCTGGGTTATCTTGGGAATCCATCACATTAGCCAGATCTTGAATCTTGGCATCATCTGAGCTCCATATTTGAGTATATTTTCATTTTCCTTTTCAGCCTGTAGCTTGTTACACGGACTAATCCCTCTTGTGGACAAGAGCGATCTCCCTAGTATCCTAAGGATATCTAGAAAAAAACAGACAGATGTAGACCATTTTCTCTAGACTATTTTGCATAAGAATTACTCATTAACTATGGATAGATACTCCTACATGAAGTCCAATGCTTTCTTAGTCTTAAATCTAGTCGCTCCAAAAGTTATTGATCCAACATATAAGATCTGCAATCCAAGACAAGCAAACCAGATCAAAAGCATCTGCAAAATATGATAATTCGAAAGCAATAATCTATCTTAGTGATCAAGGAGTCTAAGAATTAAATAATTCAAGAGATAAATGAACAACTCAATGAGAAAATAGAATCCATTTGTATTAAATTTTCATATAAAACAAGAAACCTTACAACCATTACGCCTTGATGTTTGTACAGGTTCTTCCGGGGTCCCAAACATCTGTTTTCCTCAGTTTGACAAGACTCCAACTCTCTGAATCAGCATAAGACTGTGGCCATCAGTATGTAATCTATGTCATGACAAAGAAGCTAAATATGGAGAGTATAATTTCTTCAGCAATTCTCTTCTACAAGCTAAGAAGTAAATACCAACTACTAAGTACCCTTGAGACTGAAACTTGGTCTCAATTTATAGCAGAAGAGAGGTAGTTTCAGATCCAATAAGGAAGGGATAAAGCCCTCTCATCATGGGATTTTAGCTCAAAAAACCAAGGGATTACTCCATTTATTAAGGGATAAAGTTTCATGAATGGAAGGGGCGAAGCTCGACCAGATAGCGCTTCTAGAAGGCCCCAGCTGGGAGAATATTCGACTAGCTGGGCTTCTAGAACTTACTTTTCTTTTTATTTTACCTTTTACGGGGGTCCACATTTTTAATGAGCTTTACGTGCGGGATGTACCATATTTTTTATAGCAATTAGCCACGGTACCAAAGGGAATGACTAGGAAAAGTGCGGAGTTATGCTTTTTAGGATTTTTAAGAACTTTTCTCCAGTTCCAAGACTTGGTTCAAGAACTTTATGTTTTTAGACTTATAAGGAAGCAATAAATAGGTAATGATGAACCCATATAGACAGCTAAATGTCATGGTGATAAATTTTAGTGTAACATATTTCCCCCTAAAGTGCAAAGTCTAAAGAATTTTGAAGAGTTTTAAAGAGTGAAGTACTTTATCATTCCGAGAATCAGGCGACAGGCACACTGGTTGAAACCCTAAAAAAACATTCAATGCAAGCATATATATATATATATATATATATATATATATCATCGCTGAGGTAGGCATTCCCATACTCAGATCAAAACTAACTACATGTTCTGATACATAAATGATTTTAGAATTACATGAAGTAGTAGACACAGCATGGACGCAACCATCTATTATGAGTAGTCTACTGTATAATGAATAATAAAATTCCTCGCAGCCTGGATGGTGGAAACTAGATCTAGGGTCTTGGTTCCTGCTTCTCGAACTAGTACGATTCTATCCATGCAATTGATTGTGTCAAAGTCGAACATGGTAGTAACCACTTGATTACCAGTCAATGATGTGAACTGTTAACAAGTGTGAGAGAAACCAAAAATAATGATAATGGTTCTCAAAGTACTTAGTACAATATATGAAATGTGAATTTGTGATCTAGAGTCTAACATTTCACAGAATCGTTCGATAGAAGGTCAATGATGCAACCTATCGCCAAAGGCGAGAAACCTGCCATTAGGGCATGCAGATTCCAAGGTGCTATTAGGATTCTAGATCAAATTTCTAGATGATGAGCTATCATCAATAGAAAGTGATCCGTCGTAGGAAAGCCTATGACACGAAACCATTAGATCAAGTTTTGAAGAAATTTTAAGCAAGGACTGACTCAGGGATGGTCAACACGAATGGAGAAAAATGTTTGCAATGAATGGTTTATTAAACTGATCTCTTGAACACATAACAGATGGTGACAATTGACAATTGACTTAAAGCCTATACCCAGAAACTGGTTGAATATTTTCAATGTGGTTCGATTAACTATTTGGCCAAAGGATTTTCCCAACCCTAATATAAAAGTGTCATGTTCAAGTGTGGTATACAAATTTTTGAAACAAAGTGTGACAACTGGATTCATTTTCTCTCTTTCCCCCCACCATTTCTGGCAAGTACCTCTTTATTTTTGACAAGCTTGAGGAGGATAACATTTGCTTGTAATATAAGCTCATCCTTCAGATGAGTCCAACTTAGTATTAAAATCGAACCCTAAGAAGGAGTGGTTCGTTCCTGTTTATAATTGTCAGGTCCTTTACTGTTAAATTTTAAAGAGTCCAGTATAGGCGAAACTCGATGTTTTTCAGTTTTAGGGAGTTAGAAGAAAAACTTAAGAAAACTCCATGGGTGCTTTTTCATAAATTTATTCTCTCAAGCCCGAAAAAGGATAAAATAATGTAGAAGAGAAATCTATTGACCATGATTAGTCAACATATACCTTTTTCGTAAATAGTCCATTTTAGTCCCGAAAAGGGGTAAACTTATACTGAAGGGACGACTGTTCATTTCCTTTAACGAGTTCAAATAGTCAAGTACTCGGCAATCTTTTCATGTTTAGAGAGTCTGAAAAGGGCTTAAAAGAGAGCTCCATGGGTTCGCTTTTTCTGTAAGTTTTAACGAGTTCGAAAAAGTGATAAAAATGTACTCGTATGTCACTTTTTTGGTAAGTTTTAATGAGTTCGAAAAAGTAACAAAAAACATACTCATTACCAAAATGATTATTTCACCCGAAAATCCTGTATTCTGCACAAAAACCCAAAAAATTAAACATATCTATTTAAGATAAGTAAAAATTATTTGAAAAACAACCTTTCAAAGTGGAAAATAAATAAAATATTATTTTATTTATTCAAAAAATCTTATAAAAAATAGTTCAACCAATTCATTTTTACCATTTACATTCAGAGTGAAAGTTGAGAGCTTTTGGTAGAAAAAGTTCTGAAGGAGATATTAGAAAAACCGACTATCCGAATCCAAAGCCGTCGAATCGAGGTAATCCACAACACATTTCTCTTTATTTTTGTCCATTTACATTCTCTTTTTAGGCTTTAAAATCATTTTTTAAGAGAAAAATAGGTTCAAAAAATTGCTCTCGGGATACCATATGTGATACACACAGTACCTCTGGATCACGATAATTTTCCAAAATAAAATTATCGGGGTCCCGCACTTTTCTTGTATAACACGTGCAATAGCTCACACTATCTTAGTGCAAAAAGTGTGGAGGCGTCGTGAAGAAAACAAAAATATGATTTTTCTCAAATTAAGCCAAAATTTTCCATTCTAATTAGATATAATCTTTCAATGTGTGTATTGCAGAGTATCCACAATGCTTGAATGGAGAGAACGTGAAAATGAGGTAGTAGATGAGGAAACCATTGGAAGTTTACCCACATTGCATGTGTTAAAAAACGATGGATTATACAAATATTGGGAAATGCAGGGCATAAGGGCTCAAGTAGAGCTCTTGACATGGTTGGTGAACAGGTGGGATGTTCAAGAACAATGTTTAATTATCGATGATCACCGGCTCGAAATTGAGTTGGAGGATATATACTTCCTTATAGGTTTGTCCAAAAGAGGAGAACCTATTTCCTTGTTTGGGGCTAGGCAAGGTGGCCAGTCTATAGCTAGCTATCAAAAAGAATTTTGTAATGAAGAGGCTGATCCAAAAGACAACCGCATTGATATAAAAACCATTATCTGTCTTGAACTCAAAGTATTTGCATTCACAGTGGCTAGATTGTGTGGGAGTTTAGCTCCACACGTGGCTACTAAAGCCCAGATGTAGACAACGGTTGAATGCTACAGAGGCACCATCTTCAACTGGTGTGAAGGAGTATTGGCTAATGTAAAAAGCCAATTGACCAGAGCTAAGAATGCAAAGTTGAAATTTTTTGGATATGGAGCTATTGTAGCTTCTTTTTCTCTAGAGAGGATTCCATCTCTTGCACCCCAGCTTATCTCAGTTGGTGCTGGTGGAATAAGAGATCCTCGGATGGCCCGTCATGGAGAGGGTTTTGAGATAGTTCAATTTACACCCGCATACTTTCATTGGCTATAGAACCCACTAGTACATTTGGCATAAATTCCGATACTTTAGTTCCGAAAATTTTGTCGTAATGTCGGAAATTTCCCCAATTTCTATCAATTTATCAAATCCCGCCACAAACCGTCACTATACCGACGTTTAGGGATATCGTCGCTTTTGCAACGTTTATGTTTTTCATCGGAATTGCGACATTTTAAACACTTCATCTGTCTTATGACGTTTATGGGATGAAACGTAGGAATTGCGACGTCATCTACACATTTGTCGATCTTGTGACGCTTGGGAGAAACCGTCGGAAGAGTGATGTTTCTCATATAGACGTCGGTCTTGCGACGTTTGGCTTCACAATGTCATAAGACTGACGTCTATATGAGAGATGTCACTTTTTCGATGGTTTCTCCCAAGCATCGCAAGACCGACGTTTATATGAGAAACATTGCTTGTCCAACGGTTTCTCCCAAGTGTCGCAAGACCGAAATAAAAAGTGTAATTTTATTTCACCTCAACTGATCATTAACTTCAACTTTATGTGTTCGTGTTGATAGTATATCATAAGCTTCATAATTTTTTTTTTGTTATAACAAATGAAATATGAAAAGGATATTAAGAAGAATCTTAGTTTTGTAGATATTTTGTATGTTTATAAAATTGATCCAAATATATTATTATTGATGTTGTTTTGTAACATTGATAAATTGACCGATTATTAAACATATATTTATATGAAATATACTTATTTCAGATATTAACACGATGAGAATCAACTTGAAATATCAACCTGCATATTTTTCTATGAAAGACACACAAATTTCAAGTCGCGCCTTGTGATCAGGTCGCCCGACCGGGCGCGTTCAGGTTGGGTCGTTTTGTTCAAGGGTGCACGTATTAGTTTTGCTAAGTTGTGACCGCCCGGGTGCCTTATGCACGTTCGGGTGGCCTGTTTTCCATTTTCTCCCATGTTGCATCGTTCGGTCGGGTGTGCTGTGTGAGGTTGCCTGACCGGGCGTGTTTGGGTCGGGTTGTTTCGTTTGAGGGCGCCCGTATCATTTTTGCTAAGTTGTGACCACTCGTATAATTTTTGCTAAGTTGTGACTGCCCAGGTGCCTTGTGCACGTTCGAGCAGCCCATTTTCCATTTGCTCCCTTATGGCATTATTTGGTCGGGCGCGTCGTGTCGTGCCATGTGAGGTCGCCCGACCGGGCGCGTTCGGGTTGGACCGTTTCATTCGAGGGCGCCCATATCATTTTTGCTAAGTTGTGACCACCCAGGTGCCTTGTGCATGTTCAGGCAGCCCGTTTCCATTTTCTCCCATGTGGCATCATTCGGTTGGGCGCGTCGTGTCGCGCTGTGTGAGGTCGCCCAACCGGGTGCGTTCGGGTCGGCCCATTTCGTTTAAGGGCGCCATATTAGTTTTGCTAAGTTGTGACTGCCCGGGTGCATGTGCAGATTCGAGCAGCCCGTTTTCCATTTGCTCCCATGTGGCATCGTTCAGTCGGGCGTGTCGTGTCGCGCCTTGTGATCAAGTCGCCCGACCGGGTGCATTAGAGGTCGGGCCATTTTTTTCGAGGGTGCCTGTATCAGTTTTGCTAAGTTGTGACCGCCCGGGAGCCTTGTGCACGTTCGGGCAACCTGTTTGCTATTTGCTCCCTTGTGGCATCTTTCGGTCGGGCACGCGGTGTCGCGCCGTGTGAGGTTGCCCGATCGGGCGCGTTCAGTTTGAGTCGTTTCGTTCGAGGGCACCCATATCAGTTTTGCTAGGTTGTGACCGCCAGGGTGTCTTGTGCATGTTCGGGTAGCCCGTTTACTATTTTCTCCCTTGTGGCATCATTCGGTCGGGCGCGTCGTGTCGCGATGTGCGAGGTCGCCCGACCGGGCGCACTCGGGTCGGGTCGTTTTGTTCGAGGGTGCCCATATCAGTTTTGCTAAGTTGTGGTTGCCCGGGTGCAGTATGCATGTTCGAGTGGCTCATTTGTTGTTTTCTCCGTTGTGGCATAGTTCGGTCGGGCGCGCGGCGTCGCGCCATGTGAGGTCGCCCGACCGGGCGTGTTCGGGTTGGGCCGTTTCATTTGAGGGTGCTCGTATCAGTTTTTCTAAGTTGTGACCGCCCGGGTGCCTTATGCGCGTTCAGGCGGCCCGTTTTCCATTTGATCCCTTGTGGCATTGTTTAGACGAGCGCGCCATGTCGCGCTGTACGAGGTCGCCCGACCGAGCGCGTTCGGTTCGGGCCGTTTCGTTCGAGGGCACCAGTATCAGTTTTGCTAAGTTGTGACTGCCCAGGTGCCTTGTGCATGTTCGGGCGGCCCATTTTTTGTTTGCTCCCTTGTGGCATATTCGTTCAGTCGGGCACGTCGTGTTGCACCATGCGAGGTCGCCCGATTGGGCACGTTTGGGTCGGGCTGTTTCGTTCGAGCGTGCCCGTATTAGTTTTGCTAAGTTGTGACCAACCGAGTGCCTTATGCACGTTCAGGAGGCCCGTTTGTCATTTTCTCCCTTGTGGCATTGTTCGGTCGGGCATGTCGTGTCGCGTTGTGCGAGGTCGCCCGACCGAGCACGTTCGGGTCGGGTAGTTTTGTTCGCGGACACCCGTATCAGTTTTGCTAAGTTGTGACCGCCTGGGTGCCGTGTGCACGTTCGGGCGGCTCATTTTCCGTTTGCTCCCTTGTGGCATATTCGGTCAGTCGGGAGCGTCGTGTCGTGCCATGTGAGCTCACCTGACCAGGCGCGTTCGAGTTGGGTCATTTCGTTCGAGGGCGCCTGTATCAGTTTTGTTAAGTTGTGACCGCCCGGGTGCCTTATGCACGTTTAGGCGACCTGTTTGTCATTTTCCCCCTTGTGGCATCGTTCGGTCGGGCACGCGGTGTCGTGCCGTGTGAGGTCGCCTGACCGGGCGTGTTTGGTTTGGGCCATTTCGTTCAAGGGTTCCCATATCAATTTTGCTAGGTTGTGACCGCTAGGGTGCCTTGTGCACATTCAGGCGGCTCGTTTTCTCTTTTCTCCCTTGTGGCATCGTTCAGTCGGGCGCGTCGTGTTGCACCGTGCGAGGTCGCTTGACCGGGCACGTTCGAGTTGGGCCGTTTTGTTTGAGGGCGCCCGTATCAGTTTTGCTAAGTTGTGACTGCCCAGGTGCTGTGTGCACGTTCGGGCAGCCCGTTTGCCATTTTCTCCCTTGTGGCATCATTTGGTCCGGCGCACCGTGTCGCGCCATGAGAGGTCGCCCGATCGAGCGCGTTCGGGTCGGGTCGTTTCATTCGAGGGCGCCCGTATTAGTTTTTCTAAGTTGTGACTGCCCGAGTGCCTTGTGCACGTACGGGTGGCCCATTTGCCATTTTATTCCTTGTGGCATAGTTCGGTTAGGCGCATCCTGTCATGCCGTGCGAGGTCGCCCGACCGGGCGTGTTCGATTTGGGCCGTTTCGTTCGAGGGTGCCTGTATCAGTTTTGCTAAGTTGTGACTACCCAGGTGCCTTGTGCATGTTCAGGTGGCTTGTTTTCCATTTTCACCCTTGTGGCATCGTTAGGTCGGGTGTGCTGTGTCGCGCCATGTGAGGTCGCCCGATCGGGCACGTTCAGGTTGGGCCGTTTCATTCGAGGGTGCCCATATCAGTTTTGCTAAGTTGTGACCACCCGAGTGCCTTGTGCATGTTCGAGTGGCCCGTTTTCCATTTTCTCCGTTGTGGCATCGTTCGGTCAGGCACGTCGTGTCACGCTGTGCGAGGTCGCTTGTCCGGGCGCGTTCGGGTCGGGCCGTTTCATTCGAGGGCACCCGTATTAGTTTTGCTAAGTTGTGACCACCCAGGTGCCGTGTGAACGTTCGAGCAACCCATTTGCCATTTTATCCCTTATGGTATATTAATTCGGTCAGGCACGTCGTGTCGCGCAATGTGAGGTTACCCGACCAGGTGTGTTCGAGTCGAGCCATTTCGTTCGAGGGCGCCCGTATCAGTTTTGCTAAGTTGTGACTACACGGGTGCTTTGTGCACATTCAGGAGGCCCGTTTTACGTTTGCTCCCTTGTGGCATCATTCGGTCGGGCGTGCGGTGTCGTGCTGTGTGAGGTCGCCCAATCGGGCGCGTTCAGTTCTGGCCATTTCATTTGAGGGCGCTCGTATCAGTTTTGCTATTTTGTGACTGCCAGGGTGCCTTGTGCACGTTCGGGAAGCCCTTTTGTTGTTTTCTCCCTTGTGGCATCGTTCGGTTGAGCACGTCGTGTTGCGTCGTGCGAGGTCGCTCGACTGGGTGCGTTTGGGTCGGGCCATTTCGTTCGAGGGCACCCGTATCATTTTTGCTAAGTTGTGACAATCCGGGTGCCATGTGCACATTTGGGTGGCCCATTTTCATTTTTCTCCCTTGTGGCATCGTTCGATCAGGCGTGCCATGTCGTGCCATGTGATGTCGGTCGACCGGGCGCGTTCGGGTCGGGCCATTTCGCTCGAGGGTGCCCGTATCAATTTTATTAAGTTGTGACTGCCCGGGTGCCTTATGCACATTTGGGCAGCCCGTTTGCCATTTTATCCCTTGTGGCATCGTTCGGTCGAGCATGCCGTGTCGCACCGTGCGAGGTCGCCTGACCGGGCGTGTTCGGTTCGGGTCGTTTCGTTCGAGGGTGCCCGTATCAGTTTTTCTAAGTTGTGACCACCCGGGTGCCTTATGCACGTTCAGGAGGCCTATTTTTTGTTTTCTCCCTTGTGGCATATTCGTTCGGTCGGGTGCGTCGTGTCGCACCGTGTGAGGTCACCCGACCGGGCGCGTTCAGGTCAGGCCATTTTGTTCGAGGGCGCCCATATCAGTTTTGCTAAGTTGTGACCGCTCGGGTGCCTTGTGCACATTCGGGCAGCTCGTTTTCCATTTTCTCCATTGTGGCATCTTTCAGTAGGGCGCGTCGTGTCGCGTCGTGCGAGGTCGCCTTACAAGGCGCATTTGGTTTGGGTCATTTCGTTCGAGGGCGCCTGTATCAGTTTTGCTAAGCTGTGATCGCCCAGGTGCCTTGTGCACGTTTGGGTGGCCCATTTGCCATTTTCTCCCTTGTGGCATCGTTCGGTCAGGCGCTTCGTGTCGCGCTGTGCAAGGTTGCCCGACTGGGCGCATTCGGGTCGGGCCGTTTCATTCAAGGGCACCCGTATCAATTTTTCTAAGTTGTGACCTCCCGGGTGCCGTGTGCATGTTCGGGCGGCCCGTTTTCCATTTTATCCCTTGTGGCATATTCATTCGGTCGGGCGCGCCATGTGAGGTCGCCCGACCAGGCGCATTTGGGTCGATTCGTTTCATTCGAGGGCGCTCGTATCAGTTTTGCTAAGTTGTGACTTCCCGGGTGCCTTGTTCATGTTCAGGAAGCCTATTTTCCATTTGATTCCTTGTGGCATCATTTGGTTTGGCGCGCGGTGTCGCGTCGTGTGAGGTCGCCTAACCGGGCGCGTTCGGTTAGGGCCGTTTCGTTTGAGGGCGCCCGTATCAGTTTTGCTAGGTTGTGACCACCAAGGTGCCTTGTGCACGTTCGGGTGGCCCGTTTTCTGTTTAATCCCTTGTGGCATCATTCGATCAGGAGCGTCATGTCGCGCCATGCGAGGTCTCCCGACCGGGCGTGTTCGGGTCAAGTTGTTTCGTTCGAGGGCGCCCATATCAGTTTTTCTAAGTTGTGACCACTTGGGTTCTGTGTGCAAGTTTGGGCAGACCGTTTGCCATTTTCTCCATTGTGGCATTGTTCGATAGGGCGCGCCGTGTCATGCCATGTGAGGTCACTCGACCGAGCGCGTTCGGGTCGGGTCATTTCGTTCGAGGGCGCCCATATCAGTTTTGCTAAGTTGTGACCACCCGGGTGCCTTGTGAACATTCGGGTGGCCCATTTGTCATTTTCTCCCTTGTAACATCGTTTGGTTGGGCGCGTCGTGTCGCGCCGTGCGAGGTCGCCCGACTGGGCGCGTTCAGTTCGGGTCGTTTCGTTCGAGGGCACTTGTATCAGTTTTGCTAAGTTGTGACTGCCCAGGTGCCTTGTGCATGTTCCGGCAGCCCGTTTTCTATTTACTCCCTTGTGGCATATTCGTTCGGTTGGGTGTGTCGTGTCGCGCCATGTGAGGTCACCCGTCTGAGCACGTTCGGGTTGGGCCGTTTCGTTCGAGGGCACCCATATCAGTTTTGCTAAGTTGTGACTACCCGGGTGCCTTGTGCATGTTCGGGCGGCCCATTTTCCATTTTCTCCCTTTTGGCATCATTCAGTCGAGCGCGCCGTGTTGCGTCGTGTGAGGTCGCCCGAATAGGCGCGTTCGGTTCGGGTCATTTCGTTCGAGGGTGCCCGTATAAGTTTTTATAAGTTGCTAAGTTTGATTTCAATAGACATTTTCATCAATTAATGTAAAGCAATGGCAAACAAATACTATTAATTAATAAATAAAGAAGACATGGCAACAAGCAACAATACTTACAAAATTGTTACATTGAGACGCAAAGAATAAGTAAATAATTTAACCCCTAACCCATTTAACCCCTAAACCATAAACCTTTAAACCTCTAAAGCCTAACCCCATTAGCCCCTAACTTCTAGCCCCTAAAATCCTTATTTGATAAATCCCCTAACCGCCTAAACCCCTAAACCATTTAACCCCCTAAACCCTAAACCTATAACCCATAACCCATTTAATCCATAATCCCTAAACCCCTAACCCATTTAACCCCCTAAACCATAAACCTCTAAACCTCTAGCCAACCATTTAACCCCTAAACCCTAAACCTCTAAACCCTTAACCACTAACCCTTAAACTCTTAACCCCCAACCCATTTAACCCCCTAAACCCCTAAACCCCTAACCCATTTAACCCCCTAAACCCCAAACCTATAAACCGTTAACCCCTAACCCCTTAAACCATATTTCCCATCGGCCTAACCCATTTAAACCCCTAAAACCCTAACCCATTTAACCCCCTACCCTAACCCTTAACCCCAAAAATCCTTAACTAAATCCCCTAACCCCCTAAACCTCTAAAACCCTATAACCCATTTAAACCCATAAACCCTAAACCTCTAACCCCTTAACCCCTTAACCCCTAACCCCTAGCTAAAATATTTAACCGCTAAGTCCCCTAAGCCCCTAAACCTCTAAATGCGCACCTAACCGATTTAACCCCCTAAACCCTAAACCTCTAACCCTTAACCCCTAACCCCTTAAACACTAATTCCCAACCCCCAATCCATTTAACCCCCTAAACCCTAGCACCATTAACCCATAACGAACCCTAACCCCTAAAATCCTTAACTGCTAAATCCACTAACACCCTAAACCTAATCTAAAACGCTGACCCATTTAACCCCCTAAACCCCAAACATCTAACCCCTTAACCCCTTGATCTGCTAGGGGCCGGTTACCTTTATATTAATGGTGGTGTATTCATACTCCTTCTGAATAACCAATAAGGGTCAAGGAAATTGAACAATATGTTGTCAAGTTTTATCTTATCCATCTCTGGGGTAAGCTGCTTTTCGGTTAACGCCACTTCTTTTGATCTCAAATTTTCCAATTTCTTCCTTCTCTCATATGATACCTAAGCCTTTGCCTTTCTCTTCCCTTCTAATTCTGTAATAGTGTCATAGTGATGCCAGCCAACTTCTTTGGACAGCCTTCCTAGCAGACAATACTTGTGACCTGGTTGAAGACAAAGCATCTGGAATGACCATTCTCTTCCCCTAACCCCTAAGCCCCTAATCCCTAATCCCTTAAACACTAAATCATTATTCACCTAACCCCTAACTACGCCTAAATCCTCTAACCCCTAAGCCCCCAATCCCTAATCCCTTAACCCATTTAATCCCTAATCTCTAAACCCCTAACCCATTTAACCCCCTAAACCCTAAACCTATAACTCCTTAACCCCTAACCCATTAAACCCTAATTCCCAACCCCTAACCCATTTAACCCCCTAAACCATAAACCTATAAGCCCTTAACACGTTCGGGTTGGGTCATTTTGGTTGAGTGCGCCCACCCAAACGCGTTCGGGTCGGGCCCCCTAAGCCCCCAATCCCTAATCCCTTAAATACTAACTCATTATTTGACCCCTAACCCTAAATGCACCTAAATCCCCTAACCCCAAACCCCCAATCCCTTAAGCCCTCCAAATTCAAATTAGCTTTGAAGAAGTAATTGTTTTCTTACTTCTGTCTAATTCACTATATACTTAGATAACTCGTAGCCATATCACATAGGCCCCATTCACTTACAAAGGTTCCCCAAACTCTGCCCCCAATTTGGTTGATCTTTCTCAGCTTGAAAATTTTTAATTTTCATTGATGATTGATTTTCCTCTCATCCCTTGATTTGCTAGGGGCCGGTTACCTTGATATTAATGGTGGTGTATTCATACTCCTTCTAAATAACCAATAAAGGGTCAAGGAAATTGACCAATATGTTGTCAAGTTTTATCTTATCCATCTCTGGGGCAAGCTGGTTTTCGGCTAAATCCACTGCTTTTGATCTCAATTTTTCCAATTTCCTCCTTCTCTCATATGATACCCGAGCCTTTGCCTTTCTCTTCCCTTATAATTCCCTAATAGTGTCACAGTGATGCCAACCAACTTCTTTGGAAAGCCTTCCTAGCAAACAATACTTGTGACCTAGCACCTAAATCCCCTAACCCCTAACCCCTAATCCCTAAACCCTTAACCACTAAATCATTATGATCTCCCTAACCCCAATCCCTAATCCCTTAACCACTACTAAATCATTACTCCCCTAACCCCTAAATGTACCTAGATCCCCTAACCCCTTAACCTGCACTAACTCATTATTCTATTCCTAACCCTTAACTGCTAAACCCTAAACCTCTAACCACTAATCTCCTATTCATCGAACCCCCAAGCCCCTAACAAATATGCCTTGAAAACCCTCCAAAAAATTCTTAAATGATGGGAGTTCCTATTCAATGTGCGTGAAGCTAGTCATGGAATGTGATAAGTCATCCAAGATACATCCAAATATTTGATTTGTGCCTTGGCGAATGTGAAATAATGGGTAAGATACAATCACGGGTGAGAAAATCATTGGTTCGAAAATATGTGGGAAAAATTCCAATCAAGCTAAGGGATGGTGTGGCCTAGGTTGGATGCGATCCCTAGGTGATTTTGACAGCTTAAAAGCCCTTGGTTAATGGCTACTCAAATCACATGTTAGGCATGCAACTCATCTCAAAACTCACATTACCTAACAAAATAAAAGTAATGGATTAATGCACAACTTATTTATTTCCTGGGCATATGTCTAGGTATGTTGACATAATTTATTTACTTATTCATTAGGAATAACATATAATGGTTCAATATATGGAACATTATAATTTTAAATATGAATATTTGTATTTTCAAAAGTTTGCATACAAGGATTAGAATATGCACTAAAAAAATTGTGTGACATATCATTATGTATATTATTATTATCATTCATACAATACAACCCTCTCGCTCATTATGTATATTATTATATCATTATGTATATTATTATCATTCATATATTATTATTATTATTATTAGATTTTATACCTATTCAAATTTTCTTAATCGACCTATTCAACTCTTTTTTTTCCCGTTGTGTGCTTGTTCGACCTTTATGCCTTCTTTCCCATGATTCCATTCTTCCCTATGATGCTTGCTTTTTTCCAGATTCTTGCAGAAACATGGACGCTCTGAAACCCTAAAGCGGCCACAATCCATTAACAGCTTGAAAGTCATAGTAGCTGGTGGAGATATTTTGATTTTTGCCAATGTTCAGAAATCTGTGGGAGATTTGAAGAGAAATCGATCGTGGAAGAATGCTCTCTTCTTCTGGAAGAATCAGATTGGTATTTCCCTTGTTTTACCCCATTCAAATTCGTTATTTTCTTCTACGTTATCTTGGTTATGAGATATAGATGGTTGTAGGTCTGAATTTCTGCACTTTATCTTTTGTGGGTCTATTCAGATTATAGGGATATGTATTCTTCTCCCTTGAACTAACCCAATAAACTCTGAGGCTGTAGGCGAATTGAGGGAGAATTGTAGAATATAGCGAGGAACAGAACACAACAAAAGGGTTTTAAATTATTGTGGCACTTCAATGGCCAGTGCAGTAGCATGACAATGTGGTTCAACCCTAATAAGCACCAGAGGATTTGCTTTAAATCTGTTTTTGGTAGCTGGAAACATCGAGATAGCAGTTCTTTGAAGAAAAGCCATTTTATTTAAAAACATATTAAAAATCATAACAATAAATGAAAAATGGCAAATTGAAAGGCCCTAAATCCCTAAATTTTGCCTATAAAATATCCCTTCCCCCATCCTAAAACATAAGAATTTAACTTTCTCATAGGGGTTTGCATTTCAGAATTTATAAGCATGATTTGGAGAAATATACATTCAGAAATCTGAATTTTCTATGTTTCTGGTTCATGTTTTTTATAGATTAATTCCCTGTATCTGGGTTCTGACATTTTAAAATTCCACAAATCTGTAAGCTTTACCATGCATGATGCAACTCAACATTAAATCTAGAAACTGTGTCAGGTTTCTTCTGTAAGCATTTTACCGATCCATGGATTTACATTGGAACAAACTTGGCTTGTGGCAAAGCTAGATCTCACTGTTTCAGTTATTTTTTAGTTATACTCCACAACAAAATATTGAGAGTTTTGTTTTCCTCCTCTTGTCTTTCACTTTGTCGATGATAGGCAAAGCTATACTGAATTTTGTTTTCTAGTTTGGCATAAAGTTCTCCAAACATTATTAAGGAAATTAGTATCCCTATCATTAGTAATAATTTTGTAGACCATGCAACATTTTCTTTGAAAAATAGCACACCTATTTTGTTTCAGCACTAGTCTTTTTACATGAAACGAAATGGGTTGTTGGAGATGGTTTTCTTTCTGCTTTGAAGACCTATATGTTATGCACATTTTCAATGCACATATGAGCCTAGTTAGTTCGAAGAATAAGATAAACAACAATGTATTAAATAGGAAAAAATCAGAGTAATAAACAGATGGGTTGTTGGTGAGCATGTGATACACATGCATACGTGGTCAAAAGGCGGTAATAGGTCGATGAAACTCCCCTTTTTTTTCCAAGTCTTGTCCTTGGTTTCATTTATTAATCCCCTATGGATACTCCTTCATGGTTGCAATGGAGGAACTTGAGTGATTGTAATCATCAAGACTTGGTGGTTGACCTTCGAGGGCCTTGATGAGGTTGGGACGCTTCTCTGAGCAACACTGCTCCTTACAGAGGAAGGATTGTGAAGAAAAATGATCCAAACAAGAGTAATATATACATAAGAAATATGTTAAATTATTTAAATCGATATAGTGGAAGGTGTAGAACAATATTTTTCTTATGATTTTTGCATTAAAAGGATGCTAAAAAAATTGATTAGAAATGTTTTTGATAAGGCCAATCTTCATTTTTATGCTGGCCATTAATTTCCACTCATAATAATGAGTTTTTATCAGTATAGACCGTGGATCCAACAACAAATATAATGACTCAAGCATTGGCTTTAAATGGATTTCAAAAAACAAAGTCACCAAAAAATGACATTAATAAACCATTGAAAATCCGAGGCTTCTCACCTGGTTAACAACTCTAAGGTACCGGGAGATACGTTAAAAAATATTTCTATGTGTTTCTTGTCTTAAAGAGAAGAACATATTCACTACTGGTACCACCTATTGAAGATCCAAGATTATTCTTTCTGCAGATCCAGGTTGTAGGCATGGTGATTAGACCTAGGGTTCAAGCTCCCTAGCCAACAAAACCCCATAAGCATTGACACTTTCAATCTCTAGAGGCTGGAGAAGGTCTCACCCGAGAGACTTACAGGAATTGTAGAACCATATGATGATGATTCTGTGCAAAGGATTAAGCACTCTAGATTCTAGAATGTCAAAAATAAAACCATTATCTTGCTATATCCTGGGCAATCCCAGCACAAGGTCCAATTCCATAGTGATGTCAACCCAAGGTCCATTTGGTACTAGCAAAAGCTATATACTCTTATATTCTTCAAACTTCCTTTGGTAAACTAGAAAGTTGGACAAGATGGCACATTCCTATCCACATCCCTATGCATGTGATCTGAGCACCCATATGTAAGCTTATTGGACAACTGAGGATTCAAGATGGTATATATGAATTACTATGAAAGTCGTAGTCAAACTGTCAAATATAGTTATCAAACTAGTACATCCCAACGGACAAGAAACTGACAATATTAAATAAACAATATCGACAGATATCTCAAATAGTGCTCAATTGATATTTCAATATCAATTACAAATTTACAATACAATGTAGTTTCAGAGTGTTATACTGAATTTAGAGAATATTGGGCCACATACTACGATCATAACTCTATGACTTATAATACTAGAGATACCTTATGCAGAAAGGCATATGAAGGGTGTTCTGGAAAATTTAGTATGAACTTGTGAGACTATGAGAGTGGAGATGCTTGACAGTGGATGTCAAGTTGTTGTAAGTTTAGTCTTGCTGATGTTCAATGCTTGAGAATGCAAGAGAGAGAGCCTAGGCATAAGGGATTCAAATTACGATGCAATAATTCCAATACAATAAACACATACAATATTTATAGGTGAAGAAGTTCTAACCATCAATTGGAGCCATTGGCACTTCAATTGCATAACAGCTGGAAGTTGCAACAATTCATCATCTATGTTGTTTACTTACTGATTACTATGATGGAACCTGTCGTCGGATATGAAGGTTTGGTATTGCGACACTTGTAACATGGAACTTCAGCACCAGAAGAGGGACTTGGCAAGCAAGCTTACTACAGCAGAATCACAAATTAATTCTCTTGGAAAGCTCAATGAGGTATGCTGGTATAGACACACACATACAAGTGCCTTTTGCAACATATATTATTCATTTGAAAGTCGATTCCAGTATGAATACATAGGGTTAACATTAAAGTGATCACCATGCTCTCTAAATGGTCTTGGTTAAAATTTACCATTGTTATATCAATATTATTATTAATCGTAGTAGTGGAATTAACTGGAATTACACTCAAGTCATCTATGACGACAAAATTGACACCCTTCTTCACTCACATATCTTGTTGTATGTACTATATCCTTGGTGGATACAGGGGGTAGCTTGTCCACTAATTTCACTTCACAGTTTAAAGTAAGGGATGCACATCTCTCTGCCTCACCCAGCATGCTAAAAATAATGAAATTTCATAAAAAATCATAAATATCAACAAAATAATATCATTGGAAATTCTTACTTTGGGGTTTTTCTTATATGTTTACTTCAGATGACTAGATTTAGTTCAGTGTGGGAAGTTCAGGTCACCATAAAATTTAGAGACGACTTGAACTCCATTGTGCATATTAAATGCTAACCTTGATTAGGAAAATGTTATTGCTTAATTATTAACAAAGGGATTCACCATGTCAATGGGATTTTCTAGAATTTCCGCATCAATTTTAAAATTCTAGATGCATAATTCTAGATTTAATGCAGTTATTAATATTCATTAGGCTTTCTAGATGGGTATTTCAATTTTCTTATAAATAACTACTTGACCATTTTGTGTAGAGTGATATGGTGGCAAAGGTTGAAGCTGAGGAATCTGTACTAAGGCACACAAATGAAAATCTCTGCAAGCAAGTTGAGGGCTTGCAAATGAACCGATTCAGTGAGATTGAGGAACTCATTTATTTGTGTTGGGTCAACTCATGTTTGCGTTATGAACTTCAAAATTCAGATACAACCCCTGGAAAGATGTCGGCAGTGGACCTTAAGGATAGTTTGTGTCCAAAATCACAGGATATTGCTAAACAACTTATGTTGGAATATGCAGTGTTTGAACATTCAAGACCTCAACGAAAACACCAATCAGATAATGATTCAGAGAGATTTTCCTCTTATTCATCGAACACATTTGAAGCTGCAGAGTACGATGAATTGTCAATGGAAATCTTTCTAGCACGGATTAGTACATCAAATAAGTCTAATCTGTTTCGAAAAATAAAATAGTGGGCTAAAAGTAGTGATGATTTGCAAACATTACATGGTGACTATATTTCTGAGAAGAACTCTGATAAGGGGCAGTTGTAGAGAAGCAGTCCTCGGCGAAGGCATTCTATCAGTGGATCAAAGGAGTCAATGGAACACCTGATAATGCGAAACAAGAGAGAAGTTATAAATAGTTCTAAATCTATCAATTCTAAACTTTCTTCTTTTGATTTGGTAGATTCCCAATATGTAAAGTCTAACCAACCTGAGGATTTATATAAGCATGTTGTCTCAAACACTAAATCATCTAAGCACACAAATGATGTAGAAGTGTCTTTCCAGATTTTATCAAAATCAATTTTTGGAGATTTAGACGATAAGTAACCTGCATTCAAGGATATACACAAGTTGATTTTTCAGAAGGATGAGCAGGGAGCTCCTCAGAAAGATGAGAAGGGAATTCATCCAAAAGATGAGCAGGTAGTTCCTCAGAAAGATGAGCAGGGTAAGGTCGAAAATTCATCATCGGTGTCCAAGCAGCCTGAAGTGACTCAAATGACACAGGTGGAAGTTGAAAAGAGAGCATTAAGAATTGCCACACATCATAATCAACATATCAACACATTCACAGATATGAAGAAACATTTGTAATCTATCATCGGATATGAAGGTTCGGTATTGCGACACTTTATGGATTTTATTTTTTTTAAATGTTTATCAAAGTGTTATAAGACCGACGCTTTATACGTCGGTATTGTGACACTTTATGGTAGATTTTTAAAATTTTTTATCGAAGTGTCAGAAGACCGACGCTCTATACGTCAGTATTGCGACACTTTATGGTAGATTTTTTTTAAAATGTTTATCAAAGCGTCAGAAGACCGACAGTTTATATGTCAGTATTGCGACAGTTTTTAGTGTCGGTATTGTGACACATTATGGCAGATTTTTTTTTTAAATGTTCACCACAGCGTCGGAAGATCAATGCTTTAGAAGTTGGTATTGCAACACATTGATAGCGTCGGTATTGTGACATATTGATAGTGTCAGTATTGTGACACATCACAAGCATCAATATTGTGACACTTCTGCAAAGCGTCGGTATTGCGACACTTCTCAAGCGTCGATATTGCGACACTTCACAAGCGTCGGTATTGCAACACTTCTGCAAACTTCAGAACAAATTTCGCTCTTCCGACGCTTTATTGAAGTGTTAGAATTGCGATGTAATGGCTAACCATGTTTTTTCCGGCCTCAAAATGTCGCTCTTGCGACGACTATGTATCGGAATAGAGAAGAAGTGGTCGTCGGAAATTGGGCCAAATTTACTAGTGACCAGATCTTCGCCATTGAAGATTTTTCGTATGCTAGGATAGATTTCTGTGGTGACCCTGATATGCCTCTTCCTCCAGGAAAACAATGGGACGAGTCAGGTAAATAAATCATTTTTATGTGCTTTTAACTCTCTTTTTTTTTGTTCTGTTTTCAATCATCTAGTACTGATGACAAAAATTTAAATGCAGATTTTGGTCCATGAAGACCAGCCAATCTCTGTTGCTTCAAGAGGAAGCGAACATATGCTAATGCACCACCAGAGAACCAGGCAGCAGAGATTCTCACTGATTTAGAGAATAACCTAGAGAGGTTGACCAAATACATACCAGAGATTAGTATGGATGATATTCCTCTACGCCTCCAGAGGCATGTTGCTGGCATTCCTAGCTAGTTTCAGAGATATTTGCGTAGAGTGGCACGAGTGATAGTGTATTATCATGATCATCACCATGAATAGTGGATGATTATCGTATACCATTATATTTTTTCTTTTTGTATCACTACCTTTCAGATCATAAGGTGTTTTAAACCTATGATCCTAGAAAATGTAATATTTTTTTAGCACAAACTCTATCTATGATATGACTACTTTTGACGACTATTTTGTTCAACACTTATCGAATGTTGTTTTAATTTACTGTTTTAATGTCGCAAATTTCTATTTATAACATTATTAGCTAATGCATCAACCAATGTATTTAAATTTCTCAGAATGTGTTGATATTCAATGTAATCAAACTGCCTTTCCAAGAGATGAACCTTCAAGAATAATCTCAGTAACATTGGATTTTTAATTGTGTATACTATGTTTAAGTGGAATAAAATGAGTTTTGAATCTAACCTAACGATAAAACACCGAATGCCAAATGAAATGGCATCATATAATAACTCAATCACTGCACTATATTATGCAACATTATTTGTTGTTTGACCAAGGCTAAAACTAACTCATTAGTGGGTGAATAGATAACCCAGGCCGCGGAAGACATATTCTGTGTACTACGACATGCACCATCAGCAAAACCAATGTATGCTTGAAGGGACTTCGACATCTGTAATATCAAGAGTAATCAAGATAAGTAGGAATATTATTCAACGCAAACTTAAACTAGACACACTCATCTAATCTAAAGCAGCTAATCTAGAAAAAATAACTAATCTACAGGTAATATCTTCACACAAAAAATCAAGCATAATATCTCTTCAGATAAAGTCCATTTCTGGGTTTACCTAAAGAGACCCCATCATAATAAATCAGTTCGTAAGCCCCTTTTGCAAGCACTCAGTTGACAATATAAGGACCATGCCACATGGGTTCAAATTTCCTAGCTCCTAGTTTATTGTTTTCTTGGTCATATACCAATACTAGGTCACCCTTTGGAAAAACACGAGGTGTAACACTTCGATCATACTGAGATTTATCATGTTTTTTATGAGCTTCAGCTGCCAATGCAGTGGTGCGTCGAGTCTCATCTAATTGTGCCAAGTACAGAAAGCGTTTTTCCTCCTCAGAGGTAGTTGGTAGTAACTCTATGGCTAATTGGAGTGACGATATTTCGCATTCAATTGGTAACACAAATTCTAAATCGTAGACCAGTTGAAAAGGAGTGAAACCTGTTGCAGTTTTTGCTGAGGTTCGGTATTCCCAAAGTGCTGAGAAAAGCATAGTATGCCAATTCGATTTATGAATTTTGGTTCTCCTTTTAATCATAGTGGTTAAAAATTTATTGACAGCTTCAACCTGACCATTAGCCTGCAGGTAATATGGGGTAGAACTATCATGGCACAGGCCAAGTTGGTCGGAAAGTTCAATTATCATAATGTTTCAAAAATGGCTCCCATGATCAGTAATGATAGCTTGGGGTACACCAAATCAAGCAATCACGTGATTGAATACAAAAGTAGCTGTAATTTTTCCATCTGCCACAAATGTAGGCATCGCCTCGGCCCATTTGGTAAAATAATCTACTATGAGAATAATATACCCATGACCCCCAGTCGAGCGAGGGTTACATGTAATGAAATCAATGCCCTATTTTGCAAAAGGACCGACAGCAATTATGGGGTGAAGAAGAGCTGGTGGTGCACGCATTTTTCGATAAAAAATTTGACAGTTGTGACATTTTCGGACTGCAAGAATGCAATATTTAAATAATGAAGGTAAAAAATAACAAGTGCGCAATATATTTTGGGCTGTGGCATACACAGACATATGACCGCCACATGCTCTAGATTGGTAGTCATTCAAAACTCATTCAACCTCTTCATGATTCAAACAACGTCGAAATACAGAATCCACACCACAACGATAAAGTGTATCTCCAACAATATTATACTACTGAGACTGGTAACAGATCTTTCGTTGATGTGAACGTGAAATTTCAGGCCGAAAATTTTTGGTTTGGAGATAAATGATGATATCCCCATATCAAGGATCTAACGTACTGATAAGAAACAGAGATTCATCAGCAATCAGATGCTCTACCATAGTTTCTGTCTCAGTATTTGGGAAGTCACACATAAGTTCGGCGAACACCAGTGATTTCTTTGATTTGTATTTTTTAAATTCTACATCAAACTCCTGAAGGATAACTATCCATTTAGAGTATTTTCCCCTAAGCAATTTTTTAATCAAAATGTACATCATCGGGTTACAATTATAAATCACATTTTTTTTCGTAACAAAATGTAATGACGAAAACGTTGGAAAACTTGAACTGCTGCCAAGGACAATTTATCCACATGTGAGTATGTAATATCTGTGGGATTAATATTATAACTAAGATATTAAATCGCATGTTCATTGTGGAATTAATATTCTTGAACTAATACCATTCCAATAGTGGAATCAGACACTAGTACATTTGGCAGAAATTCTGACACTTGGTTCCGACACTTTTGACCAAATGTTGGAAATTTCCCCAAATTTTTTCAATCCTGCCCGAAACCGTCGCTATACCGATGTTTAGAGAAAAGTGTCACAATACCGACACTTAGAAAAAGTGTCACAATTGTGATGTTTGGAGGAAGACATCGCAATTGCGACACTATGCCCCAAAGCGTCGCTATTGCGACGGCTGCCTCCAAACGTTGCAATTGCGACACAATGTCTAAGTGTTGCGAAACCATCGCTATACCGACATTTAGAGAAAAGTGTCACAATACCGACACTTAAAAAAAGTGTCACAATTGCGACGTTTCACTAGTACATTTGGGGAAAATTCTGACACTTGGTTCTGACGCTTTTGACCAAATGTCGGAAATTTCCCCAAATTTTTTCAATCCCGCCCGAAACCGTTGCTATACCGACGTTTATAGAAAAGTGTCGCAATACTAACACTTAGACAAAGTGTCACAATTGCGACGTTTGGAGGAAGACGTCGCAATTGCGACACTATGCCCCAAAGCGTCGCTATTGCAACGACTGCCTCCAAATGTCGCAAGTGCGACACAATGTCTAAGTGTCGCAATTGCGACGTTTGGAGGCATCCGTCGCAATAGAGACACTTTTTCCACCGTCGGTATAATGACACTTATATGCGCGCTACATAAAAATATGAAACTTATATGCGCGCTACATAAAAATGATTTTATTAAAAATATGAAACTTATATCTGTCGCAATAGCTACATTAACGTCTGATATCACGCGGGCATTCACCCTCCGCTCTTGCAGAACAACATTTTCCCTCAGCATTCGCCCTCAGCTCTTGCAGAACAACATTTTCCCTCAGCATTCGCCCTCAGCTCTTGCAGAACAACATTCGCCCTCAGCATTTTCCCTCAGCTCTTGTAGAACAGCATTCGCCCTCAGCATTCACCCTCAGTTCTTGCAGAACAACATTCGCCCTCAGCATTTACCCTGAGCTCTTGCAGAACAGCATTCGCCCTTAGCATTCGCCCTAAGCTCTTGCAGAACAACATTCGCCCTGCATTCGCCCTCAGCTCTTGCAAAATGGTAAGTTCTTACTGCAGGCCCTTCCTCCTATAGTAGGGTTGACTCTATTTGGGTTTTTTTGGTCAATTCCATTGGATTGTGTTAGGCTGTAGGGTTCTCTGTAGATGTCAAGAGTCAAGATTCAATACCCTCTATTATATTCATCACCCAATACAAGATTTAAATTTTTCCCAAAGAAACGCTTATTAATTTGGCAGCCATTATTTCTCCCTGCTTTAAAAACCCTACATTTAAATGAAAACAAGCATTGCATTTCAACTAAAAAAATCTATTAGTGTTCAAATGTACATGTGTGCATCACTTGGGTAGGGTATTCCTTTTCCACTTTCACATTATCCAAGAATGTGTGCAGTATAGTTCATATTGTTTGTGATTAGATTATCTTGAAAAAGGAAAGGTAAATTATTTCCCATGGAAAAAGAAGGTTTTCCCTTTTTACTACTGGAAATGGTACAACAAAGTTCCATTTCTACCCGAAACTCCTATGAAAAAGGAACCAAATAAAGGCCATTTCCTCAATGGACATCATTTGGCTTTGAAAATGGCCATTGCACCGTGTTGTTTGTTATATTACATCACGATTTTTTCTTAGGTCATTTCTTGTTTCTTGAGATGAAAAACAACCAAAGAAATCGTGAAGATCCTTTCAAGAAATAAATGACCATTTCTCAATCATATCTCAACTATTTTTTATTCTATTCAGTGGTTGCTTACTTTGAGAGAAATTTGACACTTTTATAAGGAATATAACATAAAAACACAAAAAGGGAAGGAATTGATGAAGTAGATGTCCTTTAGTTGTTGTCAATTAAGAATTGATAATACATGATGCATGTTTTGTACTACAAACTAGATTCCTTCCTGGAGTTAGGACACAGAGTATTGAATCAAAGTTGTAGTTTCTAACTTCTTGTATTGGTTCATCAATCTTGAAATTCAGACATTGCATGTCTTCATTGCTTCATGTTTGAATAATTTGCATCATATCTTACAATAGGAAATTAGGAATTGTGATTATTATTACTTTATGGATCTATTAAGTTAATTTTAAGTTTTCATGGTTTAGTGTGAAATTATTCTAGTTTGCCCCTAGGCCCAGGTGAAGGAATGCCAAGGACTGAGAACCCTAGTTTTTAAATGGTATTGTTTCTAACTATTTTTTAAAACATACAAATTACAATTAAATTTTAAAACTTAAGAGTTAAAACTTAAATGATTCAAATGAATTGGTATGCTATTTGGATGAATTGGTCTAGCATATTTAGAAAGATCAAACCTCAGAAATAAACATGTCTATTTTTTAATGGTAAAGAAGTCTTAGACATTAAAGTTACAGCTCTGTTATAGTAGATGTATAAAATGCTTCCTACAGGTTTATTGGCATGGGGTTGATTGAATACAATCTGGACATACACAGCCTAATTTCCAAGAGGGATTATTTGTTCACACCAAAGGTGCTGTAGCTACTATGACTATGATGCAAAACTGGACAAATAACATATCTATCATACTAGGCATGGCTTAGACAGAGTAGTTACTGGTGAAGAAATTTCTGCTGGCTTTGACTTTAAATGTAACAGAAATTTAATCTCTTAACCAGAGGTTTCCTAGATCTTAATTCTGTGAATTTTCTGCCTTGGGACTACTATGAAATATTATACAAAACAACAGTGGAAGTGAACAGTATTCCAATTGTAATGTTCTCTTATAATTAAATTTCCCAAGGGAGGACAAAGTAGCCTATCCAACCCCATAGGCTATAGTCAATTATAAAGGGGGAAGTTAAAACTTAAGAAAAAAAAAAATTAAACCTTAAAACATACCTACCTATCCATGAATCATAAGTTCATAACTTACCCAGCGAAAGCGTAGAATTACCACAAACATCCATCCTCAAATTGCTATGGATGAGCTAGAGCCTCAAGATGAGAGTGATTCCTACTTGGAGAGCATGATAAGTGAAGATCTAAGTGATGCTGATGAAATGGATGCTGATGATATGAATTGAGGAAGCCATTGCTCACTATTAGGATTTAGCTATTTTTATTTTAGTATATCAAAATTTCCTAGTTCATGTTTACAGTTTGCCATTTGGAGATGCCTTGAGGCAAATTTTGAATTTAGTATGACAATGGACATATATTTTGAAATTTTGAATCATGATTCTAATTTCTTATAAGTTATTAATATGTAAATTGAGCTCCGATTTTCACTTGATATCATATATGAATCATGATATTATCAAACTAGAAATTTTGAAATTTCAATGAAAAATGTCACATGTGAATGTTGAAACTTGAATGTTGAATGATGTGCATGTTTAAATATTTAAAATTTAAAGTTTATAAATTATTAGTAATTTACAAATTAGTATATTATTTTCATTAAATTTATAATTTATAAATGATAATTTAGAAAATATAGTATTATATATGATATATAAATTATAATATATATTAATATAAAAATACCCAGACGAACCCACGCACCCTGTTTCAAAAAATGTCGTCCCTGTCCCTGAACCCACGTTTCCTGGCAACATAGTTTCAAACATTAAATATCAACAAAATCGTTTAAAGGATATTGAAAGGAAAAAGGTGATGGAAGATAGAAAGTGCCTTACTTAAATGCTCTAAGGATTTTTAAATAGTTGCTCCAAAAGCTTCACTTCAAGGCCCTTCAAGATCGTCTCCAACAATGCTATACCATCAGCTTCAAAAATGTTGCTCCAAAAATGTCCTCAAGGTCTTCACAACAAGTTTACTATAAGTTGCTCCAACAATATATTCAATAAGGTCTTCATTGTCAACTTGTCTCTTGTTTGGGTGCCTTAATGTGCAATGACATGTTTCCAGGACTGAATTCAATGCAAGGCATATTTGAAACTCTAACTTTGTCGTCCGGTGTCTTATTAGAAATTATTTCAGTTTTCATTTTGTGTTTTTGAGTTAGATATTGTTTTCAAGTTTTTACATTTATAATTTTATTGCAATGTGGCAGACTGATGAGAGCAGTGCAGGAACAACCCAGAGACGGGATGATCGCAGAAAGAGGCTAGCGGAAGAACATGTAAAGTGCCAGCATTGCTCTATCTTCAGGTATTTTAGTTATTTACATAATTGAAATAATACTAATTTTGTTCAAATATGCAGACACCTAGCCATGGTACGCCTGATGATTCCCTCTTTGAGGAAGAGCTTTCTTCATCCCTATCTCCAGTGTTCTTGTTGCGAAAAAAGGCACAAGATGCAAGGTCGGAATTTAATACTTTGATAGACACGCCTCAAACACCTGAAATAGAAGAGAAGATAAAACAACTTATGAGCCAGCTAGAAAGATATCAGGTAATAATAAAAAGTCAAAAGGATATTTTTTTTGTTCTGCATGAGATGAATTGTGATATTTTGATTTTTAATTTTTACATTGACTAAACTAACAAAAAGTTCTTTTGTATGTATCTTTTTCTGGCACTTGCTGAACCCGGTGTTGGTGGTAGTGGGACAGAAGGGAAAGAGATTGCCCAGAAACCCTCTTGTACACCTTCTACTCCTTTAGGTGCCAGCCAAGAAACACACCCTGCCCAAGCAGACACCCAGCCAACTGCTGAACGTGTTGGCAATGATGAGGCTGATATGGCCAACTACATTATTGCGTTTCCTGGAGCTACACGTGTCAGCTCCACAGGGACCATTAATGGCACGTTGTTGGTGAATGATGAAGGTGTCCCTATAAAGCACATACAACTCCCAGGTAAATTTTAATATTTTAACTATTTCATGTACTCTATCTAAAACATATTTATCATGATTTTTATTTTTAAATTAATGATAATATATATATATATATATTTTTTTTTCTGTAGGAAACAATGAGTTCTACGGGTTTTTGGAGAGCCATGCGTTGGTAATTTTTGGCCCAACCATACGCACAAGGTGGAATTCCCAGAATTCCAACCTGAAAAAAGAACTTCTAGATTATCTAGAAGCCCTTTTTGGGGTCGGCACATTTGACAAAACAACGGTGGCTCGGGTAGCCGGCAAATATTTGAAATATACCAGGGACACCTATAGGACGCAATTGCAATTTAACCCTAGATAAGAGCGTCCTCTCACAGTTCCAGAGATTGAGTGGAGAGCACTCATCCATGACGGAAAAGAGAAAAGGGCAAAGAAAGAAGGAAAAATGCCAACTAGACCTGCAAGGTAAATTACAACTTTAATTCAATAACTTTAATTTTCTCTATGTCTAAAATAAAAATGTGCTACATCATATCTGACTTCAATATTTTTATGCTAGGTTGCCTGACACCTCAAAGGCAACCAAAGCTAGGATTGAAAAAAGGGCCATCACAAGCTAGGCCAAGGCGGCTACTTGAAATTAGCCGCAAGAATGGAGTGTAAAAACTCTGGTAAAACTGATAAATATATATTATTAATGATGAAAAGATGAGATGATTACAATGAGGGATCGCTTGGGCTTAAATATAGCCTCAAGGTGTCCCTTGGTGAAGAGGCATGATCTTTGATCATGCCCTTCCAGTTAATAAAACCTAATATAACTATATCTAACTAATACTTAATGAAATATTCATAACATTGCCCCTCTCTTAAGATGCTTTGTCCTCAAAGCATACGTAATGATGGACAATGTTGACGAATGTCTAGTTTTCTCAAGAGATGAGCTCTTGCGTCCCACATTTTAAAAGGATCGTGAAGCATCTTCTCGAGCTCCATCTGTTGGTGATGTGGATAGTGAAACGATCTGATATCGACAGAGTTGGATACTGTCTTGACTTCTATTGGATGTTTGATTTTCCTAGCAGAAGGCACCTTTATGGGTAAATCTTGGAATACTTTTTCATGTTTCCCAGCGATTCCTTGTTCTTCTGGTGATTTTTTGTGATTCCTTTTTAGATTTAGAGGTAAGTTACCAACAATTATTGTCTGATGTAACTTCTCCTCATCATCAAATGCTTCATTCTTAACAACCATATCTGCTTCATCACCGAAGGCCTCAACAGCTTTTGCCGTTATATCAGTGGCTTCGGATGTGTTTGTCGCTTCACATGTTTCGTTCAATTCTGGGGATGGAACATTTTGTTGTTTACAAACATCTGTATCTTCATGGTGACGTGGGAAATCAGATGTTACATTTGTATCTTCATGGTGACGTGGGAAATCAACTTTTTCCTGATGCTCTTCTGAGTTTCCTGAATCTGCGAAATTGTTTTGTTGATTTTGTTCCCTGTTAGGAGGTATTGGGGATTGTGTCTGACCTAACTTATCTATCTTATCATTTAGCTTATTGCAGAGTTCTGTCATCTTGTTCATTGCTTTGCTAAGCTTTTCTGTGGCCTCCATTTGTTTTAGCCATGTTTGCCTTTTTATCTGATCAATCGTCATCATTGATAAAGACATACTGAAAATTCTGCCAGTTTTTTCTTCTTTTCTTCTTTAAAATTAATTAATTAATATTTAATTAATTAATTTTTTTTAATTAATTAATTAATTAATTAATTAATAATAATTTTTTTTAATATATAATAATTATTATTTATTTATATAAATAATAATAATTATTATTTATTACTTTATTTGTATAAATGTTATATATATAAAATATATATATGTATATTTTACATATCGAAAATTGTTCAACGTTTTAAAAAAATTTACCCGTCCAGATTTTTTTCCCCTTTTTTTTTATTATAAATTATATATAAGTGTTTTATAAACTATATATATATATTATATAAAATATATATAATTTATAAATTATATTATAATTTGTTAACGGCCCGACTTTTACTGCAAACTTTCGATTTTTTAATTTTTATTATAACTCACTTACCACGGCCTATGAACAGTCACAGGCTATTCCACGTTGCCACGGCTTCGACTTACCCGTTCACGTCACCTCGTTTTTAGAAAAAACTCGATTGTTTAAAAAAAACTGTCAAAAACTATACCCGTTCATGTTTTAAACGTTGCCCTGTTTCACGTTTGACCACTGTTCCGATTTAACGTTGCACTGTATATATATATTATAATCTTTTAACTATGACTATAATAATTTCAAACCATTCGATTTAACCCAAACGTATACCCTTCTAGAATACCCGAATGAAGATGTCAGATGGTTCACGATTTTTAGACGTCGGATGGTTCACGATTTAAACGCAAATTTTTAAACGTAAATTCCGCACCACGTTGACAAATGGTTGACTGTAGGTGGTGAATCCGTCCGCCTGAAAACAAAACGAGACACAGCACCGTGGCACAGCACCGTTCCATTCGACGAACACACCGTTTCATGATAACCAATGTAATTTTTATTGCTGACTAAAAACATGAATTTTATTGTGCCATTCCGTTCTGAATTTTACTATTTCTCTTTCCGAATTAAAATCGATATCAGAATTGCCCGAATTCAAATGTTGCGAAGCTCCTTATTGTCAGGGCCAAGGATCATACATGGCCGTATCTATTTAAATTGCGGTCTGGTTTTGTGGCTTACGCGTGTTTAAATATATATCTCGATGCTTTGAGTGTGTGCAGAGGCATATACCGATTTTTTTACAGCGGAGTGCAGAAAAAAAACGCTGCTCCAGATCTTCTTTGATCCGATCTTCTTCAAATACAATCCACAGGTCCGAGGTTTATATTTATGATGAGCCCTCCACAGTTTGAGATCTTCCTTCCTGTAATCCGAGTTCTGGTTGATGACCAGTTTTAGGAGCCACAGAACTGGAGTCTGTTTCACAAGGTCAAGTAGCTGCAAGGAAGGTCACTGTTCAGCCTTAAATGACTGGAGCTTCTAAAGGAGAATTTCCAACCTCTTGCGTTCAACAAAAATGAGTTTGAAAGACCCTTAACACAAGTACTGTGCCCTAATTTTAACTTCCTCGGCCTCCTCTTAACTCTGTGCTTCTTCTACGAATAAATTACTGAGGGGGGAGTATTTGTAAAAAAATTTAAACAAAGGCTGTCACCAGCACTTTGATAAACAATCTGCAATCTGAAATTGCAGTTCTAGAATTCTGTAATTCCTGGGTGATCACACAGATCCCGAAGAGCGATGGCTCCGATACCAATGGAGTGTAAAAACTCTGGTAAAACTGATAAATATATATTATTAATGATGAAAAGATGAGATGATTACAATGAGGGATCGCCTGGGCTTAAATATAGCCTCAAGGTGTCCCTTGGTGAAGAGGCATGATCTTTGATCATGCCCTTCCAGTTAATAAAACCTAATATAACTATATCTAACTAATACTTAATGAAATATTCATAACAAAGAATTGTAATTAAGTAGATAAACATCCTATAATTAATTGTATCGCCTTCCAACATTTTTGTAATCCTATCAAATATGATTAAAATTACACAATCATATGTAATGTAGGGTGATGACTTCGGAACAAAACTACAGAGGAAGATAAAAATATCGCTTTCCATTTCGGCTATCAAGCCGTAGTTGAACGTCACAGAAGCTTGGGGCAGGTCCCAAGATCCAGAATGCCTGATAAGGTAAAACATTAACCTTTCAATATGTTTGTTTTCGTCCATAAATTTAATGTCTAACAATTTTTTTTAAATCAGGGGAGCAGCACTACCGACGAGGCAAATAACCCAGTTTTAGAGCCAGATGTAGATGATCCTCACGTGCAACCTGATCATTGTAGTGGGGACCAGGCCGACAATGCTACTATCAGTGAGGGCCGTGACGGTAATTAATTTCCACTTATAATTTTTTTCTAATTATACCTTGATGGTTGTCCTTATAACGTTTTTTGTTTAAATGACAGTGAATGTTTCCCTTGAGGATCTTACCACCAGAGAGGAAGACAGGGCAACAGTCCCAATGGCGACAACTGGTGCACCAGGTAAATAATCTCATTGCAATTTTTTTTATTAATATTACCAAAATAGTTCAATGATATTTAAAAACTGACAATTAAAATTTAATATTATCTGTTTTTGTAGGCGATGCCCCGTCACTGGATGAGACCAGACATCGTGACTACGCAACTAGGTCAGCGGCGACAACTGGTGCACCAGGTAAATAATCTCATTGCAATTTTTTTATTGATATTACCGAACTAGTTCAATGATATTTAAAAACTGACAATTAAAATTTAATATTATCTATTTTTGTAGGTGATGCTCCGTCACAGGATGAGACCAAACATCGTGACTACGCAACTAGGTCAGCAGTGCGGGTCGAAAGGCACGAAATAGGAGCAGAGCACGATGATATTGATGATGTAATTAGGAGATTTAGAAATAAGAAGAAGAAAAATAAAATTTGATAATGTAAAATATTTTATTATTATAAGACAAACGTTACCATACTTGGAACATTTTTTGCGTTATATAAAAAACTCATTTATCATACTATTTTTATGTCAAGCATTAATTGCAATGTTTCCTTGCGTACTTTTTGTTGAATTTTTTTTTATTAGTTATTGAATATTTTTTTTTATGCTCATGAAAGTAAAAAATGAAATATAGATTGGGTATTGGAGAATTGAGAGTGATGTGAGGGGGGGGGGGAGGGGCCATAAGAGCTTCCACCTTCACGTGGTTGGCCCTGTTTAGTAGAGAATAATTTATTGGAGCGATTTAATCTTGGAGCAAACCTCCCTCGATCCAGCGTAGCAACAAAAAAATCACTGTTGACTTAGTTGCTACTCTTTCAGATCGTGGGAGGCTTGTTCCAAGTTCATGCGACTCCAATAAATTGTTCTTGAAACGAAGAGGAGCTTATTCGGGTATGTTTTGACATTTTCAACATATGTTCTAACATTATCATAAGAATGCATCTTAGAGTAAAAAATACTACATCAATTACTTGTATTTATTGTATAGATAATGATGGATTTTGATTGACTTGGCAGTGCAGGTACAAATCCTATTGCATCATGAGCAATACAACTTGTCAACCAGGGTCATGTCCAGGATATTTTTTCTTGTGCGCTTGACCAAGTTCGTAATGTCACATTTTGTAAGTTCCTTTACAGTTCATAATTCAATATTAAGCTTATTCATGATTATTATCTAGGTTTTTTGTATGTGTTTTTTCATCTATTTGATTGTAAGCAACTCTGCATGTTTCCTGTTGTTCACTATGATTTCTCCCATTACCACTCCCAGGATGAATTCGACTTTATCGTTACATATGTTAATTTATTGTTACTATGATTTCTCCATTTAGTTCTCTAGATTTGGGGATTTTTTGATATTTTCTCCCTCATGTCATTCTTGCATAACCTCGTTGTTTGAGCATGCCAATTGTCTACCACTTGTACCAATTGGCACATGTCAATCTCTGAGTGGTGCCACATTTCACCTATTTTCAGTGAGAGTTTAGGGTTTCTCTAACATAGCTTCAGAAATCCGATTCAGTGCCTGCTTGAATATCATCACATAATACTCATGTTTTGGATTGATGAGCATGTTCTGAATGGTTGGTTGATTCATAAGAACCACCCATATAGTCATCTTGAGATATTTCAGAAGTTTTCTCGGGTTTCCTTTTTCACCGTTTCTAGTGGGTGGGATGGTGTGGGGTGATCCATCAATGCTGGTGCTCTTGTAGTAGGGAATTTGTTTTTGGGGATATAAAGGAGAATTTGATGTAGATATCCCATTGGATGCATTCATAGATGGGCACGAGAGGTTAAGAATTTAAATTAAAAATATGCAACCTCTAGCATGGCAACCTGAAGGCCGCGAGAGACACTGGTTAAAGATTGTTTTGTGCTGGCCTTAATATAGTCGTGATTTATTTCTATTATCTTAATGCAAATATATAGTCCGGTCTCATTAAAATGAGGATTGTGGTTGTATTTCTCTTTGGTTGTTTCTCTCTTAATGTTCCAGAAGTTGCCAAAAGTTGCGACAGTTGTTTAGTTTGCCTGTTACAACTTAAAAGTGGTTTTTAGCAATGGGAGTCATGTTTTTTAAGGTTCATAATAATATGAAGATCTTGTAATTCTATATTCAACATAAGAGAAGATGACCTCTACTTTGGGCAGTATGACAACAATTTCCACATCTACCTCATTGGGTAACAATGGAAAGGGGAAGAAGTTGGGTGCAATGTTTGATAATTATGGCAGACAATTGTCTTCTCTTTCAGTTTTTTCACCCATTTCCTTTAATCGCTCAAGCAGAAGAGGGACTCTGAGATTACGCGAAAGAGAGAAGGTAGTTAATATAAGAGATATGGAAAAGGAGTTGTACTTCAACAAGGATGGCTCAGTGACAAAAAAATTGCAGGTCAGAGAAAAAATTATGTTTAAAGGAAGGTCACCTGCACATGAAACTTCATTGCGGTGGATCTTTCCTTGTCCACTTATATTCGATTTTAATGTGTTATTTTAATTTTTCATGGAGGGTTGTTTTGGCATATGGTATGGCATTCAATTGCACACTTACTGAAAGCATTGTCAATTTGTCTTGCAGGCGGTGTGAACAAACTTGTTGATCTTGTTGGAGTCACCCTTGGGGCAAAGGGAAAAATGTTGTCTTGGAGAGCAAGCATGGTTCTCCGAAAATAGTTAATGATGGTGTGACAGTAGCTAAGGAGGTAATTTGTAGATGTGTGCTCTGGTTTTCTTTTTAACGTTGTATTAGTTCCCCCTCTTAAATGTCTTAGATTTGGTAGGCATAACTTAAAAACTCAAAGGTGAAAGGAAACATATTTGTTACCCAGTGGTCTACTTGGCCTATGGACTAGCCACATTAGAGTAATTCATAAATCTTTTCACAACAATAAAAGGAAAGGGTTATGGCTGGGTCAAATTTTATTGTTATTGACAGTGTAATGAAATGTATCTCAATGCTATGGTTTTGGCCTTTTTATTGGTTGAATTAGAGGACCCAGTTGAAAATATTGGGGCCAAGTTGGTAAGGCAAGCTGTGGCAAAGACAAATGATTTAGCTGGGGATGGAACCACAACATCTGTTGTTCTTGCACATGTTGAAATATTGAAAAATTCCAGAACAATGAATGGAGAATAAATCTCCCTTCCTCTAACACAGAGAAAATAAAAATTTCTTTGACAGGAGACAGAGTTTCAATACTTTGAAAACAAACTTCTATTCCCTTCAATAACTCAAAAAAAAACTATTACACTTCTTCCTCACTGAGATGGATTACAAAATTATGATTGCTACAAAATGTAGTGCATAAAACCAACTCACTGTCTATTCAAAACAAACATACTCTGTCTCTAAAACACTCTGCTGTATTTTTCACTTTCGCACTGCTGTGCATACACACTTAAAAAGGTACACTCAGTCTTTCAATTTTTACACATTGCTGTGTAATAAAAAATTTATGTACTGTCTATAAAAAAAACTACCAAGCTTTTTTGTCCTTTTTATTTTTATATGCCGTAACATATAAAACATATTATAACAAACCCTCTTTTAAAAAAAAAAAATTAAAACTAAATTCTATGGCCCACCTTTCATTTCGCATATGATATATATATATAACATATGTACATATTAAAGCATACATCAAAATTAAACTATCAAAACATTAAAGAACCCTTTCCGTCGGACTTCAAAAGTCTGAATAGATTGAATTTCAAACCAAATTCATGTTCCAAAATGGGATGTTGACGTCTGCCTAATTTGTAACGCGAATTCTCAATCCAATGTGTCTTATAAAAAATTCGGGTCTGGTTTTCAGGTTTTTAGATTCCCTTCAATTTCATGCGATCCAATATTAATTCTCCACGTGTCCTCCTTTTGAATTTACAAAACTGGGGGTTAAATTTCTGGTTGGTGAATTGCATTAATGCTGGTTGTTGTGTTTAAATACAATCCTGTACAGAAATATGGCTGCGGCCGTCTACAAAAAAAACTTGCAAGAATTTTAAATGCTGAATTAAATTTCTGGATGGTGTGCAAGCAACCTCCAAAAAAAATGTTGCTGCTGCATCCGTCCTTCTGCTACAGCAGTTGAAGTTAAAATTCAACATCATAGGGTTTAATAATTGAGGGTGTAAAGGTAACTTTTTGTCGATAGTACTGGATTAAGATAATCTATTCATTTTTGTAGGGTCTTATGGTGTTTGGTTTTTTAGTTTTGGGTTGGGCTTATTGAGTCTAAGATAGTTTTTGAGTGAAAAAATTTCTATCAGGTATTAAAAAATTTTGGTTCTTTTGTCAAAATTTATGAGCTTGTTAGGAAATACAAAACTGATAATGGTTGTATCTTAAATTTGTGGAAAATAATTTGAAATGAAACCTTTTTGTTTAGGTTGTTGCAGCAGGTGCAAACCCTGTTCAAATTACTAGGGGCATTGACAAGATAATAAAGGCCCTTGTTTCGGAACACAAAATTTTGTCAAAGGAGATAAACGCTTGCCTTTTGAGTAGGCTGGTTTTCCTTTTTGCTGATGGTTTGGTGTATCTAATTGAATTAGTTTCCTAAGGTATTTTTGGTTGCAAACTCCTTCTCATTTTTCATACAGTATTGGCCTTGTGGAATACATTTGATTGTGTGGTCTTGTTAGATCTACAACATTTGTATTTGTTTAGTCTTATGGCCGAGGTGCACTTTTATTATGGAAATAGTTGATGCAATATTGTCATTTAATCCTTACTGCAAGGTAGCATGTTGAGAAGTTTCTTGTGAAACATTTGGTATTCAAAATGACACTTGATCCTATACAGAATCATGCACTTGACTTCAAAATTCATATTCAAAGTGTGCCAGACAATTCTTGCAAAATTTCAAATATTTATGTTGTTTTAAACCATTATCTTTTTCATGTATTGAATGATGAAAATTAGAAAAATAATTTGGTATGAAACCAATTGGTGAATAATTTCCAGCAAAACAACCACTTCCAAGACATGATTTAGAAGTAGAACATATGTACTTATGAAGCATAGAAAGATATCCTTGATGCACTGTCAATGTTTGGCTAGGGTTATTTTTGGAGAAAATAACTCCTTATTCCTAGAATAGTGATCTTCAATACAAATAAATGCCAGAGAAGAGAGATCATCGTGTGACATAAACCTATTAACAAAAGTGAATAGGGAATGATTATTAATTATGGCATACTAAGTTGTCAGTGATTTTGACTATTTGTCTTTAACATGTAAAAATGTTAAATTCCAAACTTACATCATCATGGTTTGGCATCATGAGCTTGAATAATTTTCCACCATGCTCATAATTTCATTGTTGTCTTCATATCTATAAACAACGTTTCAAATAATAATAATAAAGTTCTATAAGAAAAATCCAGACCTCCATGTTGCTGCTTCTTGTGAGACAAAGTCAAAATTGCATTACACAATCTGACACATAAGAATCTCCTATATCCCGGTGGTATGTATCCAACTTCTTATAATAGTGTCTTCAAGACTTATGTTGACATTGCTAATGAGATATTTGAGAAATGAAAGATGGAGCCTTCTTCATTGTTGTATATGTAACAATATTTTATTAATATAAAGATTGATGTTTTTGTCTTTCTGAAAATGAAACGTAAAAATAATTTATTGTGGTCAATTGAAAAGTTTTTTTTTTTAAAGCTTTTCATTATGGAAGGGTGACATAGATATATGCCCTTCTAATTGAAATTCGGACCTGCCCTTCAAATTTGATCACTGTGTGGGACCTTAACAAACAATAAAACTGCGAGTTATATAAAAGATATAACAAAACCTTTGTCAAAACTTCAAACGAACCCTTTAGCTGTGGGTATTTCATCATGAATTGATCATTTTACCATGTACCTTCTTCTAGAGGAATATTCTTCCACTTGATTAGGTACTTCATAATGGTTATATGTCAAAGATATACAGAACGTTTATCTATAACTTTTTGTGGTTCAAGAATCAACTTTCATTCTTCATCTAATTTTGGAAGTTCTATTTACATTGGCATATTTTTTCCCAAAACCTTTTTTAGGCAAGATACATGAAAAACCTTATGAATGCAAGAAGAAGGAAAATATAACTTCTATACCACTTGTGCAATCCTATGAATAATTATTTAGGCCATAACATTTTTGAGCTAATTATTTATTCTTCTTTTTCTTGGATGAAGATTGCTTATAATGCTATAATCTAAAAAATACCCAATTACCCTCCTTAAATTATCTTTCACTTCAATGTTGTTCCCCTTATTGTTTTATCATGTTTCATGTCATTTGAAAGTTTTCCATAATAATTTTCAAAGTTTCTTTAGTATTTTCCATATGTGACTCTGTTTCCTATACTTTGGACTTATCTTGCAAAAAGTATGAGATACTAGGATTTGGATATCCATAAAGGGCCTTAAATGGAGAAATTTTAGTAGATGTGTGATAGGTAGTATCATATTACCATTCTTCCTTGACGAACCCACTTCATCCATTAAGATTTCTTTTCCAAAGAGTAACATTGTATATAACCTTAAAAACATTTGTTAACTATTTTTGTTTGACCATTTGATTGTGTTTGATATGTAGAACTCATGGTAGCTAGTGTTTCTCCACTCATATTAAATAATTATTTCCAAAAGTTTCTTGTTGCTATTACTTTAGGAAAACCATGAAGACTATGAATTTCTTTCATGGACACTTCTGCCACTTGGCTTGTTGTTTATGTACTTTGAGCTCTACAAAAAAAATCTACAAAATTTGTCTATATAAATTACCACAAAAATGTAATACTTACCTTTATATTTTAGTAACCCTGTAATAAAGTCTATTGATATATCTTCTAGTCTTTGAATATGTATGTGGAATGGTTGAAGTAACCCTAGAGATTTTACTATCTCTCTTTTATTTATTATGCAAACTTGACCTTCTCTTACAAAATTTTGAATATCTTTCTTCATTCCTTCCAAAAATATATTTTTTCATCCTTTGAGATGTTTTAAGGAACCCTGCGTCCTACCATCAGAGAGACATGGGACTCCCTTAATATTTGTTTATTCAAATATGCTTGCGTGCATAAAAATATTCTACATTTTCACCAAAGTATATCTCTCTTTCACTCCCAATGCTCCATAGAGTTCATCCCATCCTTTATAAATTTTAGTTTTTGTTTAGTACTATTGTCATTTTTCCATTATGGCAAGCTTCTTCTAACCACCTAGGAATAGAAAATGTAATTGGATATAAATTTGAGGCCTCTTCTATTTTAGAAAGAGCATCATGTACTAAATTTTCCTTACCCTTTTTACAGATTATCTCAAAATTAAAACTTTGCATTTTTTCTCCTCATTTTTGTTAATCTTCCAATGAAATCCATAGCTTCAAAAAATACTTTATGCTATCATGGTATATCTTGACTTTAAAGTACCTCCCAATGATATATTATCCCCATTTTTTATTGCATGTAATATTTCTTCCATTTATTTTTCATACGTAGATTTCACCAAATATTTTCTTTGAATTCCTTGCTTTTAAAAGCCAATGATATCCCTTATTGTGTTAATGTTACGTAAATTCCTTGCCCTAGTGCCTCACACTCTACTATGAATGTTTTACCAAAGTAGGTGCAACCGATGTTGGTGTAGAAGACATGGCATCCATTAAAAGAGAGAATGCCAAAGTAGCCTCATCATTCCATATAAATGATATTTTCTTCAAGAGATATGTGAGTGGACTTGAAATGCATGAATAATTCTTAACAAATGATCAATAATATCATGTAAGTCTAAAAAATCTTCTAAGAACCTTGATTTTCTTAGGAATAGGTCATTTTGTAATAGCTTGCATCTTTTGAGGCTCCAACTTCACTCCTTCCTTTAAAAATATATGAACCAAATACTCGAATTCTTATTTCCCAAAAGCACATTTGGATATTTTTACATAAAAATGATTTTTCTCAATAATTTATATAACTTTTCAACATGTTTAGTGTGGTATTCCCATGATTTATTATAAATATGTGTATTATCAAAGAAAACCAACACAAATTTTATAATATGGGATCAAACAAAATTGTTCTTAAGTCGAGCCCGCCGGACTTCAAACGACGATAAACCATAATTCAAACCAAATTCGCGTTCCAAAATAGCGTGTTGACGTCAGCCAATTTTGTGATGCGAAATCCAAATGAATTCCGCCCTAATATTTTTCGGGTCCGAATTTGGGCTGGCGTACGAAGGGAGAGTTGTGACGCGAATTTCTTATCAAATTCGTCCTAATATTTTTCGGGTCCGGATTTCCACTGCGCAAGCGGCCCAAACAAAGATCCGCTCCAATCAATTTCTGCCACGTGTCCTCAATCAAAACTTGCCCTGCTCTCGACTGTGGGTGCATTCGATGGCATTTAAGGCGATGGGACATGGATGTGGCGATTTCATATCAATCGCATTAAGTTTTAATGTTGTTCAATTAAGTTCCAAGGTTTTCACATCAAATCTGCATTAATTAAGTTTTAACACTGTTCAAGATCGGACCTCCACTCCTGTTAGTGATTCCGCATGCTCCAATATGATCCTGCCTTCGGCTCTCATTAATGATCAAAGATTAATTATGACGGGCGTCCTTCGATTGCATTGCAGTCGGGTCAATAAAATGGCGTTTCGCTATGGTTTTTCAGACGAGCTGGTTGCTGGGTTACACTGCCTGCTCACTGTGACGAGAAGGACAAGTGGCCAGCTGAACTGCTGCTTAGACCTTGTTGCATATCTGCATTTCTCTTGGTCTCGTCTGTGTCTGTCTTCCTCTGTTTCTTGGAATTCTGCTTCTCTGTCTCCTCTTGTGCCCACTGCTGAGACTGCATCCATGCCTCGCCTGCGTCAAAGGATGCGTTATCGCAGGGGGAGCACTAGAGGTCAACCCTTGCACGCTCCCTCCAGCCCCTCAACCGAGTTGTCTTCCGGCCAGTCCAGTGATTATTACGCAGGTCGCTATCCAAATACTAGGAGTAGGCGGGGTTGGGTTGTAGGATCTGGCCACCGTATGGATTCCCCTGCTCCTCGTTTCCCCACCGCTAGTTCACCTTCTCCCACGACGTGCACTGCGCAATTTTCCTTTAATTTCTCTCTCAACTGCCCACGAATCACAGCTTCAATCACTGTGGTTTTCTGCGAGGAGGCCCAAACGGAGGAAGAATGCACCCATCCGGCGGGTCTGAGCTCAGAAAAAGCCGGCCAGCATTCGGGCCTTCAGGAGGGGAGTCGTGGTATGAATGTGGAGGTAGCACCTAGCGACCCCGGACCTTCCAAAGGATGGTGCCGAATCGTGGAGGAACCACCGGAGGAGTAGTTTGGTTAATTTGTTTTTCTTGCTTCGCGGCCCACTTAATTGGGATGCTTTTATATTATATTATTGTGCTGGACCTCTGTAATATTTTTGAATTCTGTAAACGTTCAAGACTGGTTTCCCCGTATGAGGGCAGTATTCTTAATTTTTTGATGACAAATTTGCCATGAGTTTGGGCAATGTTTTTGTGTGAGGCGTATATCAACAGTACATGTCTCTGCACATTTCCTATATCCGCTTTATGATACTATTTTCATGGACGGTTTTACTTCATATAATATATTCAAAACAACGTTTTTTCTCTTGTGAAAAAAAAATGATTAATTTTTATCACTCTGCCTTCAAAACTAGCGATGCTAGTTTATTGATATGGTCTGATGGTCTTTTTATATTTTGGACATATCACACTCCTCACATGATTAGCGTTTTTCTCTGTTCAAGGATTTTGGGTACTTTAATTTGTATTTGGAACAATGGATGTTGGTACGTACTCTATCTGTTGCTTTACTATTCTACATACTGCTATTTCACTTTCTTATAGATGCCTAGGGCATATTTGGATGCTTTCTCAGATTGTCGATAATCTCCATGTGGACCGTTACTGGGTTTTATATCAAGTCGCTGTATGTGACATGGGGTATTTTTCTATCATTGTCTGGGGTGGGACTTCCACTTTTCTGGATGGATATTTGAGTTCCAATCTTCAGATGTGAAAATGTAATGACTTCATGGACTGTTTTACTTCATATAATATATTCAAAACAACGTTTTTTCTCTTGTGAAAAAAAAATGATTGATGTTTATCACTCTGCCTTCAAAACTAGCGATGCTGGTCTATGTTGCTGGTTTATTGATATGGTCTGATGGTCTTTTTATATTTTGGACATATCACACTCCTCACATGATTAGCGTTTTTCTCTGTTCAGGGATTTTGGGTACTTTAATTTGTATTTGGAACAATGGACGTCGGTACTCTATCTGTTGCTTTACTATTCTACATACTGCTATTTCACTTTCTTATAGATGCCTCGGGCATATTTGGATTCTTTCTCAGATTGTCGATAATCTCCATGTGGACCGTTACTGGGTTTTATATCATGTCCCTGTATGTGACATGGTGTATTTTTCTATCATTGTCTGGGGTGGGACTTCCACTTTTCTGGATGGATATTTGGGTTCCAATCTTCAAATGTGAAAATGTAATGACTTCATGGACTGTTTTACTTCTTATAATATATTCAAAACAACGTTTTTTCTCTTGTGAAAAAAAAAATGATTAATGTTTATCACTCTGCCTTCAAAACTAGCGATGCTGGTCTATGTTGCTGGTTTATTGATATGGTCTGATGGTCTTTTTATGTTTTGGACATATCACACTCCTCACATGATTAGCGTTTTTCTCTGTTGCAGGATTTTGGGTACTTTAATTTGTATTTGGAACAATGAACGTCGATACTCTATTTGTTGCTTTACTATTCTACATACTGCTATTTCACTTTCTTATAGATGCCTCGGGCATATTTGGATGCTTTCTCAGATTGTCGATAATCTCCATGTGGACCGTTACTGGGTTTTATATCAAGTCCCTGTATGTGACATGGGGTATTTTTTTATCACTGTCTGGGGTGGGACTTCCACTTTTCTGGATGGATATTTGGGTTCCAATCTTCAGATGTGAAAATGTAATGACTTCATGGACTATTTTACTTCATATAATATATTCAAAACAACATTTTTCTCTTGTGAAAAAAAAATGATTAATGTTTATCACTCTGCCTTCAAAACTAGCGATGCTGGTCTATGTTGTTGGTTTATTGATATGGTCTGATGGTATTTTTATATTTTGGACATATCACACTCCTCACATGATTATCGTTTTTCTCTGTTCAAGGATTTTGGGTACTTTAATTTGTATTTGGAACAATGGACATCGGTACTCTATCTGTTGCTTTACTATTCTACATACTGCTATTTCACTTTCTTATAGATGCCTCGGGCATATTTGGATGCTTTCTCAGATTGTCGATAATCTCCATGTGGGCCGTTACTGGGTTTTATATCAAGTCCCTGTATGTGACATGGGGTATTTTTCTATCACTGTCTGGGGTGGGACTTCCACTTTTCTGGATGTATATTTGGGTTCCAATCTTCAGATGTGAAAATGTAATGATTTCATGGACTGTTTTACTTCATATAATATATTCAAAACATCGTTTTTCTCTTGTGAAAAAAAAATGATTAATGTTTATCACTCTGCCTTCAAAACTAGCGATGCTGGTCTATGTTGCTGGTTTATTGATATGGTCTGATGGTATTTTTATTTTTGGACATATCACACTCCTCACATGATTAGCGTTTTTCTCTGTTCAAGGATTTTGGGTACTTTAATTTGTATTTGGAACAATGGACGTCGGTACTCTATCTGTTGCTTTACTATTCTACATACTGCTATTTCACTTTCTTATAGATGCCTCGGGCATATTTAGATGCTTTCTCAGATTTGTCGATAATCTCCATGTGGACCGTTACTGGGTTTTATATCATGTCCCTGTATGTGACATGGGGTATTTTTCTATCATTGTCTGGGGTGGGACTTCCACTTTTCTGGATGGATATTTGGGTTCCAATTTTTAGATGTGAAAATGTAATGACTTCATGGACTGTTTTACTTCATATAATATATTCAAAACAACGTTTTTTCTCTTGTGAAAAAAAAATGATTGTTTATATATAGTCGAAGCGTTGCGGGGTGGTTTATTATATTAATATTTCACAGTCATTGGAACACCCACAATTCATAACAAATATTGGAGATTTACTGTCCTATTTTAAAGTTTCATTTTTTTTTTTTAAATTGAACCCGCCGTTGGTATACCGACGCCTTGTAAGCGTCAGAATTGCGACAGCTTAAAAACGTCGGAAGAGCGACAGTATAAAAACATCAGAAAAGCAACGTATAAAACATCGGACCACATTTCGTTGGAATTTTAATAGTTTACAAACATCGAAAGAGCGACGTTCAAAACGTCGGACCACATTTCGTCGGAATTGCGACAGTTTACAAACGTCGGAAGAGCAACGTCCAAAATGTCGGACCACATTACATCGGAATTATGATAGTTTACAAACATCGGAAGAGCGACGTTCAAAACGTCGGACCACATTTCGTCAGAAGTGTGATAGTTTACAAACGTCGGAAGCGCGACGGTTTGGGTAACGTCGGAAGAGCGACGCTTGTTTGGAAGCGACGGAAAATGTTTCGGTAGTGTGACACTTTTTAGGTGCGTCGGAAATGCGACGATATGGAAAAACACGTTTTTCCCGTCCTCGAACTGTCACTCTTGCGACAACTATGTGTCAGAATAGCGACGAATTGGTCGTCGGAAATTCCGCCAAATTTTCTAGTGAGAGGCTACTAAGTATAAAAAGTAATCCTGGCTGTAATTTGGTGGATGCATTAACGGTGCATGGGTCAACATGTGTTTTAAAGCATCAAAATATTGATCAGCGATCTCATCCCAAACGAAAGGAACATTCTGTTTCAAAAGCCTGGTAAAACCTTTGGTTAACTCAACATAGTTCTGGATGAATCTACATAGAAATTTTGCTTTCCCTTGCAAAATTTTCAGTTGGTGGAGTGAGGAAGGAGGAGGTAAATTGATAATGGCCTCAACCTTCGAAGGGTCAACACGAATTCCTTCTTTCGAAACAAAAAATCCCAGTAACCTACCAGATTGTACACAGGAAACACACTTGTGTGGATTCAACCGAATCTTATAATACCTGCATTGCATAAAAATCACTCGTAAGTGAGTAGGATGATCTTCCTTGTGTAATGAATGAGCAGGTAAATCATCGAGATAAGGTTTCACAATGTGTTTAATGTCATGAAAAGCATAGGACATTTCCCTTTGAAAATTTTCCCTAGCATTCTTTAATCCGAAAGGTAATTTACAATAAGAAAACGTCCCCAAGGACAAATGAACGTTGTTTTTGGTTGATCGACAGGGAGTATGTTTATTTGATTGTATCAGGAAAATCCATCCATAAATGAATACATTTCATTTCCAGCACAATCGTCAATAATTTGGTCAATATAAGGAGTTGGATAATTGTCTTTAGGACAAGATTTGTTAATATCCATATAATCAACACATACTCGTATGGTTCCTTGCTTTTTTGTAACAGGAAAAATATTAGATACCCAATCCGATAACATGATCTGATAAATAAAACCTGTTGTCAGTAATTTCTCAACTTCGGCTTTAATGGCAACAACTTTTTGTGGATGTATCAGACGTAATCGCTGTCTGACAGTTTTGGCATCCGCGTAAGTCTTTATTTCATGAATGACAATGTTGGGATCGATTCTTGGCATTTCTTGAAATAGGGATTTATATGTAGAAATTTCGTGGAATTCTTGAAATAGGGCTTTATATGTAGAAATTTAATCTGACGTACACGAAGCACCTATATGAATGTTTTTAATTATTCCGAGTTTCACTAATATGTCAACAGAAATGGCAGAATAAATATTCCCCAAATTTACTTCAGAATCCAAATTTGTGATCGAGATTGGGCTCCGAGGTTCCTCGACATAGTCAACTGTAAAAATAGAGAAAAAATTATTTTCTAATTTATCAATCTCAGATAAAAATGATGACCTATGATATAGATCATCCCATGGTAATTCAGCTACAGACAAGAATTCACGAATGCTTTCATCAATATGAAACACTTGTTGAAAAGGATCAGGAATTGATGTTGTAGCCGAGCTTGATGTTGAAAATGATTCTTCATTGATCACATTCATTGGATAATCATCAGTTGATAAAGGATCGGAAAATGACTGTACTGCTTGATATTTTATTTCAAAAGGACTCAAAGGCATCATGCCATTGAATGAATCCAATTCTGATTCTAAAGGCACTATCCAAGGATCAGTAAATGGAATAGTTCTTGATGTAATCATATTGATATTAGCATTGTTATGTGGTACGTTAGGTGGAGGCATAGAAAAATTTCCCATTAAAGCATAATATTTGATTAAACCTACTCCTAAATCCTCATAAGGGACAGTCATTTTTCCAACGTGCTGAATACTATCAGTAGAAGCTGGGTCAGACGAATAATATGAGAGCTGATCGAATTTCACAATATTTCCTTGATGAGGAAACATAATTATTCGAAAGAAAAATGACACGACATCAGTCATAGCATAAGACCAACTTCGACCCAGAAGAAGGTTGTAATCTAGAGGGGCATCAACTACTTCCACATCTAAATTAATGATTTTTCCTTCGACTTCTATACGTAGATCCTGTAAAATTCTGAATGGATGGAATCCTCTTCTGTCAAAAGATTTGAGGATTGTCGGTGATTGGTTAAGGGTTGGAGAACCAAGTGATTTCCAATATTTTAACGACATGATACACGTAGATGCTCCTTCATCAATAACAATACGAAAGCAACATCTTTTTTTGACTAGTACTGGGATCTAAAAAGCCATTTGATGAGGGAGACGAGGTGTAAATTTGTTTAAATCGAAGACCATGAGGTTTGAATCTTGAAGATCTACAGCTCCAATGGATGATAAGAGTAATTTCCTTTGGGTTGGACATGATTGCAGCACTTCCAAGGCCGACATTACTGAAGGAGATATTGCTAAATCCTCCACAATGTTGTAATTTTGAGCAGCTCTCGCATGTGGATTGAAAGTTGATTTATGAAGTACACCTTTAGCAGGAAGTTTGATTACTAAATCAAGATTCAGTTTCTCGATATGTAGTGGATCAGAAACCGGAGGAGATGTAGCTGGTGCATAACTATAATTTTCTATTATTTACCAGCAACAAGGTTTTTACTACCATAATCTTGCGATCGAGTCACAACCATAAAAATATCTGTTGATGCATTAGAGGGAGATCCAATCATTTTACTATCTTGAATCATAAAGGTATCCTTCAAGACAATGGGAGTGGGTGAGCCTTTAACGAACTTAGACACCTCAGACCTATGTGGACATTCCTTGGTGAAATGATCCTCATCACATATAAGATAAGGATAACGAGGTTTCCGTTTATCATCAGTTGATTCAGTTTTATCAGTTTTTTCCTTGGGAGATGAAGTCTATTTATTATTTTTCTTCCCTTTCTTCTTGTTTCTGGATTTCAACTTTGTAGTAGATGAATCTACAATGTGAATATCGGCAGAAGTCTCCAAGGAAGATTCTCCTTTTGGTGAATTAGGTAAAGTTATAATAGGGGAAGTAACCTTTGAAGATTTCTTCTTAATCTTAGTTGTACTAACTGAACCTATTACACCATCAGCGACATGAGACCCTGAAGGAGTTGTTGTTATTTGACCAGGACGTGGTAAATCGGGAATTTTCTTGTGCAAAGTTTCAGACTGGGTATATACCAAGTCTAGATACTGTGCTTGAGCAATAACTTGTTCTTTGGTGACAACCCCTGCTTTGGCTACATCTTCAGTGATTTTTGGTAGCAATGATTTGACAAACCATTCTGCCAATATTTGATCCGGGATAATGTTTTTTACCAAACTTCTTCTATGTCTCCATTCATTTATATGTTTTGATATGTATGTAGACGTAGATTGTTTTAGTGAAGTTAGTAATTCCGTGCCATTGTCGTATCTGACTGGCAACTGAAAATGAGTTAAGAAAGCATTTGCTAGGACGTTGAAATTGTTAAATGAGCCTCATGGTAGTTCAATGTACCACTTAGCAGCTAATCCTATTAACGTTCTCTGAAAGAGTCTAAGTCGAATGGAATCATTGATTAATGAGTTGGATGCACACCAAAGGTGGTAAGTCATGACATGGTTAGAAGGATCCTCTCCTGATTTTCCTTCAAAATTTGGCATATCACTGGGCAACTTATGAGGCATAGGTGGCCAATATGGATGATAATAGATAGGATCATTTGTAAGGCAAGATAAATCCGGTAAATCCAAAGTTGCTATGAATGGAAATCAACGGGTAGGGTCTTGTGGATAACCTTGTGAAACTAAACCAGTCCCAGGAGGAGGATATCTAGGATAACCTGGAACAGGTTGTGCATTTGGAATGAGAGTACCCTTGGATAACCAGGAATAACTGGACCATACTGGGGTTGAACAGGTGTTTGATATGTATACCCAGGGTATGGTTGTTGCAGGTAGACTAGAGTTTGTGAAACAGGTCCATATTGGTACGACCCTTGATACGGTTGATAAGTAAACTGAGGTTGAATTGTTATAATTGTACTTGTACCAGGTTGTCCTATGGGCATTTGAACAATAATCTGAATTGTAGGTCTAGACCGCGAAATAGAAACTTGAGGAATCTGTACTAATGTTTGAGGGGCAGAGGTAATAGGAGTTGTATACATTGCAGGAATATGTGTGATAGGTTGAATAGAAGTCTGAGGAGCTGTCTAGGGCGGATTCGTAGGTGTACTTGGACCAGGCTGTTGAACTGGACCAGATGCAGGTGTTTGAATGACAAGTTGGATAGGTTGTTGTGGTTGATTATAACCAAATTGTTGTCCAACTTGATAATAAGGTACTTGCATATTTGGTTGTAAATTCTGTTGGAATTGAGATGGATCCCACACCATTCCAGGAGATGAAGGTCACAATGAAGGTTGTACATAAGATGAACCGTAACTTGGTTGAACATATGGCTAATAATTGACTGGATAATTTCCACCTCCTTGTACCATTTGCTGTTCTAGATAGAATTGTTGTCCTAAAGGAGGTTGCAATCCTTGAGCTAGATACTGCCCTTGAGGTTGATATTGACCTTGAGGCAAATACTGTCCCTAAGGTTGACATTGACCTTGAGGTATGTATTGTCCTTGGGGTTGATATTGACCCTGAGGTATGTATTGTCCTTGGGGTTGCCCCCCAGGATGTATTTGACTACTTTGAGGTTCCCCCCAGGCTGTACATTACTACTTTGATAACCTGGGTTTGGGATATTTCCAGTCATCATATAAATTTTCTCATTGTTCAAAGTTCTAGTATTTGATTCATTCCAGCCAGATGATGACATAGGTTTGCTGGGAAGAGGAGATGCTCCTGAGAATGTAATAGAGAGCGACTGATAGCCTGCAGGAACAGACGGACCACCATAGAGAAATGTTTCTGGCGATTTAGTAAACATAGATGAATCACCTGACATGTTTAACGGAGGTCTATAACCTATTGGTGTAGGGAAAAAAGGAATTCAGGGTGGCGAGTACTGAATACCTACGTTTTGTAGAAAATCTATCAATGAAGAATAACAAGCATCTTTTCTAAAAGGACTATAAAAAATTGATTTACTTTCTCCAAGTTCCAAAGTTTCCTGAGTTGAAGGAAGAACAATCTCTTCCTCTATATCAGTGATTTCTTCAATACTAATGAGACCAGGAGGAATATCTTCTGTAATCTGATTCCTTACTATGGGTGAATTAGGATAATTGGAAGTTGGAATAGTGAATTCTAAAGTAGGTTCTGATGTAGCAGGTTCAGTTTCCGGTTCAGAAATTTCAGGTTTTTTAGGTGATAATTCATTTGTTGTAGAAGCAACTTCACTTAATTCGGAAATTAAAACTATCTGTGGAGTATGTTATGCTATTTGTGGTTGATCTACTTCAGAATTAGGATGAATAATTATGGATGATTCTCCTTGTTCAGTTAATCCAGTTTTGCTGATAACATTTGATATCAAAGATTTAAGTCTTTCTAGTTGGCTTGGTGTGTACTCAGGGGGTTTCCCCGAGTCCTATGTGATCGTCTCGGTAATTCAGCCATGATTAAACAATTTTAACACACACAAACAAAGAAAATTTCAATCAAACCCTAAAGTCACTAATGAAACAATCAAATGAATCACATGCCTATAAAAATCTAAGAGATCAATCCACACACAAATAATAGATTCCCGCACTAAAAACACTAGTTGGTGATGAAATCCAACATCGTAGAATTTTGATGCAGAAATGGCGGTTGGAACGGTTACCCCAAAAACTACTTAATGAAACAGACTGGTGCAAGTTTCTCCACTTAAACCATCTCGAGTGAAGATAACCCTCCGGAGAGTCCAAGTGAGTCTAGCTGACGTCTATTCTAGGTACAGTGGGACCTCCCCTCCACCGTCACCTTGGGAAAAAATCCTAAAGTTTGTGGCCACTAAGGTCACCAACGGGAACACATATATCTGGGGGAACAGTCTACGATCCAGTATACACACAAGGGCAGAGTAACAAGATCAATCCCCTTGAAGGCTCCTTGACATAATCCAAGGTTTACCGACAAGTGACCTCAGGCTCCTGGACAATGGTCTATCCGAGGTTTACTGTTTTTAATATGTGCACATCTTCTATCATTCCCAATGAGATAGGTATGATTACCTCACTGGTTCACATATAATCGTGTTCTTGACTCCTTTAGGAGGAGCTTCCTAGAGCATACATGCTACAATTGGATTTTCCTACAGCAAGATCGACTACTTATTTGTTTTTACTGTCTTGGAGAGTTAACTAAAACCTATTCCAAGGCACTAGCCTAAGCTATGTTGGTGAAAAGTGCCCTAGAAAATATAAAATTTCTAGATTGATTTTAATTAAGTGTTACTTTTAATTGGCAGTTTCTTAGGACAATGGGTATGGAAATGAAACTTGATGATGTTTTAATGACCCGACTCAAAATACGCTACAATGCATCTAAATGATAAACAACTCATTTCTTTTCAATGAAATCTAACTAGAGGAAAGAGTTGAGAGATTTTCAGAAACTTTCTAAATATCAATTCTTTATTTCCTATATGAGAAACTTTGAAAAGAAGACAATTTAGAGATTTCAATTCCAAAATGATATTTTTCTCAAAATGAAATTCCCTATATCATTAAGATTGGAAACAAAAACAAACTTCTTCCGAAAGAAAATAAAAAAGCTTTAAAACTACAAAATTCAAAACTAAAATAAATGTCTAATTTTGAACTCTATCTAAAAGTTGGAGGATGTTTAAGCCTGGTTTGTAATCTAACCAAGAATTTTTTGCTTATTCCAGCAAGAAATCAAAGCATCCAAAGTTTTAAAATGAAATTCAGACCTTATCAATCTAAAGGTTTTACAAGTTTGCAAATGAAAATAAGATCAATTTTTCATAAGAATAACAATTGCATCAAGTTCAATGGCTCAACAGAAAAGCAATGAAATACCAAGTAGCTAAGGTATACAAAAGTTTCTGATTTAAAGCAATGGGATGACTAGGCAAAATGTTTACTCATAATATGAAAACTAACTGAATAGATCACTTTAATCACAGAAATTGCTGAAAGAAACCTTCACAGAAGTCATTGGCATCGAAGGCAAATTGGATAAAGAACAAAAAATCAAGTAATGGGATGCCAGAAAACATAATTTCTACTTTTTCTAAAATTTTCCAAAGATCCGCAGTTTTTAATGGAATAAGGTGTGGTACCGCACTGTATTCTACTAAAAATTGCAGAGTCTACTGCTTTGTTTTAAATAAAAAAGTGTGGAAGGCAGGAAAAGTAGAGAAAAAATAAAAATACAAATTTAGAGTTAGGGATCCTATTAATTTTTCTACCCAATCAAGTTTTGAGCTAATCAAAGTCAAAGAAATCTCAAAGAAATCTCAAAAATCAAATTGAAAATAAAATAAAACTAAGTTCAGATATTCCCTAGTGGAGTCGCCAATTTGTTACATGGACGAATCCCTCTTGCGGACAAGAGCGATCTCCCTAGTATCCTAAGGATATCTAGAAATAAACAGACAGATGTAGACCATTTTCTCTAGACTATTTTTCTTAAGAATTACTCATTAACTACGGATAGATACTCCTACCTGAAGTCCAATGCTTGCTCAGTCTTCAATCCAGTCGCTCCAGAAGTTATCGATCTAGCATATAAGATCTGCAATCAAAGACAGGAAAACCATATCAAAAGCATCTGCAAAATATGATAATTCGAAAGAAATAATCTATCTTAGTGATCAAGGAGTCTAAGAATTAAATCATTCAAGAGATAAATGAACAACTCAATGAGAAAATAGAATCCATTTGTATTAACTTTGAATATAAAAGAAGAAACCTTACAACCGTTACGCCTTGATGTTTGTACAGGTTCTTTCGGGGTCCCAAACAGCCATTTTCCTCAATTTGACAAGACTCCAACTCTCTGAATCAGCATAAGACTATGGCCATGAGTATATAATCTCTCTCATGCCAAAGATGCTAAATATGGAGAGTATAATTTCTTCAGCAATTCTCTTCTATAAGCTAACAAGTAAATACCAACTACTAAGTACCCTTGAGACTGTGTTAGGTCCCTATATCACTAGTATAGTCCCTTATTATTGTTAGTGTAAACCCCTTATTGTTATTATTGTACCCTTTTAACCCCCATTTTGTTATTATTGTGCCCTTAAATTATTATTGTTAGGTCGGCTAGGATTACATTGTGGCCCACTAGGATTACATTATGGCCACATGCACTCCTATATATAGAAAGGAGGTTTTGTAAATTGTATCATCCAAGAATTGTTCATTTATGTAATGTATTGGAGGTTGCCCCCTCGAAGTGGCTCATTTATAAGGCGTTGATATCTCTTTTCTTCTTTTTTTGGAGCTGGTTACACAACATTTGGTATCAGAGCTTTGGATTCTAGGGTTTCGCTGCTCCAAACAGGTCATCGTGGCATTTTCGCTATAACGTTTTTTCTACGAAGGTTCAGAAGCTGAAATTTTTAGGGTGCGAAGCGGAAATCCTGAGGAAGATTGTCTAAACATTTTAGATGTTGGTTCACAATATTTTCGGAGATATGATCTGTGGAAGTGAGGTATTTTTTCAGGCTCCTAAACAGGTCATCGTGGAATTTGCGCTATAAATTTTTTTCTACTGAGGTTCAAAATTTGAAATTTTTATGGTGCGAAGCTAAAATCCTATAGAAATGTGTCAAAATATTTCAGATCTTGGTTCGCAATATTTTTGGAGATATGATATGTGGAAGGTAGTGCTTTTTTAGGCTCCTGAATTTCATCTCAAAAAGGTGATCGTGGGAAAATTTCAATAACTCTCTCTCTGAGCATCGGATTGGAGTGCTGTAAAAATTGGTCGCAAGTAAATGGACTGTAGTTTCTTAGATATAAATTTCAGAGGTGAAGGACAAAACAGTGACATGTGGCAAGTCGTACAAGTTCGATATACTGAACCAATCCATAATTAGGTCATTGTGGGAGATTGGACATAACTTTGTCTTGGAGAATCCAAATCAAGTCAGACCTATGGCATTCAAAAGAGAATTCAGAGGGATACTTCAGTGCTAAATTTCAGATATTGAAGAGCTGCAATCACAGAGATAATACAATTTCAATATCAAGCTCCTCAAAATCAAGTAAAAGGTGTGTATTTGTTTTTCCGAATTGCATAAGTCTTGTTTGAAGAATCAAGTTGAATTGATTGCAAGGGCATATTGTAGAATAGATATCAGTATTGGATTATAAAATGGCCCCTAAAAATAATTCAACACCCATTAAGCCTTTGGAAAGCTCTACTATGACTCATGAAGACGAATAATTGCAACATGATCTATCAAAATTACAAGAGAAAGTGCAACAAATTTCACTCTCGCAAAGAGCAACAAAAAATGAAATGGAAGTTTTGAAGAAAGGCGTGGAAGCTAAGATGGATGGCGTGGAAGCTAAGATGGATGGCATGCAAGCTAAGATGGATGACATGGAAGCTAAGATGGATAGTATGGAGGCTGGCATGGAATCTAAGATGGATGACATGGAAGCTAAGATCGATGAGAAAATGGAAAACATGAAGAATTTTCTAAAAGAAAACATGGAAGGTTTGACAAAGTTAATACAAGAAAGGTTTCCTAAAGGTGTAAATATAGTAGAATAACCTCATGATGAGAACAAAATAAATGTTAATTGTGATTTCATAAACTTTAATGTTGGCGGGAAGAACCACCATATTCCAAAGATGGATATGAGGAAGTTTGATGGAAAGGATCATGTAACATGGATACTACAGATGGAGCAATATTTTGATCTCCATAACGTGCAAAACACACAAAAGGTATGCATTGCAACTTTACATTTGGAACAAAATACATTTGTATGGTATCGATGGCTTTGCTCCCGTAAAAAAATTGTCACTTGGTCAATTTTTACGGAGGAAATGATAGCACATTATGAGGATACAAAGAGCAACACCTTCTTTAGCCAATTGATAAATCTCAAACAAAAGGGTTTAGTGGGGCAGCACATTGAGGACTTCCAAAAATTGAATATAAGGGTAACCGATATTCCAGAGGAACACAGGATTGATCTCTTCATAGGCACTTTAAAGGATAACATCCAACATGAAGTTCGCGTTTTGGAACTGGATTCATTGGAGAAGGCATTCAGGTTGGCAAGAAAAGTTGAATGTAAAATTATGGCGACAAGGAAGCCTACCACTCAATTCTATAAAGAAGGAAGTGTTGCTACGCCTAGATTTCCACAACCTACAAGGTTGACACCACAACAATTGGAAGAAAAAAGAGCAAAAGGGCTTTGCTACAGTTGTGATAGCAAATACACTAAAGGTCATAAGTGTGCTGAAAATAAATTATTTTACATAGATTGTGAAGAAGAAGAATAAAATGGAAAAGAAGAGGATATACACCAGGAACCAGCCATAGAAGAGGAAGAAATGAATCCAACCATATCATGTAATGAACTAGTAGGAATTACCACTCCTCAAACTCTCAAGATAGCAGGACAAATCAAGAAGAAAAAGGTAATAGTGTTGATTGATTCAGGTAGCACCCATAATTTTATTCATTGTAAGGTAGCTAAGGAATTAAATTGTTTCCTATACCCAGCACCAGAATGTCAAGTGATGGTTGCAAATGGAGGAACTATAAATTGCTCTGGAAAATGCCATAATATCAAGCTAACCATGGGGGAATATGTATTGACTAGGCCAATGCTTTCCATTCCTATGGGAGGTGCTGATGTTGTACTAGGAGTACAATGGTTACAATCTTTGGGGACGGTAGCTTTTAATTTTCAAGAACTTTTCTTGAAATTTTTTTCAGAAGGAAAGGAATTTGAATTACGGGGTATTGCGGGGAAGCCAGGAAGGATAATAAGCTCTAATGTCATGACAAAGCTTCTAAAGAAAGAACAGCGAGGCGTAATTGCACAATTATGCTCACTAGAAGCTCCAACATCAAAATCATCTATTTCTGCAGATCTCCAACAAGTCTTGGACAATCATTCCAAGGTGTTTGAAACTCCCAAAGGACTCCCACCTATTCGTGATCATGATCATGCTATTCATTTGATTCCAGGAAGTGTTCCTCCAAACATCAGGCCTTATAGATATCCTTACGTCCAAAAGAGTGAAATTAAACATATGATTGCAGAAATGTTAGAGGCGGGTATAATTCAACCTTGTCAAAGTTCTTTCTCTGCTCCTATAGTATTGGTACACAAGAAGGATGGATCATGGCGAATGTGTCCGGATTATTGGGAGCTCAATAATCTCACCATTAAAGATAAATTTCCCATTCCTGTGATTGATGAATTATTAGATGAATTAAATGGAGCAATTTATTTTACCAAGTTGGATCTTCGTTCAGGATATCATCAAACCGCCTCTGTTCTATAGAAGGACAGATCAAGAAGAAAAAGGTAATAGTGTTGATTGATTCAGGTAGCACCCATATTTTTATTCATTGTAAGGTAGCCAAGGAATTAAATTCTTTCCTATACCCAGCACCAGAATGTCAAGTGATGGTTGCAAATGGAGGAACTATAAATTTCTCTAGGAAATGCCATAATATCAAGCTAACCATGGGGGAATATGTATTGACTAGTCCAATGCTTTCCATTCCTATGGGAGGTGCTGATGTTGTACCAGGAGTACAATGGTTACAATCTTTGGGGACGATAGCTTTTAATTTTCAAGAACTTTTCTTGAAATTTTTTTCAGAAGGAAAGGAAGTCGAATTACGGGGTATTGAAGGGAATCCGGGAAGGATAATAAGCTCTAATGTCATGAAAAAGCTTCTAAAGAAAGAACAACGAGGAGTAATTGCACAATTATGCTCACTAGAAGTTCCGACATCAAAATCATCTATTTCTGCAGATCTCCAACAAGTCTTGGACAATCATTCCAAGGTGTTTGAAACTCCCAAAGGACTCCCACCTATTCGTGATCAAGATCATGCTATTCATTTGATTCCAGAAGTGTTCCTCCAAACATAAGGCCTTATAGATATCCTTACTTCCAAAAGAGTGAAATTGAACGTATGATTGCAGAAATGTTAGAGGCAGGTATAATTCAACCATCAACCTAGTCTCTGTCATGATAAGTCGTCCAAGACCCAGGTTCAAGAGTTGTGGCCAACAAGGGGTCCGGAGTAGTCTAGGAACACGCCGGCATTTTCACCCTGCTCTGGGAGAGCAGTGCATCTCACCCGAGGCGTGCCACGACCACATGCATAAGGGGATGAGATCATTGGTAGGGAATAAACCCGCAACCAAAGAAAGAAAGTGCATCCATCACATATACCAAGTTATACATGCAAGATCGCTAATTAAGTATTCAGACAGTCACAACTTAAAATTTTTAAATCAGTGTAAACCCATTGGAACACATGAGAAACGTATTGAGACAGCAATCCTTCCTTATATTATACTTCTGGCCGAATACATGATTACATAGCTTTCTTCTCTGATAACTCACAAGTCGGATACAGATGGATTGGAGAACAGAAAGGAAGAACATAGAAAGTAAGAACCCATAGGAAGAACAGGTCTGATTCTTCTGCAGCTGCTCTGCGCATCCTTCCTCAGGTCTTGATGCTCACGACTTCTCTCGCATCCATTCAATCCTCAACAACAACAACAGCCTCTTTCTTCAGCCGAGTGATCGCCTTTTATTCACCCGCTCCTCGCGACTGGCGGCTTCTCTGTGTCTTCACTTTGGCTTTTCCTGACTTCTCTTCTGATGTCTGCATGTTCCACTTTCTGTTTTCTGCTGTATTTCTTTCATCTGCACTTATCTCTGTTCGATCTCCAGTTATCAAATGCTTCCGCTCCACCTTGGTAGCTCCGCAACTCCTGGTCGCTGTGGCGCGGTCGCGGTTGCTATGTGTATTTATTCCGCAACTCAAAAAGAGTCAAAGTTCAAAATGTCTTGGCCAAAAGTTCAAAACTTAAACAAAAACAAGGGCCCCAACAGGCCCCGACCACAATTCTTTGACTCGTCCGCGAGTCAATCACAAATGACAGTTTCTATTTCCATTCCCCCGCTGGCTTCCGTGCCCTGCTCTGTTGTTCCTTCTTCCGCCACCCTTTCCTGCTGTGCTCCGCCATTTGCTGGTTCAAACAAGGGCCCCAACTCCGGGACCCAGCGGAGTGCTGAATCTCTAAGCTCTGTGAAGGTCGCCACTGCTTTCTGCCATTCCTGCATAAGCAGGTCGGCGTCTTGGGAGATGCGGTTAGCGGCGGCTTCGTCAATGGGCGTCGGGGCAGCCCCGAACAGGGTGGCGAGCTGGGACTCGGCATTGGCATCTAGCTGGTGCATCGCGTCAGCATGGGTGCGAAGGGGCGAACGCATCTCCCGGAGGACGTGCTTGGCTGCTCCTGATTCGGCCTCAGTCATCTGCATGTGAAGTTCCAGCTCGTCCGACTGGGCGTAGAGCTGATCTAACCTTGCAGGGTCCGTGGTCACCTGAATTTCGTTGGAGATTTGTTGCAGCTGGGCAGCAATGGGCTGTGTCTTGACCGTTAGCGCGAGAGAGCATTCCTGTAGACTTCTCAGAAGGGGAGAAGCTGCGGCTGTAGTGGAATGCAGAGTGGCTTGCATACTAACTGTCTGCGTCTACTTGGCAGTTACCTGTCCTGAATGGTCGGCGGGTGGATCTGGAAGGGTAGGCCGTGCGGCTAACGCCGCTTGTAACTCCTGGTTCTCCCTGTAAACAGTAGTGAAAACTTCCCTGAGCTGGTGAGCCTGTACAGCTATACTGTCCTCCTCTATGCGAGTAGGGAGTGGGGCATGCTGAGCCCGTGCCTCCGGCCATACGCTGGAGAGCGCCTGATTAACAATGTTGGCCTGCTCCTGGAGGTAGGTCTTCTCCTACAGCAACTGATTGCGCTGTTCAGTAAGCGCCGTGATCTGATTCCGCTGCTCGGTGCACCGCCGCTATAGCTCAGTGTGAATCTTCTCGGCCTTGATGGCCGCCCGCTGAATGAGCAGATACAGCTGTGCTGGACTCAGTTGTTCTGCAGCTGTTATGCTGGGTGTACCCTGTTCTGGCGTCTGTTCCTGCGAAGATTGGCCCATGGCCGCTGCTCTGCCTGAAGTCTCTGGAGGATGGACCGGCGTCTGCTGTTGCACCGAAGTGGCCATATCAGGCTCTGGCCGGTCCTGCTGCGTGGTTTGATCTGTGGGAGGGGCGGCTGAATCAACCCCAACTGTGGCTGGCTGGACATATATAGTGGCAAGGGAATCCCGGGATGTGGCCACGGGGTCAACAGGTGGTACCACGGCTGCAGTACTAGAGGTGACCTCCGCCCCGTGGTCACCGTCGAAAAGTTCCCGGATCAAAGAATCAGACACAGTGGCTGAGGAATTGGACGGATTGGGGGAGGTGGCATGTGGTCGGCTGGTGGAGGGGGCGGTAGATGGAGTGAACGAGGTGTGAGGGAGACGAAGGTTGAGGAAATCTGCTGGATCAATCAGCGGTTCCTCCGGAATCAAAGTGGCTGTGGGCAGCGTGGCTGGTGGATCATCCTCCGTAAGATCCACCATGGGATCTGTGGCCGTAGTGCGGGCCCTCTTGGATGGAGGTGGGTCAGCGGAATCGGGTTCGGGGCCCGGTTCACCCATTGTCGTGATGAGGGGGGTAGCAGAAGTGAACAAGTTAGTGGGAATGGGGGAAGCGAGGGGGGCGGTGTTGGAGAGACCACGGGACCGATTAATACGAAATTCAGTAAAAGAAGGAAATATAGGGGCACCACTGGAAACAACCTGGGTTACCACATTGAGGCGCCGCGCCTGGTCGTTGAAATGCTCGCGATTCGGGCAGGGTCGCTGCGGTCCCCGTTGCATCTGTGGTCGTCTCCATCGCAACTTGGGAAGATCCCCCGGCACTGGTCGCGGCAGGCTGCTGTGCAGCCCGCATCCCATCAAAATTGTAGCGGAGGACTCCATCGCTAACGTGCTGGACAACCCCCGGCCATGTAGAAACCTCTCTGTGGAAGACATTATCATTCAGCTGGAAACGCAAGGGCGCCATATGAAACGTGTGGTGCGGTACCCAAGTCGGCCGGATGAAAGTGTGGTTATGGCTGACGCCAAACCACACCTGTTCACTGTATTCATCCAACAGGTTCCGGGGTACCCGCTGCTGGGAAGCGACCACATCGGTCATCATCCCATACCATTCTCGGAACGCTGCTGCGTTCACCTCCTTGCTGCTGGGGTCCCTGGACAACTGCCAGGAGGAATATCTCATTGCGAGCGGCTGGCTCGCGGTGATCTCCGCCGATGGCCGGATCGGGGGTAGATGCCATTTCCACATGGCGAACGCTAAGAGCAAGTACCCATAGATGAAACTGGTAGTCCGCTTGTAATTGTCTTCGCAAGCCGCGAAGAGTTCCTTCAACACAAACGCGCTCCAATTCAACTTGGCTCCCTGGACGCAGTGCTCTGCAATGGAAATTGTGTCCAGAGTGCACTCTCCCTTTGTGTAATGGCGCATGGTCTTGCTAGAAATCAGGTAGCAAGCGAACCTGATTTGTGATACATTTATCAAATCTATCTTGGCACCTTTGCCACCCCGGCGAGTGCCATATTTGGTGTAGAGGTCCGCCTCAGCGGACTTCCGGGCACGCTTGGAGGATGTCTGGCCCGCAGAGGAGACATCTGAACCAGTTTTCGATAGCCCTGTAAGCCGATGGATGTCTGCTGCATGTATCGGAATTTCTTCGTTCAACCACAGGGACCCGTTCTGCACCCGACTGAGGAGGAACCGAGTACATTGCAGAACTGGTCCGGTGGTGCCGAAGACGGGAAGACTCCTCAAATTCATCAAAGTCGACTGCTGTAGGCCCCGGAATTCTTCCCGCAGTCGACTGTTAGAGCTGCTCCCGGGCGTGTAATGGTGTTCCATGAATGTCTGCCAATGGAGGTGAGGAAACTCAGCCGGGTCGGACAAGTTGGCATCCACACAGGGTGCATTGTCATAAGTGCCGACCAGCGATTCTACTCGGTGAATTCTGCTATCTAATGCTAGTTCAGGAACTGAGAGAAGAGCTCTTGGCATCTTGGCGCATCTCTGATAGACTTGGACGATTCTTCTGCAACTTCTTTCGGGGTGCTGCGTGCTCTGATACTGCGAATGCTCCGAAGGTGCTGCAACTTCCAAATTGAACTGGTCTGACATCCTCTTGCTGATAGCCTTCATGCAAATTGGGCCATTTGCTGGCACGCGCGGAGGTGATGAGACTCCATAACGGCAATTAATTCTTGCTATCTTTCTTGCCTGCGATAATCGTGCGATCAATCGCCGGCCTGTGTGTAATCTGACAGTTGCTGACGGCGTCATGGGGAGATGGGCGGACTCGACGGTGGAGGGAACTGCGGTTGATGGCGAATGATTACGGTATGATTACTGTCCATTAAGGGAATTCATGACCAAATCTGAGCTTATCCTACGGACTGACAAAAGTACTGACGGACATGACCTGGACTGACACTGGCACGGGGACGGATCCTACGCGATCGACAGGCAGGATGGACGTGGTGACACGCTGGATTGGCCCGCCCCGACCACAGTCGGTTGCGGTGTGGTACCCGCAACTGACTCATTTATTTGACTGATTACCTATGAATGGAAAAACTACCTACGCTCATCCCGGTTGCGGGAGAGTTATTCAACTACGCTACTCTACGGGTGCTCTCGGTTGCGAGAGTTATTGATGGAAAGTGAGAAGTACTTACTCCTGGTAGGGCTTCAGGCGTGTGCCATTCACCCATCTTGGAAGAACTGTGCCGTCCAATTGTGCCAATCGAACGGCTCCTGAGTCGCGGATCTCGATGACAAAGTACGGTCCCAGCCAATGCATCTGGAGCTTGCCTGGAAACTTCTGGAACCAGCTGTCGTATAAGAGAACTTTGCCGCCAACTTGGAAGGCTTTGGTTTTGATGTGGCGGTCATGCCATGCTTTCTGTCTGGCCTTCTGAACCTTCTGGTGGAATTCCGCAAGAAATCGAGCCTCATCCAGCTCCTGCAGCTCCTGGAGTCGTTCCTTCAGTGACGCATCCTCTGAGAAGTGAAGGGACGTTGCGATCAAAAGGCTGGGTACGGTGAACTCGGCGGGAATCACAGCTTCCCGGCCATACACCAGCTGGAATGGCGTCTGGTTTGTCAAACGCTTTACCGTGGTCCAGTAAGCCCATAATGTCGCCGGTAGCCGCTCATCCCAATCATCCCGCTGAGCGTTGCAAATTTTCGTCAAGCCCTTTTCAAGAATCTTATTGAAGGCTTCCACCGTACCATTGGCCTGCGGGTGGTATGGGCTGCTTTTATGATGCTGAATCATAAATGTGTCTAGTAGCGACTTGACCGTGGCATTAATGAAATGCGTGCCCTGATCGCTGGTCAAGCTCCGTGGGCAGCCAAAGCGGCTGATAATGTGTTCAAAGATGAACCGAGCAGCGGTCTCTGCCGAGCAGTCGCGGACCGCTGCTGCCTCAGCCCACCGTGTGAGATAGTCCGTCGCGGTAATGATGTACCGGGCTTTGGAATGGCGAGCGATTGGTGCGATGGGGCCTACAAAATCAACAGCCCACTTTTCAAATGGCCGCAACACATGCACTGGGTGTAGCGGGAGCTCGTCCCTGTGTGAAGGCCGTCCCGTCCTTTGACAAATATCGCAACGTTTCACATAGGCCTTACAGTCTGCATGCACCGTCGGCCACCATAGGCCAGCTTGAAGCACCTTCCTTGCGGTGGGTTTAGCACCCACGTGTCCTCCCGCAACACCGCTGTGACATTCCCACATCACTGCTTCCCGCTCGTGGTCAAGAACACACCTGCGCAACACCTCATCCAGGCCCAGTTTGTACAGCTGCCCTGCGATCGATTGATAATCGGCCGCCCGGACAACCAAGTGGCGTTTCTGAAGAGGGGTGTAGTCCTCAGGGCACTATCCTGTGGTCAGATACGTGGCAATGTCAGCCAGGTAGTCTGGGACTGCTTCAACTCGGAATAGGTCAGCATCCGGGAGCTGATCGTCCAACAGACCTTCATTCTCTCCCGTCTCCAACCTGGATAAGTGATCGGGACCAACATTCAACCTTCCAGGCTTGAAAATCACCTCAAACGTGAACTACTGAAAAAGTAGAAGCCATCGACAGATTCTTCCTTCCAACACAGGCTTATTAACTAGATATTTCAATGCAGAATGGTCCGTGAAAAATGTAAATTTTCCGCCCAGAAGGTAGTGGCGGAACTTCTGGAGAGAGTACACCATTGCCAACGCCTCCCGCTCGGTCGTGGTGTAATTCTTCTCCGCATTGGATAACCGTCGGCTGGCGAAGTATACCGGGTGGTCAACTGTCGTTTCCCCGGGTTGCGCCAATACCACGCCAAGTGCAATTCCGGACGCATCAATGTGCACATGGAACTGCTTATCCCAGTTCGGATGGACCAGTATGGGTGCCGTTGCCAATTTCTCCTTCAATGTGTCGAGGGCCTTCCTGCACTCCGCCGTCCACTCAAATGCTTCGGACTTCCGCAACAGTTTCTCCAGAGGAGCAGTAATTTTGGCGTAGTTGCGGATAAACCGCCTGTAGTATCCTGTGTGCCCGAGCAGTGCCCGCAACTGCTTCACGTTCTCGGGGGCCTCCATGTGGACAATAACCGCGACCTTGGTGGGATCAACGCAGACCCCTTGCATACACACCACGTGACCCAAGAGTGTGCTGAATGGTACTGCAAAAATACATTTCTTCAAGTTCAAGGAAATCTGCAGCTGGCGGCACCGGTCGAACATAACACGCAACAGGGAGGCGTGTTTCTTCAGCAGGCTGTAAACAGTCCAGTTGTCCATATAGACTTCCAGGAAGTTATGAATGTACTCCCGGAAGGCAGCAATGACAATCCGGGAAAACACAGCTGGCGCGTTCTTCAGACCAAACGGCATAACATGGTATGCGAATGATCCCCACTCAGTTGTGAATGTTGTCTTCGCCTTGTCTTCCTCGGCGATGCGCACCTGATGGTAGCCCGAAAACCCATTAGTGAAGGAATAAGCTTCGTTTCCCGTGACATGATCTAGAACTTCGTCGCTGAAGGGAGTGGGAAACGGATCGTGAATACAAGCATTATTCAAACTCCGATAATCTACGCAGACACGGATTTCCGCTTTGTCCTTCTTGTTCTGGATAACAATGGGACTCACCCACTCAGCTTCTTCTACTGGAAAGATGAGACCCGCAGCCAGCATCTTGTTGATCTCCATCTTGACCTTTTCTTTGATACGTGGATTCAACCGGTAGGGTCGGTGCTTCACCGGCCTGGCTCCCGGTTTCAGTGTGATGCGCATCTCGCCCAAATCTCCTTTGATCCCCTTCAGGTCCGCAACTGATGATGGAAATAAATCTTCATACTCCCGGAGGAGGCTGAAAATTTCTCTTGTCGTCTCCTCGTCCCAGTAATCTCCTACCGTTTCCAGCTTAGGTTTCTCCTCCGTTCCAATGTTCAGCTTCTTTGTCTTTAGGGGCTGCAAATGGACTCCTTCTGTCGTCGGCTCGTCACGGACGCTCCGCTCGCCCTCCTTTTCGTCAAAATAGAGATGCCTCAGGTCCTCCAGGCTATCATCCCCCGGTTCACCGTCAATCCGTTGGCAAACCAATTCGCTCTTGACCCCGGAGCGTGACGCCACTGGGCCCTCATTGGGCTCAGGATGGCGGAAAAACAGAACCTCCTTGACGGCTTGTAGGGCCTGAGATTCCTGCGCCGTCTCCCCTTCGAACGAGAAGCTCTGGACGAACTTTTCCACGACTACTTGCCATGAGCGGGTTCCCCATTTCCGCTCTTCCTCCAGGTACCAGGCCTGGGGAATTGTACCCAGGGAGTGGACAAACCTGTGGACCCACAACTCCTCAGGGTACCTGGTGCTACGCCACTGTTCCTCGCACGCCCGCAAGTGCTGTCGCGGGTCTGAAGCTCCATGATGTTTAAGTGTAATGCAGGGCCCTTCATCCTCTTTGAAGCGTGCCCGTAGTGCATCCGCCACCAGCTCCCATCGCAACAGAGCGTTGCGATGATTGTTCCACCATCGTCCCGATGTTGACTTCAAGGCCACATCCAAGAGTGGTATCCGACTTTCCTCTGGGACCCGGTCTTCCACCTTGGCAATAAAAGTATTCACTGCTTGCATGTTTGATAATTTGGGGTATCCGCGGATCTCAGTCCCTACCCACCGGACCTGAGTGATGGAGGCACATCTCCGCGTGGTGGTCTCATATCCCCCTTGCTGCTAGTCTTCCCACGCAAGCTCGGATCTGAGTTCCGAGCTCTGCACGCTCCGCCAACTGATAGATCCTGTTGCGGTCGGGTTGATATAATCATCCCGTTTCCCTGCAGTCATCTGATAGAGGTGGTCCATCATCTGAGCATCCTCCCGACCAGCCACCGGTTCTGTGTATTGCGGACCCTGATACGGGTCGAGGGGCTGAGTGACCCTTACCTCCCCATCCTCAAAAATCATCAGCTCCTTCTTGAGGTCGATGATCGCGTAGTTCTCAAAAGCCCAATCAATGCCAAGTAAAGCAGGATAGGGGTCCTTGTCGCCCATGATATCAATAACCTCAAAGTCAGTGTATGTCTTCAACCCCGCAACGTCGACCTCGACACCCTCGAGTCGGCCGATTGGCAAAATACAGTACTGGTTCGCCATCCTGAGTTGGATTGGGGAATAGGCGAGCCGTGGCTTTCCAAGAGCCTCCCATGTTTTTCGCGGCAAAATATTGACATCGGATCCCAAGTCCAACATGGTGTCACTGATTTGGAATCCTGCGACCTGCGTGTTAAGCCGGAATTCTTTGCCTGTTCGTTGCTTGTTTCGCTTGACACGTTGCACGTATTGAGGCCTAGCGTCCACCAGATTTCTGGGTTCTGCGCGCCCCTGCAGTGCTCCGTCTAACACATGCGTGAGCTGCTGCCGCAGCTCAGCGTCATCGACAATCCTGAGAAATAGCCGGAGCCAATCCTCGACCACAGCGTCTGCGGCGTTCTGAACACTGGTTTCCGGCCGCCGGGGCTCCTCCAGCCCTCCCTCGTTCCGCAACTGGGCGAATGCCTCAACCGCCTCCTGAAAGTACTTCTTCTGGACTTCGAGCCTGATCAACTTCTTTGGGGATGCCGGCCGCACCACTCGTGCTGGCTCCTTCTCGTGGGCATCCTCTCCAGTCTTCTTTTCGCCTCGGGTTACTATCGCAACATTCTGCCTGTCGGGGGTTGCGGTGCTACGCAGTTCTGAGTTTATCAGATTCGCTCCCCTCTGCCGCACCCGTTCTTCCCACTTCTTGATGAGCTCCGGGCAGTCTTCTGTAGCATGGGCGTTGACCCGACACTGGGAACACCAGGGTCGTCGCGGAAGGGGACATTCTCGAGCCACATGACCCTCCTGGTCACAGTTGTAGCACTTTACCGGACCGCGTCCTCCGGTTCGGCCTCCCCGCATGCCGCCACCTCTTCCCCTTGTAGCCTCGTTCACCCTGTACGAGGGACGATCCAGTCGATCCGCAAGTGCGTCAAGCGCCCTGCACTGCTCAGTGTTGTGCGTCGTAGACACACAGAATTCGCAGTATACATTATTCGGCACCGTGGAGTACTTCTGTAATATCGGGCACATCCGAGGAGGATGCCCCATCGTCCGGAAAATCTCACAGTACTCTGTGGTGGAGGACCCCGGTTGCGGTGGAAACCCCGCAAAGGCCTGTTGCGGCTGGTATACTCCCTGCGGGTTCATTGCCGCGCCACCCCCTGGTGGGTGACCCCCTTGGATTGCCGCAACTGAGGGTCCAACTCCTGCACCGCGCAACCGAGGACATTCGGTTGCGACGTGTCCCTCGACCAGGCAATGAGTACACCAAACATTCGGTCGCGCTGGTCTTGCTGGCTGAATTTCCTTGAGCTTTTCAGTCAAGCTGGTGATCTGGTGCTGCAACCCTATTAGAGAAGGGTCTTGCGGGGCCAACCCCCCCCTGTATTCCTGGGGGTATCCCGCCATGGCTTCAATCTTCATGGCCTGCTCCAAAGCATCCTGCAGATTATCAATCTTCTGCTGAGTGAGAGGGGTTCGTGTCAAGGGGAGCAGAGCCTTGATGAACCAGTCCCTCTGGTGGTTTGGATCGATCGGGTAGCTCAGTTTCTCGATCGCATCCTTGAATCGCCGCATCAACTCCCACACGGTCTCCCCTTCCTTCTGCTTAATTTCCCACAGCTCGGAAAGGCCCTGCTGGTCTGTCTGGGGAATCTTGAATTCACGGACAAAATCCCGTTTCATGTCCGCAATTACAGGGTTAGGGTGCGCCTCGGACCACTTGATGAACCAACGCAGAGCTCTCTCTCTCAGCGTGGTTTGAAAATCTATTAACTTCCCTGCATCAGGCGTCTGGCGAGCCCTCCAGATGGCTTCGCACAGATACTAGTGTTGTTCTACGTCGTCATTTCCCCGGCCAGAGAACTCTGGGTACCGGGTGAAAGATCCAGCCATGTATACTTGCGGAGAATTAACCAGGATAAACCCTCCGGGTCCTGGTTGCGTAACGGTCCCACTCGGGAAAACACTACTACTAGTAACGCTGCTGCTACTGGGCGCTATTGACGCCACTGAACTACTATATGACTGACTTAATGCTTGTAACTGAATAAAAATATTTCTTAAAGGTTGATAAAGTACCAGGGGAAGGTCGGGATCCTGGCCATGCGGAAGGTGGGACGTAGGGCTGCCTGGAGGGGTGGGTACCGTCTGATCCTGGAACATCTGCTGCATCACGCCGTGCCATTCGTCATCGGAACTTTCTTCGGGCTGCATCTTTCCATTATCTTCGCTAGTCGTTACTTCTCTTCCTCGCGTCGCTGGGCTCCCATGCACCCATTGTACGTCCGCTGCTGTCCCGTCTCCTGTCCGGGTATCCAAACCCATGGTTCTTGTCTTCTGAGGCGCCTCCTTCTGATTTCTCCTCTCGATTTCCCTTCTCTTCAAGTCTCTCATTACCCTTCTTCGCCACCTATCAGCGATCTGTGCCCGCCGATGTGCACGTGCCTCCCGCAACTTGCATGCGGCCTCAACGTCCATCCCCCGCTCCCCACTCTTACCTTCTACACAGCATCGGTCCCCTCAATCCTTCCCCCAGTACGGGTGGTTTACGCTTCCATACTCCTTTTGTGGAATTCAATCAATCCTTCGTCCACCATCAGGGCTTTGATCCACAGTGGAATCTCCTTCAACAGCTTCCCCCGCAGTCCTGAGTGAAAAACAGCCTCAGCCTTCGAGAAGGATTGGTAGCACTCAGCGGCAAACTCCACAACGTATCCTTCCAACGTGGTCCTTACCCAAAAATCCACTGCGCGGGTTAGTTCAGTATCTACCCGATGCAGTGCTACCAGGTCTTCGTGCGCCCACCTGCGATTTATCTTCCGCGAGCCTTCTTGGGGCACCGTCGCTCGTAATCTTTGCAACCAATTGTAAAGGTCAGTAGGAAACCTTCCCCATAAAATTTCGTACGTATCATTGGCTGAATCCGAGAAAAGAACGATCTCCTTGATCGCGGCCTCCCTTTTCTTGGTCAGCTCCGCTTGCTGAGTAATGAAATGGTCAAGATGATCATCCCACCATCGCCGTATTGCTCCTTCAAAAATCCTCGAGACCATGATCTAGATCCCCTCAGAACATGCGGGTCCCGGCAACGGAACCATTTGTTGGCGAAAAGTCAGGTCTCGCGGGCAAGACCCAGGTTCAAGAGTTGTGGCCAACAAGGGGTCCGGTGTAGTCTAGGAACACGCCGGCATTTTCACCCTGCTCTGGGAGAGCAGTGCGTCTCACCCGAGGCGTGCCGCGACCACATGCATAAGGGGATGAGATCACTGATAAGGACTAAACCCGCAACCAAAGAAAGAAAGTGCATCCATTACATATACCAAATTATACATGCATGATCTCTAATTAAGTATTCATACAGTCGCAACTTAAAATTTTAAAGCGGTGCAAACACATCAGAACGCATGAACAACGTATTGAGACAGCAATCCTTCCTTATATTATGCT
>JAXQQM020074342.1:0-12244 GCA_034641835.2 Pinus albicaulis
TGCCCCCTATTCACACACCATGATAAAAATCCTAGCTACGTGATGATATTGCTATAGGGTAAAGCGCAGGTGGTTGGTTTCGAATAATATCCCTCTTAGGGCTTTCGGTGTTCGAGCGGACGATGAATTAGCTATCTTTGTTCAAAAAAGATGGCATGAGCATGTTCATGTGTGCAAATAACTTGAAGAGATATTACAAGTACCTCTTGTAGGTCTTCAAATCCCCTTGAAGTATTTGTGACAAAGCAAGAGTCCTTCTTCGCCGGCTCCAAATCCGAGTCCTGCAATCAGTCAAAGCACCCGCGTAATTTCTAATATAACAAGTATCCTATCAATTAAATCAATATACAATAAACATCTAGATTATACACATCTGAGCCATTCATATCATACTATGTAAATGTTCAAACAATAATGACAATATTAAGCATTGAATGGACAAAACAAACATAGTTCTATTGATTTTGAAAGAAGGAGGATTACAACCATCGGTTGTACCAAGCCCTCCTCAGTCTCCCAATCTCTCTTCTCTCTCTAGTGAAGAAGTCCAAGTCAACAAGCTCTCTAGGAACCTCTTTGACTCTTGGCCTTCACAATGTCACACTATTCTCTATTCCACAAGTATACAAGAACCTTGAGCAATCCTTCGACCTTAAAGTAAGAGCTTTCAGCTCCTTCTTATAGGAGAGGGAAAAGGCCATTGTTGCCCTTCTCTTTCCACTAGTTTGGAATGGAAAAGGCTTAGATGTTTCCTTGATCTCCATGCTTTTGCCTCTCTTGGAGTTCAGTCTTCTATGGCAATGACCAATAATGAACTGGTGCTTCTGCAGTTTCCTCTGTGCACTGACTCTTTTGTGAGGGAAAGTCGGAGATTCAAATCTTTCTCCGCGCTCTTTTCCCAATTCAAACTTAAAACACGGGTAACGCGTCTCTCCAGTGTAAACAGAGCGTTTCCATAGCCACTAACGCGGCCAATGTATTGCTTGCCTGCGTTATAATGCTCTTTTTCTATTCTATATATGCGTTACCCTGGCAGAAATAGGTTTAATTTAGGTCTTTGTACTTCTTCCATATTTGTCTTCCCCTCTGAGCTGATGAGGAGGTATTTTGTCCTGTAACATATGCCCCCTAAAGTGTGAGATCAGAGACGAAGACGATGGCCGAAATAATTTATAATTTGTAGAGAGAGAGAGATTGAAAGACCGAGGAAAACCTGAAACAACAACATATGTCAGAAAATATAGTATTTTCCTAGAGTCGGGCATGTCCCATGCTCAGTAGCTTAAACAACATGATTTCTCTAGAATAGAGATATGAAGAATCTGTCCACCAATAGGCACAATGTGGAAGTGTCTGTCATAACAGGATCAGGCTGAAAAAGCTATCTCCATAAACAATATCGCAGCTTGGGGAAGGGAACACAACTTTAATGGTGTAGCCTTTTGCCCCAAGGTCTTGACTGCCGATTCACTTAAACTACATATTTCTCAACATGTGAATGAGGGAGTTGTCGTCGAACATGTGAGAAATCGTCTGATTACCAGTCGATAAGGAAAACTGTTAACAGACGCGAAGGTGGCCACCGATAATGATGATGGTCACTAAGATGCCCAGTACAATCTAGCGAGTGTGAATAAAAGGAGTTGAAGTCGAACATTCGTAGAATCATTTGACCAAGAGCCAATGATGAAGACCCTTGATCAAACACAAGACTACCTGCCACTGATGTCTGCAAGTATCCGGGTATTGATGGGTTTCTGGATCAACTTCCTAGATAAGATGTTGAAGTCGATAGGAAGTGATCTGTCGAAAGGTAGGCACTGAGGCGTCCTACATCAGTCAACACGAAATGGAAACCAACTGATTTTGTTTATGATTTGAGATAAGGAAGAGTAAATGGGAACGTCAGACGACAAATAATTTTTGGCATAATGAACGGTTTGGTTGATAACAGGAGCAGTAGATAACGAGATCTGCTTGAACAATAGAAGGCACTCTAGCAGGGTACTAGGCAGCTGAAGCGTGTTGAACACCAAAGAGTGTGTTAGGATTTGACCGGTGCAGGGACACTGGGAAATGAAGGCTAATACTCATAGATGGTAGGGTTCGGCTAACTGCGAAAGAGTTTTCTGGGAAGTGCCATGTTCAAGAATTTTGCTGCCAAATCGACCTTTTTGAAAATGTAACAGAGGTAGCATCCATTTTGTCCAAATTTTTCCCCGTCTGATTAAGTTTAACGAGTCCAAACGAGTAAACTCGGTGAATTTTTCATGTTTAGAGAGTCTGAAAAATGTCAGGAAAGACAACTCTGTGCCCCATCTGATTAGGTTTAACGAGTCCAGATGAGCAAAATCGGTGAATTTTTCATGTTTAGAGAGTCTGAAAAATGTCATAAAAGACAACTCCATGTCCTGTCTGATTAGGTTTAATGAGTCCAGACGAGAAAACTCGGTGAATTTTTCATGTTTAGGGAGTCTGAAAAATGTCGTAAAAGACGGCTCCATTTGGGTACCTTTGTCATGTCTTGATAACCGAGCACGGCAAAGGGGTAATAGTAAGCCCGAAACAGTGCATTTTCCGTAAGTTAGTCCATCGAATCCGGAAAAGTGAGAAATCTATGTTCAATGGACGTCTACCTCATTTTGTTATGAGTACGAGGAGACGAAGTAAACTCAATATTCTTTGTGAAATTTTAACAAGTCCAACAAAGAAAACTCGGTACCTCCGTGAAATTTTAACGAGTCACGCGGAGAAAACTCGATTTACTTTTTTTGTTTAAAGAGCTTTGAAAAAGAGGAAAAGAATGGCTCCTTGTTCTTTGTCTCAATAGTTTAACGAGCCTGACAAAGGTGACTCGGGATTTTTTTGGTTTTATGAGCGAGAAAAAGATTCCTAAAAAGAATGCTCAGTACTTCTCCATAGTTTTAACGAGTCTGAAGAAGAAAACTCTAGGTTTTTTGGATTAATTAGCAAGAAAAGACCAAAAAAAAGAACGTTCGATGCCAACTTCGTATAAGTTTAACGAGTCCGAAGAAGAGAACTAGAGGTTTTTTGGATTAATGAGAAAGAAAAATACCGTAAAAAGAATGCTTGATAAAACATGAGTATGTTTGCTCATAAATCTTGATCCCTAATTAGAACATCAGTACCAAATCTCGAGAGTTGCGACATGTGTACACCAAGAAATCACGACTTTGCCGACTGACTTAAGAGAGTCATGCCCCAGAATTTGCTATAAGAAGGTCAGAAGACTTTCATTTTCACTGTTTTGAGTGCTGTGAAGAAGCTCTGGAGTGGAAAAGGGGTGAAAATTTCAGCTGACGATTACGGTCAATCCGGGCAACAGTTTTCTATTCCGCGAGATCCAGGTAAGAGCTAGAACCTCCTGTTATCATTTAATTGTTGATTTGTTAGTTTTTGCTGGTTCAAATTTAGGAAATTTTGAGGCCCTAGAAAAATATTTGCGCCTAACGCGAGTCAGGAGTATGATAGCCGTGTTAAACGCACAACCCGTGAAGAGCTTGCGCGTTAGAACGCTCTGTTTTGTACTAGTGACCGCGTTAGGCGCACCGTGCTTTCTAACAACTCAATTTTTCCATTTTTGAAGTGGTCCAGGCAAGTTTTAATCGGTTGAAAATGTTGCATTTGCAGGTGTTCAGCTGTTAATCATGAGTATCTGGCGAGAGAGAGAGCATGAGCGGGAAGAACGAGAGATGGTGACGGATGCAGCGAGCTTAATGGCTCTCCGGAGGTGCGGATTGCTCAAGTATGCCCGTTTAGAACTGATGAGGGGTCAAGAGGACCTCCTGAGGTGGCTGATCCAGCAGTGGGACGAACGGCATCATGTCTTTCGGATTGGTGGCAATGAGCTCGCCATCGAAAGGATGATGTTTACTTTTTGACCGGCTTGTCATGTCGTGGGGCGAGGCCCAATTTGACGGGGTCCAGAGCTGACCCTCGTTCCACTACTGATTTGATCCATGCGCACTGCATACGTGGCACCCAGGCTGTGAGTAACCGGATACCTATTGCACAGGTGACTCTGAGACCCCTGCGGTCTATATTATGGATGATTGTTCACTTGGCAGGTGCCAAGAGTCAGCATGTGGCGACCAAGGCTCAGATGCTCCTAGCCTTGGATTGTATGCAGCCTCAGGTTTTCGACTGGTGTGACGGTGTGGTTCGTCGGGTCCGAGCAGAGCTTACTGCATGTAAGACCTGTACTCAAAGAGAGTTTGGGTATGGAACACTGATTGTTTCTTTCATACTGGAGCGGATACCACTGATGAGGCCCAGGATCCCTACAGCGCCATTGGGTCCACGCGAGCCGAGGCAGGCTCGGTGGGCCACTTTGCTTCCACGGACTGGAGAGGGTCCCATCCGTCACTGTTTTGATGAGGGATTTTTTGATTGGCTGGACTCTTAGATCATCATGATTGAGGATTATCCCTATGCAGGGATGAACTTCACAGGTGATCCCGAGTTAGTCTTGCCCCCTGGCACCCAGTGGGGGCCCGATGGTAAGAAAAAATGATCAGTGTTTTTTCAAAGAAGTTTTTGTGTTTTTAGCTTTTGAATGTTTATGTAAAAAAAATTTGTTTAAAAAAGGGGTGAAAATTTAGTTTTGACATGAAGCTTTTGCTTGCTTGACACAGATGTGGCACCTGTCCGTCCAGTTGGGGCCCCTCGCTATGCACGGCGAGGATTGCAGCTACCCGGGGCTGGCGCACCAGTAGAGGATGCGGAAGCCGGCGACGATGATGATACCCAAATTTTACATGAACTCTCCAGGAACCTGGAGGGTCTGAGTATGGGTATACCACCGCTTCCTATGCGGGAGGTTCTAGTTCGTCTGCAGCGGCATACTGTGGGTGTGCCGGAGAGATACTTAGTCCCTCTGAGGAGGATAGCTAGAGCAGTTGTATGCTATCATGAGCATCAGGCTTAGCTGGTGGAGTAGATGTATTAGTGTCAGAGCATGGCTTAGTGTAGCCAAATTTTGTAAAACACCCCAAGTTTTGGGAGATTTTTCTTTTTGATGTTTACTATGTACTGGACATGACATATATATATATATATATATATATATATATATATATATATATATATATATATATATATATTTTTGGTGATTTGTGTTTTTAAATTTTTATGTATTTTTGATGTGATAAAAATATATGTACTCATGAGTAAATATTTTACAATAAATGCGATAAATGCCAATCTAACACATAATTTGCCAAAGAATCGGCTAATGCATTAAATTCTCTAGGAACGTGTTCAAATGTGATTGTTTGAAATTGACGTTCTAAAAGTCGCACTCGTAAAAAATAACGCAGCAATACCGGGTGGCGGACACGGTAATAATTGTTTAACTGCATAATGATGAGTTGGGAATCTAACCTGACCACTAAATCGGAGATGTCACGAGATGTCGCTTCCATGAGGAGTTGGATCACTGACATGTACTCGGCAACATTATTGGTGGCGTTACCCAGGAAAATTCCCCCGGAACCAAGAAGGTCCGACTCAGGAGTATAGAGAACCCAAGCAGCTGAAGCAATGTGTCTAGTGTGACGACTAGCACCGTTTGCATATCCGACGTATGATAACGAATGCGATGACATCTGTGCGAAAGAAAAATATTACATGAGAAAACACCTTAAACCAAAAACAATAATCCAGAAGAATCAAAATAAAATAGGCAAAACTTATATACATAAAATTACAAAGCATATGCCTAGTGCGAAACTAGGCAAAATACTTCTTCAGATAGAGCCCGTTGCGGGGCTCCTCGAGTGGAATTCCATTACAGTCCTGTAATTTGTAAGCTCCTTTTGAGAGGGCTTTAGTAACGATGTAGGGACCGAGCCATAATGGTTGGAGTGTTCCTGCCCCCAAGAGGTCGTGCTTTTGATCATATAATAGAACGAAATCGCCCTCTTGGAAAGAACGAGGCTTGACAGATTTGTCGTATTGAGCTTTAACTCGGCGCTGGTGAGCTTCGAGTGCTAGTGTAGCATCTCGACGAGTTTCATCCAAATGATCGAGCGAGAGCAAGCGCTCTTCTGTGGCGGTGGTGCCAGGCAGGAGTTCAACGGCAAGTTTGAGTGATGGGATTTCGCACTCGATCGGAAGTACTGCCTCTAGGCCGAAAGCAAGTTGGAAAGGTGTGATATTTGAAAAGCAATACGGAATATTTTCCATGATACCTGTCTTGACCGAGATATCAATGAGCAGTGTCTTGGAAAGATTACCCATGTTCCCTTCTGAATCGATAGTGTAAACGGTCGTATAAGAGAAGGGAACTATCTCGGATTGGTCAGAAGACGGGATTTCGGTTTTTATCGCCTCCGAATCAATCGTCGAAGTGCGATGGTGAAACTCTCCCCAAGGTCGTTCTTCTAATGACATGATCTCTTGAATAGCTTCGTCTGTAGGCCAGACTTCATTGAGGAGATCCTTAGAGAGAACTGTTATGGGAGAGAGGCTTGTACCTGCGGTCGAAACCATATTAGTGGAGGATTCAGATGTGCTTTGGATGGCTTGATAAGCCAACTCAACCGGTGAAAGCGGCATCTGATCTCCATAAGAATCAATATCTGAAGGTGCTGGGATGATCCATGGGTCGATATAGCCATCTGAAAAGGTGGATATCATTGCAACCGTGTTTTGGATCTGTGGCGACGGTAGAGGAAAACAACCCAGTAGGGAAGATGCCTTCAGAAGACCGGTACCGATACTGACGTAAGAGTCAAGGACACCTCCTATTAGGGGTACAAAGCTACTTGGTAAAGTGGCATAATCAGGGGTGCAGAAGGATAGCTGATCGACCGTGACTATTTTCCCATCTAATGGAAATAGGATGAGTCGGAAGACCGAAGACACGATGGCGCTCATAGCATAAGACCAACTGCGACCGAGCAATAGATTATAGTCGAGATGACGCTCTACGACTTCAACGTCCACGTTTACCGTTTTCCCACTCAGAGTGATGGGAAAGCTAGCAAGGTATCCTTTTGGTAGGAAAGTGTGGCCATTGAAAGCTTTGAGGGAATTCGATGGCGGGGTTAGAGTAGGAGAACCTAAATGGATCCAGCAAGCTTGTGACATAACGCAGGTCGAAGCACCTTCGTCTATGACAGTACAATGGATTGGTCTCCCTTTCGACACAACCTGCACCTGGAATGCGAGTTGATGTGAGAGGCGAGGTTTAGCCTTTTCCATATCAAAGATTGCTAGCATGGAATCTTGGGGATCTATTCCACCAATGGCCGAAATCAAGGCTTTCCTTTGTGTTGGACAGGTTTGTAATACTTCAAGAGCAGACATAGCTGACGGTGCCTGCGCCAAATCTTCTACAATATTGTAGTTTTGGGCTGCACGTGCAGAGGTATTATGAGTCGTGCATCGAAGTGTCCCTTTGGGGGGATGAATTACAGGTTCAACAGTAGGCCTTTCGATATGTAAATCGTTGGGCGGCGGTGGATTGGAACTAGTTCCAGGTTCCTGAGCATCTATGGTAGGATTTCCATAAAGCTTGGCGCGAGTTTGAAGGTCAACACTCTCGATGCCATAAATGGCAGATGGTCCTTCGCCGGAAGGATACGAACCACCGTTGCCCCGTTGATGGGGTTGTGGCGGATTGTCAACCATGTGTTGATGTTGCTGCGGTTGATTGGGGAAAGGATTGTGAAGAATGGCAGGTGTTCGCCCAGAATCCTTGTTAGCAATAAAATCGGTGCATTCCTGCAGTCGAGGACATTTGTATGTCAAGTGATCCTCCGCACAGATTTTGCAAGGAAATTTCATGGGTTTATCCTTTCCTCTGTCATTTCTGGCAGCATTTTTCTGATTGGAGTTGTTCTGATTATCCGACTGCTCTTCCGAAGAAGATGTTTTCTTCTTGTTCTTCTTATTTTTCCCGCTAGGTTTTTGTGAGATTTGCACCGAATTTATCTCAGCGGGAGGAAGAGGAGTCATTTGATGGGGGGCGGTGGCAGCCGAGGATGGCTGGGAGGTTTTCCCCCGAGACTGATTGGTGGCTACACCAGAGATCGCGCCAACGAGACCATCGGCATGAGCTCCGGTTTTCTGAGTAGCCGGAGGGTTTGGGTTACCAGGGGCATGGGGGAGTAGATCGTATAGCGTGCCAGATTGTGAATAGATTAAATCTAGGTGTTGGGCACGATGAATACATTGATCTTCTGTCACCGCACCAGAAAGGCCAATGTCTTTAGAGATGTGGGGTAAAAGAGACTTGCAAAACCAATTGGCCAAGAGATGGTCCGGTATTGGCGCTTTGACGAGCCTCCTCCTACGTCTCCATTCATGAATATGGTCGGAGATGTGGGTGGCGGTGTCTTGTCGCAACGATGTTAATAATTCTGTTCCGGTTTCCACTCTAATTGGTAGTTGGAAGTTCTTTAAGAACTCCGTCGCTAAAGCACCAAACGTATTGATGGCGGTGCGTGGTAATTCAATGTACCACTTGGTGGCATTGCCTGTAAGGGTGCGGGGAAACAGTCGAAGTCAAACACTATCATCTACCATGGAATTGGATATGGACCATAAATGGAAGGTAGTGATGTGTGCGGCCGGGTCGTCCCCATGTTTCCCGTCGAACTTCGGGATATCAGAAGGAATCTTATGCGGTATTGGAGGCCAAAGCGGGTTGTGGTTGATGGGGTCGTTCGTCAGCTTATGGATGTTGGGTATGTCCAAAGCTGCCAAGAATGGAAATTGTGGATTTGCCCCCGAGTCTAACCAAGGTAGTATGGGCTGACTACTTGGACCATAGGGTCCCCCCATCCATGTGTTACCAGAAGGGTAAGTGGGACTTTGATAAAAACCTCCCATAGGTGGAGGAGTAGGAACATACGGTTGCTGTCCATAGGGCATAGTGTATTGAGGGGCAAATGGTTGGTTTCCCCCAGCGAAAAAGTGCCCTCCCACTCCAGACGGAGGTTGGGGTTGGTTAGTCCAAATGGATGCAATAGAGTTTCCCGGAGGCATACTAGTACTTGCATAATTTGGCAACGGTATAGATCCTACACCTATGTTTGAACCACTTAAGGGGATAGTATTTACAATGGGTTGTCCCATTTGTCCTAAAGATTGCATAGGAAGAGAAATATTCCCTACTACCTGTGTACTGATAACACTACCCTCTAGTATAGTGGCCAGGGGGTTTGAACTCAACAGAGGGTTCCAACCGAAAGGGTTGCTAAAGGGCACCGAAGTAGTCATGCTCGTGGGAGGAGCCACCGTGGTCCCCGACGTGGTTACGGTAGGAGTATATGCCGAAGGGTTCGGTAAACTACTGACAGTTGTGTTAACCATAGGGCTGGGGGTAGGCATATGTTGACTACTGGGGTTACCCAGTAATGGCATAGAACTGACCACCGGCGGGGAGGATGATGGCGAACCAGGAATGGTTGCCATTGGTATCGACCCTATGGATACCGGTGGAGAAATAGATGTTGGTGTTGCCGCAGACATATCTTGGCGCGGTGGAATCTGGATTATCACCGGTCCTAACGGATCAGTGAGCGGAGGATTGTAATTAGGTACAATGCCTTCAGTGAAAGGGTCCTCCGGGAGTTCCGGCTGATAAGGGTCTATGTGATAATCCAGATTAGTCAGAGGAGACTGCTCTTCCGTAGAAGGCCCGGGTTCACCAAGGTTCAATATTTCCTCTAGGGTGAGAGGAGGTAGACCTTGCTGTCGTCGAGACAGACGGCGTGGGTCAGGGGATGCCACGGTGACCGGTTTAATTTTAACAAATTTTATTAAATTGTGATCTATTATGAAGTCTCAAATGACAGTAACCACACACCTAACAAAAAGAAAAAGGACTTTCTAAAATCAATCAGCAAGCAGCCAGAATAGGGTGCCCTGTCTGAGTACTACCGTTCACTGGTGATGAAATCCAGTATCACAATAGTATACAGAGAGGGTTGGTCGAAAGTACAGTTATGGTCACTCTAGAGCTTCGCCCGAACCTCAGACGATAGGTGTAAGCACTCTCATGAAGACGAGTACCCTCCTAAAGACCGAAGACAGAGTGGGTCCGTCTGTTTCAGGTACCAGGACAGCCCGTCCCAGTCACCTTCTGTAAGTCCCTAAAAGTATGGCCACTAAGGATACCTCAAATCACAGACATCATCAGGGGGGTCCACGGTCAAGGACAGTGTGCTATATGGGCAGAATACCTAGATCCTCGATCTAGTTTCGACATCCCCGAAGGGAACCCCAATATATAACACACCCACAGGATGCAGTCGAAGGTGGGCTACCTTCTAGTGCACCCAAGTGTTGTCTCACGCTGAGCTCCGGTAAAGGAACGGTCCCGATAATATGAGTGCAGCAGGATTTCACTCGTTAATGACTCTAGTTTTCAAGTTTTGAGATCTTGGGTAGTTTTCTCACTTTCCTAACCCAAGATCCTAGCCTGAACTACTATTTGTGTGAGCACAAAAAAGAGTAATTAGATTGATTTTAGTGTCGCTTTATTTTTAGTGTACTTTGTTATTAGTCTTGCGGAGGGGGAATGGACGTATGAAGTATAGTGAGACTCTGACTCAAGAAACCATGCAAAAAATGCTCTAAATATTAAATTCAATGAAGAGTGTTTCTACAGGGAGAGGTTTCTTTTTCAATCATCCATGCACCAACATGTAAATAACACAGCTCAACTTTTGAAGATTCAGACTTCTATCTACCTCTTTTAACAGTCTGTGAACTAAAATTTTCAGAACAAACTCAGCTAAATGCAGACAAATAAAAAAAATTTTCTCTTTTAAAAAGTAAATGTTTTGCACACTAACTAAATAAGAGAAACAAATAACAATGCCGGTTTAGCAGACAAGCATAGGGATTCAGTCGCTGAAAGGTACTGATGGCCAAAAAACTCTACAGCTAAAACACAGTCACAACAGTGAACAGCAAGGTTTTTGGCTGAGTAACGCTCTGTCTGTGAGAAAATACAGCGTTATAACGCACTGTATTTAAGCATAGACCGCGTTATAACGCACTAGATAGCCTACATAGGTCGCGTTAACCAGGGAAAAGCTCTTCAGTTGGCCAGACAGGAATAGGATTGAACTCTGCAAGCGTTTGGTATGTCTACTGGGCATCAAAAATGGTCGGAAGGATCTTTGAATAGAGAAGAAGAGAAGAAAGGAAGGAATAAATAGTATGGAAACTATGGGGGAAAACTCCCCAGCGGAGTCGCCAATTCTGCTATAGGGTAAACTGTTTGGGTGGTTGGTTTTCGAATATCCCTCTCAGGGCTTTCCGGTGCCCGAGGCAGACAGTAAGATTAGCTATGCTGTTCACAAAGATGGCATAAGCATGTTCATATTAGCTTGAAATAACTTGAAGGAATACAATAGAGAATTACCTCTTTGACAGTCTTGGAATCCCTTGGAGGCGGCCCCAGCATGACAAAAAACCAAAGTCCATATTTACAATAAACATCTAGATTATACACATCTGAGCCATTCATATCATACTAGGTAAATGTTCAAACAATAATGACAATATTAAGCATTGAATGGACAAAACGAACACAGTTCTATTGATTTTGAAAGAAGGAGGATTACAACCATCGGTTGTACCAAGCCCTCCTCAGTCTCCCAATCTCTCTTCTCTCTCTAGTGAAGAAGTCCAAGTCAACAAACTCTCTAGGAGCCTCTTTGACTCTTGGCCTTCACAATGTCACACTATTCTCTATTCCACAAGTATACAAGAACCTTGAGCAATCCTTCGACCTTCGATTAAGAGCCTTCAGCTCCTTCTTATAGGAGAGGGAGAAGGCCATTGTTTCCCTTCTCTTTCCACTAGTTTGGAATGGAAAATGCTTAGATGTTTCCTTGATCTCCATGCTTTTGCCTCTTTTGGAGTTCAGTCTCCCATGGCAATGACCAATAATGAACTGGTGCTTCTGCAGTTTCCTTTGTGAACTGACTCCTTTGTGAGGGAAAGTCGGAGATTCAAATCATTCTCCGCGCTCTTTTCCCAATCCAAACTTAAAACACGGGTAACGCGTCCCTCCAGTGTAAACATAGCGTTTCCCTAGCCACTAACGTGGCCACTGTACTGATTTCCTGCGTTATAATGCTCTTGTTCTGTTCTATATATGCGTTACCCTGGCAGAAATAGGTTTAATTTAGGTCTTTGTACTTCTTCCATATTTGTCTTCCCCTCTGAGCTGATGAGGAGGTATTTTGACTTGTAACAG
>JAXQQM020081748.1:0-19615 GCA_034641835.2 Pinus albicaulis
GGCCTACGGAAGGGCCTGCAGTAGAACTTACCATTTTCCTAAGAGCTGGGACAGATACCAGGATTCCGAGGCGAACGGCGAGGGTGAATGTTTGAGGAGCAAATCTTTGATACACACGGGCGACGAATGCGGAGTGAATCTTGTTCCCAGAAAGAGACGGCGAATCCGGAGCGATCATTACGGGCGAGCGAATGCGAGGGCGAATGTTGTTCTGCGAAGAGGAGCAAATGCAAAGGCGAATGTTGTTAAGAGAGTAGAAGGCGTTCTTTGAGGGCGAATGATGATACCGCAGCGACGATCTGCGTGTGATACTCGGAGCGTTAATGTAGCACACATGTACATTTGAACACTAATAGATTTTGTAGTTGAAATCTGATGCTTGTTTTGTTTAATAAGGTTCTTAATGGAGAAATAATGGTACGCCAGGTGTAAAAGCGTTTCTTTGGGAAAAATTTAAATCTTGTATTGGGTGATGAAGCTAATAGAGGTATTGAATCTTGATTCTTGACATCCCTACGAGGAGAACCCTACATCTAGCAACACAATCAATGGAATGACCAAAAAACCCAAATGAAATTGACCCCACTGCACTATGGGAGGAAGGGCTGCGTAGACTTGTTTTGCAAGAGGCGGGGCGCGACGCGGAGCGATCGAGAAATCTTTGTGCAAGAGGGCGGCGTGAATGCGAGGGAAAGTGCAGTGCATGGTGAGGCGAATCTTTGATACACGAGAGCGGAGGGCGAATGCGCATGTCATATCAGACGTTAATGTAGCTATTGCGACGGATATGAAACAATAAAATCATTTTTATGTAGCGCGCATATAAGTTTCAAATTTTTATGTAGCGTGCATATAAGTTTCGTATTTTTATGTGGCGCACATATAAGTGTCGTTATACTGACGACAGAAAAAGCGTCGCTATTGCGACAGGTACCTAAACGTCGCAATGGCGACACCTAGACATTGTGTTGCACTTGCGACGATTGGAGTCGTCTCAATAGCGACGCTTTGGGCCATAGTGTCGCAATTGCGACGTCTTCCTCCAAACGTCGCAATTGTGACACTTTTCTAAGTGTCGGTATTGCGACACTTTTCTATAAACGTCAGTATAGCGACGGGTTCGGGCGGGATGGAAAAAATTTGGGGAAATTTCCGACATTTGGTCAAAAGCGTCGGAACCAAGTGTCAGAATTTCCGTCAAATGTAGTAGTGAAAGTAGATATACATTCACACATGAATTAATTCTCCGAGGCACAAGTATACTGAAACACTTCTTATTTACCCAATGAATTTACCTACCATTACTGACTGGCCAGATCTTCAAGCTGGTGGCCTTCTTCCTTTCCTATGCAGAGCTCTGTAGGTACAGGTGCAGACCTGTATAGCCCTTCCTGTGCAGGTCTGTGCAGCCTCTCGACTCTATCATAGAGGGTTATATTTATACAACTACAAGGAATCGATTCAATTCCTTGATGACTCGCAGACTCTTCAACTTCCTACAGATACAAATTAAACTAACTTCCAAACTGACTATCTCTTCAGGTGCCCCTCAATCATACGGGCTGTTACAATATTTTCCTTTCTAACTAATTAAAATAACTCAACTATGAATATTCACATAGGGAAACAAAACATAAGACCCCCTCCTACATTTATTTATGTACAAAATTTGTCTCGGTTCTAATGCTCCTGCATCAGACTCCCCAGGTTCAAATGATTCATGATCTCCTGATCATGTGCTTCATCTTTATCTGCCTGGATCCCATACTCTGCTCTACAACTGGTTATTTGTTGCAGCATTCTTCTTCTGCATTCCTCCTGGCTGCCATACCTTGGGCTGTAGCTTTCCATTTGCTATGCTCTCACAGTCAGTGACTGTCTCTTTCTTGCTGCTGCAAATTCCCTTCTTCTTTGCTGCTGTTCTCCTCTGAGGCATCTTCTGCATCAGTCTCCTTACAAATTCAATCTCTTTGTCTAATCTTTCCTCTGACTGCAAGATGCTTGCTTTTGTTTGCTGCATTCTCATCCCTTCAGTTCTTACTACTGCCCAAGCTCCTATGCTTACAGCCACCCAATCATCCATGTCCTCTCTGCAACAGTAAAACTTATGCTCATCTGCTGGCAACACTTCAGCTTGTTGCTTCAGCACTCTCTCCAACAAAACCCCAAGCTGCTGTTCTGGAAATTCACCTCCTTTTATGAATACCTTCAGCAAACATTCTTGCCATCTCCTTTGGCCAAAAAAATCTTCTCCATGCTGCAACTCAAGTTCACCATCTTCTTCTTCTGTCTTGGAAATCTTCAGCAATGGCCTTCCTCCTTCTTGATTGATTCCAGCAGTCGAACCAAGTTCTCTAGCCACTGTACCTTCATCTCCTGTCAGAGTGGAACTCTAATTCTCCCTTGCTGTAGCAGCCCCAAAAGTCTGCCATACAGTCTTCTCTTCAATCTTCTCTTGGCTATTCGAACAAGCCAATTCATCCTTGCTATCAATAGCAAAAATATTTTCCTGTCCATGAGACATGGCTGTCTCATCTTCATTCAGCTGCTCATCCTCATTCTGCAATAGCTCTTCTTCTTCTAAGACAACTCCAAGTGATGGATTGTCTCCTGCCTTGCCTGTCAACACAACCACTCTGTTGGTTCCAAAACCCCAAGACCCAATGGTCCCTACTGATGATTCAATCAGCAATGCTTTTATATCTTCATCCCATTGTGTCTTCTCATTCTGTAGCCCCCAATTATGAAATTGAGGTCTTCTCTCTTGTAAGGAATCCTGCTGATTCAACATACTCTCCAGTAGCTCAATTTCCCCATTCCATGGTTTAAATTCTTCCACAGAATTCTCCTTCTCTTTCAATTGACTGCCCCATGCTGTCAATTCTCCTTCGACATCAACAGGATTTGCACTCCTCAAACATTTGTTAAAAAAAAATTCATAAGCCCTCAAAGCATTTCCTTCTTCTGTTAGCACCTCAGTATGCTGTCCCAACTTTCTTTTCTCTTCCATCAGCACATCAGAATGTTGATTCCAAATCTTCAAACATTTCTTGAGACTGTTAGCCAGTCTCTCTTCTACACCATCCCCTTCAAGGATGTCTTTCTGTTCCAGCTCATAAAAATGAACTCTCTCATCTTCAACCACCTATGTCCTTACCATCTGAACACCTTCTCTCTGTGGTTCTGTCCTCTGCTCATGCCACAATCTTGGCATCTCCTCCAAGAGAACATCCTCAACATCTTCATTGTCTTCTGCTGTCACTATCTCCTCTGCCTTCATCAGAATGGAATCCTGATTTCCCATCTTTGCAAAGACTCCAACTACCTGTCCATCATTCTCCACATGGACATTTAACAAAAGCAACCTGTCATTATCAACATTAATGACAATCTCATCATCATCAACTCCTTTGAAACAATTTCTTCTACCAAATAAGGAATTAATGAATTCCTTCTGCTGCAGTAGTTCAATCTGTTCTTCATCTGAAAGATACTCCTCATACTTTGCATGGCAACAGTCAACTTCATTCATCACAGTTTCACCGTATGAACTGTCTTTATTAACACCTGCATTCACACACAACTTGTCAGATGCAAAACAACAAGACCTCACGGTCTCAATTGGTGATTTGGTCACCAAATCTTTCTGCTGTTCCAAGTCTTCTATATTTTCCAGAGATTCTTCAATGGTCTCTTCTTCAGAGTCCTCAAGCTGTTCAGCCTCCAGCTTTTGGTCAATATCACAAACTAAATCTCTTCTGCTTCCAATATGTTGGAAAGCAGAATCTTTCTCCAACTGTGCATGGACATCCTCAAAATATGTAGCTGCTCCATCTTCTTCCTCAGTGACAACATCAGCAGCTTGTTCTTTCTCACTTGCTATTCCTGCAATCATACAAAATACGTCAGATGTAAGGTTCTTGGACCCCTTGGTCCCACTTGAAGCTTCAGTCTCCAAGTCCTTCTCCAAATACTCAATTGCCCTGAGTATTTCCCTTTTCATCCAAGCATTCATCATCTGCTCCTTCTTCCTTAGTAGCCTTTGCCACTTTATCTTCTTCTTCATGAGCCAACCAATTCTCTGGCTTTCTTCTATCCTTCTCTTCAGTTCATTAATCTCTTTCCTGATCTCAGCTAATTCTCTCTGCAATTCTTCATCTGTGGATTTCTTCTTCTTCATGCCATTTGCTTTGGCATCTTCACACACTCTTCTGCTGTGGTTTCTCTCAGAACCTCTGTAATCACTGCAATCTCTGTTATGGGCCTCAGTAGCCATTCCCTTCTCTAGGAGTTCTTCACTCACAAGCTGCACTAAGCCTCTGCAACAGCAAGCTCTCTTACTGCAACTTACCTCACCAAGCTTCTCTCTTGAGCTCCGGCTTTTGGCATGTACTGGTCCCCTCTCTTTGGAACCTCCTGAGCACTCTCTCTGCTCTCTAGGCTTCACTCTGCAACTTTCTCAAGAACATCCCTTTTCTTCATTCATCCAAACTCAGTTGGGAATTATTTCAGGTTCTGCCACACTCTTTATGCACCCATAATCCCTTGCTGGACTCTTCTATCACTGCTCTCAAGGCTGTGATCTACTCCTGCTGAGATGTATTCAATTGTTTGCACTCTGACTTCTGCAAAAAATACCTTCCAACCAGAGTTCAAATAAGGCTCATATTCTCTCGAGAACACTACAAATGTCCTCCTTATCCAACCTCTAGCTAAATACCAGGCTCACTCTTTTACCTCTCAAGATCCCTGACTGATCTTGCTTATTTCCTTTTCTTTTCACCTGAACTGCATCTACCTGCTGCAATCTTCTGTCTTCAAATCCAGATTCTGATCATCTGGAGACCTTCACTGCATGTCAAATCAAATCTGCATTTTCTCTATTAAACAAATTCTAACATCAACCATTCTTTTATGTTTCAGTACATGTGCATTTCAAAAATAAACTTTTCAACGAGCTAATTAAATTCTAGCTCTGATACCACTTTGGTGCAGGGGTAACCCCGCTCTACCCACATTCCCAGTACTTTCAATGTTTCACTTAAACTGTGTGTGGATGCATCCTTAAATTTTATTTCCCAAATCTGTGTGCCAACCTGACAATCTCTGCACTCCCAAATTCCATCTTTTTATTCCATAATGGTCTTCTTAATCCTTTCTTCCATTCATTCATCAAATTCCTAGAATTTGATTAATGAATACCTTTTCAACCTTATATCTCCCAATACAACAAGTCTTTTGTCAAAATAGAACCAGCGCACTCAACCATCCACAATTCTGGCAACTCAGCAGGTTCTTGTTTCCGGGACTGGAGGTTAAATACTCCAAGCCAAAGAATTTCAGTCTCGGAATCTAATTCATCCTTTGGATTTACTTGTCCGTTAATCCAATCTCATATTACATCCGAAGAACGAGGCTTCTACACTATTTATGTTCAACATTGCATATTTGAGCATTATACACAACATAACACTTTGGTTGTGAAAACTATATATTAACCCACACGTAATATCTCAATGTATAATATATATGCCTCTCGTTCGCATATTCCATTATTTATTAAAACCACACAACATTCATTATAAACCTTAATATATCTTCCATCGGACATATACGTCGAAAACCATAATTAACCCAATTCATATATATATATGACTCTGCCGGCCCCACAGTTCAATCAAACGAATGCGTACACCGTACTTGCTTAACCTCCGGGCGCTTTCGTTAAATCTCGCGCATCTTCTCCAAACGATCACCGTCTGATCGCCCTTGCCCAGATCGACGGTGTATAGCCATTTCGCTCGGCGTCTTCGGTCGATGAATAACGCGTGAAATCACAATTTAAACGATGGTTTTGAAACGGGCCCCTTGCCATGTGTCCAACGGTCTATGGAATCGCTCGTCGTCGGGGGAATACCACTTCCGTACCAAAAGCGGTGCGGAATGGGACAATTCGCCTTTGCAATCCCACCGTGGTTTCGTTCCAAACCGCTTTTCCCGCAAGGTTCCACCAGACCTTCCCTTCCTGGTTCCGTTCTCCACTGCGCTCTGGTTCCACTCCTTTTGCTCGGTTCCGCCAGGGTTAACACAGATTCTATTATTCGCTCGACTATGCCATTCTCATGTCGTTGCTCGACGATACATAGTCCACTGTTGCGGTAATTTACCACAGGGATTGCCACACATTCTCATTATTGATCGCATAGACAGATTCTTAAATAACCCACGGGGTCTTAACTATCGCAGGGTTCGATTATTCTCCATTTGGATTCAAACATATAATTACACAGAACTTATCCAACAAAGTAGATATATATTCACACATGAATTAATTCTCTGAGGCACAAGTATACTGAAACACTTCTTATTTACCCAATGAATTTACCTACCATTACTGACTGGCCAAATCTTCAAGCTGATGGCCTTCTTCCTTTCCTATGCAGCTCTCTGTAGGTACAGGTGCAGACCTGTATAGCCCGTCCTGTGCAAGTCTATGCAGCCTCTTGACTCTATCACAGAGGGTTATATTTATACAACTACAAGGAATCGATTCAATTCCTTGATGACTCGCAGACTCTTCAACTTCCTACAGATACAAATTAAACTAACTTCCAAACCGACTATCTCTTCAGGTGCCCCTCAATCATACGGGCTATTACAATATTTTCCTTTCTAACTAATTAAAATAACTCAACTATGAATATTCACATAGGGAAACAAAACATAAGACCCCCTCCTACATTTATTTATGTACAAAATTTGTCTCGGTTCTAATGCTCCTGCATCATAAATGCAATATCAGTGTTAAGCAGGGGTGTACCATTTCCCCTACCCTTTGTGACAGTTACATCAATAAGCTAGAAGAGTGTTTGGAAGTTGTGGGATGTGATGGACCCAAGCTCGCTAGTACAATCATTACTCTTCTCCTTTATGCTAACGATATCGGTCTTCTAGCTATAAGCCATGATGATATCAACAAACAACTTAAACTCCATTATTATTGCTCCAATATGGGTATGCCTTTTAATGCTGACAAGACTAAAGTCATGATAATTAAATAAAAAAAGATCATCATTAATTAGCATGTGATTTGCTGTCTGGATCAGGGAATATGGATTTTAAATACTTCCCTAAGGTGCAACCTGTTAGGGTCCTATAATAATAGGATTCATAACTTTGAATTGACTATGTTTTAGTCTTGTAATATTGTACATACTTTGCTTTTTGCAAATTGTTTTCCCATATTAAAAAATGTAAAGAGGGTAAGTCCTAAAAGACAAAGATAAAAAAAAAGAAAGAATATAAAGTATTAACCCCACCAAAAAGATATAAAAATAGATCCTGAAAGTGATGCAAATTCAAATGCCATTACTTTTAATTTGCTTTGCAAATAATATTGTGTGCAGCTTGTCAAAAATGCCACAATCCATGATGATCAAATAGTTTAATATTGATTCATTCATGCTTTAATTTCATGTTGATAGTTAGAGAATAAAGATTTAGCCAAACCATTTAATCTTGGCAGATCAGTAGTTAGGTAGAGAATAGTAATGAACTCATCAGTTTAATTTGAGCCATTGGAAGTTATAAGGTTAGAAGTAGATTAGTTTGCTTATAAAAGAAAAATAAAGGGCTAGAAAGCCTAAATGCACCCAATAAATGAAGAAAAAATGTTAGGGTAAATGATGGGTAGGTAGATTAATTTCACAAAGCATGGAGAGCATCAAATTGGTCATTTCATATCACCAATATCCCTCAAATTACCCATCCCTTTGCTTAAAAAATCCTATTTTCCATTCTTAAAAGGCATTTTCCCTTGTAAAAATATCCCTTTCCCTTCATTTTAACCTTTTCCCTTACTTCAATCATTTTCCCTTACTAAAACCCCTTTTCCCTAGATTAAAATCCATTTTCATTTGAAAAAAGTAAATTCCTTTACTAACTCGCCTTTTCATTAAAATACACCCCAAGACACACTTATCCAAATTTTTTTAGGTCCCATTGAAAAAACCCTTCCCGATATCATTTTTAACATCCCGCATTCATTTTAAATTATTTGCTTTATTATATTAATCCCACATACATACACATTTATCCCATATAATAATAATTCCCGCATATATTACTTCCCTACCCATATCATATTAACCCCTTTATATTAATTTATAACATATAGTTTTAATTTTCCCTGCATTTGATATATCCCAGGTCTAGCCTATAACTTCGCTTCATGTAAACCTTACCACTATAGTTTAAACCCATCCCTTGATATATTAAACCTTTTCACATATATTACAATTCCCATTGCATGACTTAAAACCTGGGCCCCACCTCCTATCAAATCCCTCCTATTCGCCCATCTGTCAGATCTCCATTCCTTTGATCCAATGGCCAATAAGCCTTTTCACACCCTGACTGCCCGACGTTTAAAACTATTGGGGGGTTGCGAAAAGGATGGTTTCACACCCCCGCTCCCCTGCGATATGGCAGCCCCATGTTGTATCGCATCCTCCAAGCCAAAACCATTTACCCTCTTGTTGCGATGGGAAAACCACCAAGCTGTTTTCCACCCGTTGCAATGATACCACCCTCATTTGAATTTAACCCCGCCCAATAAATTTAACCACTGTTGGTTAAAAATAAATAAATACCACTCTAAAGCCTTTTCACCATTTCTGTCGAAGTCTACGGAGTAGAAGCCTTGCCGGCCTATTTCCAGGCTAAACCAACAGCTTCTGACCTTTTCAAGCTATTTTAAACTAGAATTCAAGCCTTTGCTACCAGAAGACAGTGCTGACTCTATATGAAGCCTTATAAAGACTATGAAAGCCCCTGTTGCCTCTAGGACCTTCTCTGCAAACTGAAAACTCCATTTCACAGGTATTCCTGAAGTGCCAAGACCTGTACTTAAGTAAGAAAGTAATAAATAAATTAATTAAACAAGTTTAAATGACTTCTCGGGGTATTGTAACTATTAATCCAAACTCCCAAAAATTGAAGAAAAGAGATATTAACGCCTTAGAAATAAGCCACTCCTAGGGGGACACCTCCAATACATTACATAAATGAACAATTCTTGGATGATACAATTTACAAAACCTCCTTTCTATATATAGGAGTCCATGTGGCCATAATGTAATCCTAGTGGGCCACAATGTAATCCTAGCCGACCTAACAATAATAATTTAAGGGCACAATAATAACAAAATGGGGTTACAAGGGTACAATAATAACAATAAGGGGGTTACACTAATAACAATAAGGGACTATACTAGTAATATAGGGACCTAACATGCCCCTCTCCTTCAAAAAAGTGTTGTCCTCAACGCTTGAGTAGCTCTGGGTGCTTCTTTATAAACTTCTCATCCTCCCATGTAGAATCTTCAGTGGGTAAGTTCTTCCACTTGATGAGATACTCTAAAATTGATCGATTCCATAGCTGTCGAGTTCTTGTTTCCGTGACCGCTTCAGGTTCCAATATGATTTTTCCTTCCTCATCAAGTTCTGGAAATATTGTTTGAACTGGAAGATTTTCACCTATAACCTTCTTTAAGCATGAACATGGAAAATTGGATGCACTCGTGAAGAAGCAGGAAGCTCCAATTTGTATGCCATAGTACCAATCTTTTGCAACACCTTGTAAGGACCATAGTACTTTGGTGATAATTTATTATCCTTCTTAGCTTGCTTGAGGGACATTTGTTTGTATGGTTGTAGCCGTAAAAATACCCAATCTCCTACATAAAAAATTCTCTCGCTGCGATGTTGATCTGCCTGTTGTTTCATTCGATTTTGTGCCAAATTCAGGTTATCCTTTAAGAGTTGGAGAAATTCTTGCTGATGCTCGATGTGATCTTCCACTGCTTGAACCTTTGAATTTTCCCTCAAAGATGATGTGATGGATGGTGGATGATATCCATAAAGTGCCATAAATGGGGTCATTTTTGCTGCAGTATGGAAGGAAGTGTTATACCACCATTCAGCAAGAGGTAACCACTTGACCCATTGTGTTTGTTTATCGGATGCAAAACAACGAAGATATCCTTCCAAACATTTATTTACTATCTCAGTTTGACCATCAGATTGAGGATGATAAGATGAGCTATGAGCTAATTGAGTACCCAAACAAGAAAATAACTCCGTTCAAAAATTTCTAGTAAAAATGGGATCTCTGTCGCTCACAATAACCCTTGGGCTTCCATGTAGCTTTTGAATTCTATCCATAAATGTAGTAGCAACTGTACTTGCTTTAAATGGATAAGATAATGCACAAAAGTGTGCATACTTGGTAAGTCTATCAACTACCACCATGATGACACTCTTTCCTTCGGACTTAGGTAAACCTGTGATAAAATCCATTGAAATCTCCTCCCAACGTTGACTTGGAATGGATAAAGGTTGTAGAAGTCTCGGGGTATTAATTGTTTCCACTTTATTCTGCTGGCAAACCAAACATTCCGCCACAAACTTTTGAATATCAGATTTAAGGCCATCCCAAAAAAATTCTTTCTTCACCTGTGGTAAGTTTTTAAAAATCCTGAGTGTCCTCCTAAAGGAGAAGTGTGCAATTCCAGAAGAATCTTTTGTTTTAGTTGGGAATTCTTACAAAGATATAAGCGATCTTTGTACCATAAGGAATCATTTTTCCAACTAAATGTATCATATGTACTAGGATCTTGCTGCAACTTTTGAATGAGTGTTTATACATCTTTGTCCTTCTTCCATTCCTCTCTTGCTTCGGTTATCCAATCTGGTTGGATAATAGAAATGGCACAAAGCAATGCTTCCACCTCTTCATTCTTTCTTGAGAGTGCATCTGCAACAACATTAAGCTTTCCTTTTTGTAGATTATTTCAAAGTCATAACCCAACATCTTTGTGACCCATTTTTTCTGCTCTTCTGAAGATAGTCTTTGTTCCAAAAAGTGTTTAAGACTATCATGATCAGTTTTTACCTTGAAGTATCTTCCCATTAGGTAAGTTCTCCATTTCTTTAGTGCATGCAGTATTGCTAACATTTCCTTCTCATAAATAGGTTTCTGTAAATACTTTCCTTTGGTTGGACGACTTTCAAAAGCAATGGGTCTTCCTTCCTGCATTAAAACAGCACCAATTCCATTTCCTGAGGCATCACATTCCACAATAAAGGTTTTTGTGAAGTCTGGCGTAGCTAAGATCGGTGCTAGGCACATTGCCTCTTTAAGATGTTCAAACGCCTTAGTTGCTTCAGGAGTCCATGAAAATGCATCTTTCTTCAATAATATTGTTAGAGGTGTTGCTATTCTCCCATAATTCTTAAAAAACTTGCGATAATACCCTGTTAACCCGAGAAATCCTCGCAACTGCTTTATGGTTGTGGGGACTTTCCATTCCTTAATGGCTTTAATTTTGTTAGGGTCTACTTTAACACCCTCGTGAGATACAATATGACCCAGATATTCCACCTATTGTACTCCAAAGAAACATTTGGATTTTTTTGCATATAATTGTTTCTCCTGCAATAGTTTGAGCACCCTGTCAACATGTTCAACATGATCCTTCCAAGACTTGTTGTAGATTAGTATATCATCAAAATACTAGCACAAATTTTCTAAGGAAGGGTTTGAAAATGGAATTCATCAACCCTTGAAATGTAGAAGGTGCATTGGTAAGGCCAAAAGGCATGACCAAAAATTCATAATGACCCTCATAAGTTTGAAATGTTGTTTTTGGAATATCTTCAGTCTTCATTCTAATTTGATGATATCCTGAACGAAGATCCAACTTGGTAAAATAAATTTCTCCATGTAATTCATCCAATAATTCATCAATCACAGGAATAGGAAATTTATCTTTAATGGTGAGCTTATTGAGCTCCCTATAATCCGGACACATTCGCCATGATCCATCCTTCTTGTGTACCAATACTACAGGAGCAGAGAAAGAACTTTGACTAGGTTGAATTATACCCACCTCTAACATTTATGCAATCATACGTTCAATTTCGCTCTTTTGGACGTAAGGATATCTATAAGGCCTGATGTTTGGAGGAACACTTCCTGGAATCAAATGAATAGCATGATCATGATCACGAATAGGTGGGAGTCCTTTTGGAGTTTCAAACACCTTGGAATGATTGTCCAAGACTTGTTGGAGATCTGCAGAAATAGATGATTTGATGTTGGAACTTCTAGTGAGCATAATTGTGCAATTATACCTGTTTCTTTCTTTAGAGAAGCTTTGTCCTACATTAGAGAGGCTTATTATTATCTTTCCCTCATGAGTTTGAAATGTTGTTTTCAGAATATCTTCAGTCTTCATTCTAATTTGATGATGTCTTGAACGAAGATCCAACTTGGTAAAATAAATTGCTCTATGTAATTCATCCAATAATTCATCAATCAGAGGAATGGGAAATTTATATTTAATGGTCTGCTTATTGAGCTCCCTATAATCTGGACACATGCGCCATGATCCATCATTCTTGTGCACCAATACTACTGAAGAAGAGAAGAAACTTTGACTAGGTTTGAATTATACCTGCCTCTAACATTTTCGCAATCATACGTTCAATTTCGCTCTTTTGGACATAAGGATATCTATAAGGCCTGATGTTTGGAGGAACACTTCTTGGAATCAAATGAATAGCATGATCATGATCACAAATAGGTGGGAGTCCCTTGGGAGTTTCAAACACCTTGGAATGATTGTCCAAGACTTATTGGAGATCTGCAGAAATAGATGATTTTAATGTTGGAACTTCTAGTGAGCATAATTGTGCAATTACGCCTCGTTGTTATTTCTTTAGAAGCTTTGTCATGACATTAGAGCTTTATTCTTTCAGGAGCAATAATACCCGTAATTCAACTTCCTTTCCTTACAGAAAAAATTTCTTGAAATTTATTTGAAAATTAAACTACACATACTCAAAAGATTGTAACCATTGTACTCCTAGTACAACATCAACACCTCCCATAGGAATGGAAAGCATTGGACTATTCAATACATATTCCCCCATGGTTAGCTTGATATTATGGCATTTTCTAGAGAAATTTATAGTTCCTCCATTTGCAACCATCACTTGACATTCTGGTGCCGGGTATAGGAAACAATTCAATTCCTTGGTTACCTTACAATGAATAAGTATGATTGTTTCTGAATAAATTACACTATTACCACCTTTCTTCTGATATAATACTTATCTGAAGTTTGGTGATCTGATCCATCACATTATATGTGGTCGGATTCATTTCTTCCTCTTCTAGAGGTAGTTCCTGGTGTATATCCTCTTGTGTTTTTTCCTCCTCTTCACAATCTATGTAAAATAATTTCTTCTCGACACACTTATGACCTTTAGTGTATTTTCTATCACAATTGTAGCAAAGCCCTTTTTCTCTTTTTTCTTCCAATTGTTGTGGTGTCAACCTTGTAGGTTGTGGAAGTCTAGGAGTAGCAACACTTCCATCTTTATAGATGTGAGTGGTAGGCTTCCTTGTCGCCATAATTTTACATTCAATTTTTCTTGCCAACCTGAATGCCTTCTCAAATGAATCAGGTTCCCAAAGGCGAACCTCATGTTGGATGTTATCGCTAAAGAAGAATTAACATGAAGATCAATCTGTGTTCTTGGAATATCCCGATTTACCCTTATAATATCAATTTTTACGTCTCAATATCTTTTGCCCCATTGAACCCTTTTGTTTGAGATTTATCAATTAGCTAAAGAAGGTGTTGCTCTTTGTATTCTCATAATGTGCTATCATTTCCTTCGTAAAAATTGACCAAGTGACAATTTTTTTACGGGAGAAGAACCATCGATACCATACAAATGTATTTTGTTCTAAATATAAAGTTGCAATGCGTACCTTTTGTGTGTTTTTCACATTATTGAGATCAAAATATTGCTTCATCTGTAGTATCCATGTTACGGGATCCTTGCCATCAAACTTCCTCATATCCATATTTGGAATATGGTGGTTCTTCAATCCAACATTAGAGTTTATGAAATCACGATTAACATTTATTTTGTTCTCATCATGAGTTTCCTCTACTATCTTTTCACCATTAGGAATCATTTCTTGTATCAACTTTGTCAAACCTTGTATGTCTGCTTTTAGATCATTCTTCATGTTTTCCATGTTGACTTTCATGTCATCCATCTGTTTCGCCTTTCTTACTTCAATCCCCTTGGAAACGCTTCACACGCCTTTCTTCCAAAACTTCCATTTCATTTTTTGTTGCTCTTTGCGAGAGTGAAATTTGTTGCACTTGCTCTTGTAATTTTTGATAGATCATGTTGCAATTCTTCATCTTCATGAGTCATAGTAGAGCCTTATGAAGTCTTAATGGGTGTTGAATTATTTTTACGGGGCATATTTTAGAACCCAATACTGATATCTATTCTACAATATTCCCTTGGAATCAATTCAAATTGATTCTTCAAACAAGACTTATGCAATTCGGAAAAAAAAAAAAACACACACCTTTTTCTTGCTTTTGAGGAGCTCGATATTGAAATTGGATTATCTCTGTGATTGCAGCTCTTCAATATTTTAAATTCTGCACTGAAGTAGTCCTCTGAGTTCTCTTTTGAATGCCACAGGTCTGACCTGATTTGGATTCTCCAAGACAAAGTTATGTCCAACCTCCCACAATGACCTAATTATTGACTGGTTCAGTAGAGCGAACTTGTACGACTTGCCACGTGTTACCGTTTCATCCTTTGCCTCTGAAATTGATAGCCAAGAAACTAAAGTCTGTGTATTTACAACCACTTTTTATAGCACTCCAATCCGATGCCCAGAGATGGAGTTATTGAAATTTTCCCATGATCACCTCTTTGTGATGAAATTTGGGAGCCTGAAAAAGCACTACCTTCCACAGATCATATCTCCAAAAATATTGCGAACCAAGCTCTAAAATTTTGCGACGTGTTTCCTCAGGATTTTAGCTTCGCACCCTAAAAATTTCAGATTCTGAACCTTTGTAGAAAAAACATTATAGTGCAAATTCCATGATGACCTATTTAGGAGCTTGAAAAAATACCTAACTTCCAAAGATCATATCTCCGAAAATGTTGTGAACCAAGCTCTGAAATTTTTAGATATTCTTCCTCAGGATTTCGGCTTCGCACCCTAAAAATTTCAGCTTCTGAAACTTTGTATAAAAAAATTTATAGCGAAAATTCCACGATGACCTGTTTGGAGCAGCGAAACCCTAGAATCCAAACCTTTGATACCAAATGTTGTGTAACCAACTCCCAAAAATAGAAGAAAAGAGATATCAACGCCTTAGAAATAAGCCACTTCGAGGGGGAAACCTCCAATACATTACGTAAATGAAAAATTCTTGGATGATATAATTTACAAAATCTCCTTTCTTTATATAGGAGTCCATGTGGCCATAATTTAATCCTAGTGGGCCACAATGTAATCCTAGCCGACCTAACAATAATAATTTAAGGGAAAAATAATAACAAAATGGGGGTTACAAGGGTACAATAATAACAATAAAGGGGTTACACTAATAAAAATAAGGGACTATACTAGTAATATAGGGACCTAACACCTGTACTTAAGTAAGAAAGTAATAAATTAATTAATTAAACAAGTTTAAATGACTTCCCAGGGTATTGTAACTATTAATCCCCTGCAACCTCCTGTTGTTGATGTTGAGCATACCCCCCTTGCAGACAAAGAATTCAAAATCAGTGACACTATCACTGATTTCAACCTCTCGGACATCCACTGCTGGAGCCACGATAAATCCATGGACCAGGCTGATAATATCTATCTTTAGGAATCAAATCTACCCAAGTACATCCTCCCATAGAATTTCCAATTCCCAGAAATCATGAGGCTTTGTCAAGTTAATTATTTTCCAAATGAAAGAGCCCTAGTAACCCCCAAAAAAATAGATATTGTTCACCATTACTGTAGAATCAATAAACCATATGTTGCAAATCCAACCTAAACTTGATGAAGCCCCTTTGTCAATTGAAATCCTCACGTAATTGTATATGAAACTTGATTTTCCAAAGAGGTTTCAAATCTTCCAAACCTTCTTGCCTTCATCAGTTGAAACCCCAAGGAGTAACCGTCCTTATTTAGCCTCAATTTTCTCAGAAAGAACCAGGCAGATTGTCACAATGTTGTCTTGTATATTAGTCTATTTTTCAGATGAGTATGTAGATGATTCAATCCTGGTTTTTCTGTCCATTTTTTGCCCTGGAAAACCTCCAATCTTGACGTTTAACTTTTCTCAATACTTATCACATGCTATCCATGAGAAACTATTTAAATTACCAAAAGAAGGCGTCTTTAAGTATTCATCAGTTTTATCTCAATTATTCCTATACTTCCATTTTGAAAGGTTTGCAGTAAACCTCCAAAAACTGGACATTGAGGGTAGTCCACAATCAATTGTCTTTTGGAATTCCTTAATCAGGAAAGATTCCACAGATTTCATATACAAGGACTTCATTGATTCATTTATTCATCCAATTGTCAATATGATAAGCAGTAGCAGTGAACCTAGAATCAATGAAGCAATAAAGAAAGTATTGCAGTTATCTGAACACAGTAGAACAGGAGACTGGTATTTATACTAGAACCACACTGAAATTAGGGTGTATGGATGTAAATTCACTCCATATAAGCTGACCAAATACCTCCCAATGAGGTTATTTACACTGCAATATATCAGGCAGATCCTAAATTCTGATGAAGTGAATTTTTTGTCAGCAAAGAAGAAAACAAAGTTTAAGATAAAAAACCATATTGGTCCTTTCATTTGTAATAACAGGAATGCTGGTCAACAAGCATAAAAATACTTACAGGAATTCAATTTCAGTGAGAGTTTCAAATGGCATTATTATCCCTTAGGAGTAATAAACAAGTTAAGAGTTAAATTTAAATTAGCTCCTTTTGTCCATGAGTCCAAACCAGAGATTGAAAAGTACTCCAACCAATCAGAGTGGTTGGAGAATACTTTAAAAGAGGTGGAGAAGCTAGTTGAGACTGGTTCTGTCCTGCAAACTCCAGCCCTACAAGATAGGAACTCTAAAAGAGAAAGAGAAGAAGGATCATATTCAGCTAAAAACACTACTGAAACTAAATTCAAACTAATGTACATAAATAAGCCGAAGTTGAATCCAATAGTTAAACAAGAAGAGATAGTTGAGACAATTGAGGTAATTTATACAGACACAGTGGTTAAAGAAAATGCACCTCCAGCAGTTTCAGAGGAAACCTAATAGTCAGATTATTCAGAAACAACATAGTGCTGAAGTCTCTTCATCAAGTAAACCAATAGATAAAGAACAAGATATCATGGATAAGTATAAATAAATCAAACTCAAGAATGAGGCATTAAAATCAGTAACTTATGCCCAATATTGGAAGCAGACACCTAGTGACCAGAACATGTTGTTTTCTGCATTTGATTACAAGGCCATGAAGATGCAGATGACCTTTTTGTAGCCCACAGTGCAGTATCCAAAGTCATCAGTTGAATACAGGAAAACAAAATTTGAAGTTCAAGCCAAAGATCTACATCCAATAGATCAAATTGAGTTCCATAACAAAGCTGGAGAAATGATATACTCCAAAATGACCAACAAAGCTATGAGTGTTCAAAAGATGCAAAATTATCTAGAAAACATCAAAGAACAGTTAAAACTAGAGAAGGCTTCCTCACAAGCCAAATATAATATAATTAAAACACTTGAAGAATTGGTCATAGAGGTAGGATATGATCACAAGAACATCAAAGTAGCAAAAGAGCTCATCAAGAAAAAGAATGCAGACATTGCTGCATTGAAAAAATAACTGAAATTTCCCTCCTACTAAACATCCAAAAGCAAAAGTAGTTTTAGAAAATGAAGGACAAAAAGATGAAATGATGAATCTCATCATTCAGTTGACATCTCAACTGAAAGAGATGGAGAATGCGATGGATAAATTGGTGCAGGAGAAAAGGGCCAACATGGAAGCAATCCCTGTCATTGTTATTGTTGAGTCCCAAATTTGCATCTTTTCCATACACTTTTCCATACCTTTTTCACTCACCTAAACCTCCCAAATTGTCAATATCATGTGCAAAAGGGTATCTAACATGGTTTTTAATTATATTTTTGTGTTTTCTATTTGATCTAGATTTTGTTCATTCAGCTGCGGAATCTTGCCACTTTCCGCAGCTGCTGCAACTTTCCACAGCTATTTTGTGGAACTCTATGCTACAGGTGTCTACAAGGGAAACGAGCCACATGGGCAGGCTAGGAATGACGTGGACATGGTTCGTGTCCTACTGGTTCAAGCAAACTCGTCCAAAGAAGCCGCAGTCAAAGCCGTCCACGTGGAAGTCAACTATGGAGTTTCATATCGGCCGGACTCTGTTTCGTGGCAAATAAACATCCATACGGCCGTTTCTAAGCTTGCGGAGGTTAAATCGACATCTGTGCAGAGCTCTGGAGTTGAATTCAAGCATCCACCTTCCGTAGATTCACTTTCCAACACGGCCATACTCCTATATCCGTGGACGTAGTGGTCTACGTGCTCTCTACCATCATGAACTTTAGGAGACAGTTACAGTTTATTGTTATATATAGAGCGTTTGCATACGCACATAAATTTAGTTGTTAGTTGATAGTTGATGTTCGTGAATGTACTCTGTTATCTGTTAGTTTGCTTTGTAGTGATTACGCAGCCCTTGAGCCGTAACACCACCATTCTGTAATGAACTTCTTGTTAATATGAGAAGACTCTGTTTTTCAACTTAATTCGTGTTTGAGGATCGTTACCAAGGCTGTGTAGAGGGCCCCTGCTCAGCTAAGGTTTTGTGTATTAGTGTATATTTCTCATTTCATTTCTTTAAAAAGTCATTGTATCATAATCCATCATATGTTCATACTTTGTAGTTGTTTCATTTCTATTTATACATTTCCATAATTTCCATTTCATTTCTGTCTTTCATGTTTTTATGATTGTTAATCACTGATCAGTTTTCTTGTGCAGGTTTTAGGTAGACAGCCCGGGCATTTTCATAGTATTTTGACTAATGACATGAAACTAACATTGTTCTGCTGCTAGTTTGCTTTTCATAGCTTTTGTTTAACTTCGGTCTTGCTTTGTACATTTCAGTTTTTCTTATCTGATTCAGTAGTTAAATTTAGATATATTAAGCTGCTCATAGCGTCTTCAGTTGCCTCCGAAAGCCACAGCTGGACTGATGGTGAGGGACTGCATTATGAAATGTGTAGTTTAGTATTAGTTCCTTTTCTGCAAATTTAGATATATTAAATCATATATGACATCTTCAGTTGCCTCCGAAAGCCACAGCTGGACTGATGGTGAGGGATTGAATCATGAGTGTATGGTTTAGTATTAGTTTACTTTTACGCAAATTTAGATATATTAGTGCTCTGACGTCTTCGATTTACTCCAGAAAGCCACGAAATTTGGATTGATGGTGGAATGCATTATGAAATGTATGATTTAGTATTAGTTTCTTTCAAAATTTAGATATATTAAATCATGTATGACATCTTGATTTGCCTACGAAAGCCACAAGCGGGTGATGGTGAGAGTTGAATCATGAGTGCTTGTAGTTTAGTATTAGTTTATTTTAATTAAATATCG
>JAXQQM020079414.1:0-158937 GCA_034641835.2 Pinus albicaulis
TTTGAGTGCAAAACTTCAGGAAAGGTTTGCACCTCGAGAGATTTGATCCCTCTCGGCGCATGATAAATCCAGAGTTAGATGGATCTAGGTTGGTTCCAGTTGGAGGCATCAACGTCACATTTTTCAGATTATTAAAATTTTTGTATATTTTTGAGATGTAAGATGGATCTAGGCTGGTTTCAGTCGTGTGATGCCAAGGAAAATCTATCAAAGGTATGATTAATTTTATTAGTAATATGTAAATATATCAAATATTAATATAATCATTTTAAATATGCTAAATATTTCTGAGATTAACTTGGTCATTTTAATTTTAAATTTTCTTAGTTACCTCAGTTTGTTGAGATGATAATTATTGTTAATAACTATAATGATGAAAAATGATGAAATATTTTTTTTAAATGCAAAGTGACAATAATAGTTTTGAAAGATAGAAAATGTGAACAATAAGAACGTACTCATGTTACAATCAATCTCAAACTACTTTCTTCTACTATTCTTGTTTCCTCCCTTGTTAGTTTTGTTATCTTTTCATATCGATTATATGAAAAAGAAAATTTAAATCGTAAACCATTTAAATCTTTAGCTCGATCTGTTGTAGTAAACATGATATCTTGTCTCTCTTTCTCTCCAATATTAATAGCTTAAATTACTATAACACAAAAATCAATCTACATTGTTAAAAACTTTTGTGCTTACACTAAAATCAATGCATATTGTTAATCCAATCACTTTAATATTAATGTACCGTCATTTATCCAATTACATCAAATCATAAATCAGCATATACATTGAAATCAATGCATTTAATGCAAGCAATCAAATAAGATTAGAAAATAACTTCTACATTGAAATCAATGCACCTAATGCAATCAATCAAATAAGATTAGAAACCAACATCTACTCTGAAATCAATGCATTTACTCAAAGCAATCAAATAGGATTAGCAATCGCCATCTACAATGAAATCAATGCATTTAGCGCAAACAATCAAATAGTATTAGGAATAATCTATATTGAAATCAATGCATCTAGTGCAAGCAATCAAATATAATTATAAATCGACGTCTAAATTGAAATCAACACATCCAGTGCAAGCAATTAGGAATCATCACCTACACTGAAATCAATGCATCTAGTGCAAGTAATCATATATCATTAGAAATAAATATCTACACTAAAATCGATGCATCTAGTGCAAATAATCAAATAGGATTATAAATCACCATCTCCACTTAAATGAATCTATCTAGTGCAAGAAATATTCTTCCCTCTCTCCACCCTCCATCCATATCTATATCCCCATCCATCTCTTTTTTTTTGTCTCTATCTCACCCCCCTAAACACACACGCTCTCGCACTCCATATATATCATTCTCTTTGTTGATCACCCTCTCTCCCCATCTCTCTCTTCTTCCCTCTATTCCCCTTCTCTCCATCTCCCCCGCTAATATCTCTCTTTCCTCCTTTTGTCCTCTCTCTCTCTCTCTCCATCTTCCTTATCACTCACTCTCTCTCTCTCTAGGAACCAACATCTACACTGAAATCAATGCATTTACTCAAAGAAATCAAATAGGATTAAAAATCGCCATCTACACTGAAATCAATGCATTTAGTGCAAACAATCAAATAGGATTAGAAATCATCTACATTGAAATTAAGTCATCTAGTGCAAGTAATCAAATATAATTATAAATTGACATCTAAATTGAAATCAACACATTCAGTGCAAGCAATCAAATTGTATTAGAAATCACCACCTACGCTGAAATCAATGCATCTAGTGCAAGTAATCAAATATCATTAGAAATAAATATCTACACAAAAATCGATGCATCTAGTGCAAATAATCAAATAGGATTAGAAATCACCATCTCCACTTATATCAATCCATCTAGTGCGAGAAATATTCCTCCCTCTCTCCACCCTCCATCCATATCTATATCCCCCTCCATCTATTCTTTTTTGTCTCTCTATCTCACCCCCCTAAACACACGCGCTCTCGTACACCATATATATCAATCTCTTTTTCAATCACCCCCTCTCCCCATCTCTCTCTTCTTCCCTCTCTTCACCTTCCATCTATATCTCTATCTTCCCCTTCTCTCCCTCTCCCCCATTAATATCTGTCTTTCCTCCTTTTGTCCTCTCTCCCTCTCTCTCCATCTTCCTTATCACTCTCTCTCCCTCTCTCTCTAGAAACCAACATCTACTTTGAAATCAATGCATTTACTCAAATAGCGACGGTGCGATTAAGAAATCGCCATCTGATCTGGACAATGCATTTAGTGCAAACAATCAAATAGAAGGATTAGAAATCATCTACATTGAAACCAATTCATCTAGTGCAAGTAATCAAATATAATTATAAATCGACATCTAAATTGAAATAAAAAAATTGATTTGACAATCAATTATTAGAAATCACCACATACAACACAATCAATACAGTTAACCAAATATCATTAAGAAATAAATATCTACACTAAAATCAATGCATGTAAGTGCAAATAATCAAATAGGATTATAAATCACCATCTCCACTTATATCAATCCATCTAGTGTGAGAAATATTCTTCCCTCTCTCCACCCTCCATCCATATCTATATACCCCTCCATCTCTTATTTTCTGTCTCTCTATCTCACCGTCCTAAACACACACATATATCAATGTCTTTGTCAATCCCCTCCTCTCCCCATCTTTCTCTTCTTCCCTCTTTTCACCTTCCATCTATATCTCTATCTTCTCCCTCTCTCCCTCTCTCTCTCCATCTTCCTTGTCACTCTCTTTCTCTCTCTCTCTCTCTCTCGAGAGAGAGAGAGAGAGAGAGAGAGAGAGAGAGAGAGAGAGAGAGAGAGAGAGAGAGAGAGAGAGAGAGAGAGAGAGAGAGAGAGAGAGAGAGAGAGCTAGCCATACACGCTCTCTCTTGTCTCTTCCTTGTCACTCCTTCTCTCTCTCTCCATACTCACTCTCATATTTCTTATTTCCTACATCTCTCCCCTCCAACTCCATCTCTTATGATCCCTCTCTCCTCCTCTCTCTCAAAGTCCTCTCTCCTCCTCTCTCTCTCCCCCCTAAATCCCTTTCTCTTCCCCGATCTCTCTCTCTCTCTCTCTCTCTCTCTCTCTCTCTCCAATACTCTCTCTTCCCCCATCACTCTCCTCCTCTCTCTCATCCTTCCTCTCTCTCCCTTTATCTCCCACCTCTCTCTCTCTCTTTTCCCTCCAATCTTATCTCTTCCCCCATCTCTCTCTCTCTCTAATACTCTCTCTTCCCCCATCCCTTTCTTTCTCTCTCTCTTTCCACCCCTCTCTCTCTCCAACTACATTACTATATCCCTCCCTCTCTCCTTCTCACTTCTTCTCTCCCCCTTCTTTCCATACATCTTACTTTGTCTCTTTATCTCACCCCTAAACATACACACTCTCTCTCCATCTCTCCCTTATAAATCTCTCTTTCTCTTTCTTTTTAGTTATGTAAACTAATGAACATAAATATTTGTAAATATAAAGCAGATTATGGAGTAAATATGAAAAGAGGTTTTATTTACTTAACATACCTCTAGTTTATTTATATTTTTATTTATTTACCATACCCCTTTTCTTTACTATGGTATTTGGCACATAGGCTTGTTATATAATTACATTTTTATTTATAATCCTATTTGATATATTGTTATTTATTTACCTTACCTCTTTATGCCTCTTTTATATTTATTTATTTACCATACCTCTTTATATATATATTTTATATTTATTTATTTATTTATCATACTTTTTTATACCTATTTAATATTTATTTATTTACCCATGGTATTTGGCCCATGGTATCAATATTAATTTGTCCCATGGTATTCGTCCCATAGGCTTCATCTAAATAAAACCTCTTTTTAATTTTTTTTTAAATATAAAAAGGTTTATGGAATAAATATAAAAATAATTTTTATTTATTTACCATACATCTAGTTTATATATATTTTTATTTATTTACCATAGCTCTGGAGTTTATATATATTGTGTTGAATTAACTCTTTTCCTTTGATTTAGGAAATGGTATTGACTTTAGTAAAGAGTAAATATGTTTAAAATTTTACTTAATTTGGAAATTCAATGTGGTAATTTTTTTTGTTAAAGGTAAATTTATGATCCATTCAAATTCACGTATATAATTTAATATCCATTCAAATTATATAAATAATACATAATTGTATTAGAAATTGATATATGTTCTAGTACAATGCGATTTTTATTTTTTATTTTTTTTAATTTAAAACTTAAGCTGACATTGTCATATTGGGTTGTAGATGCGCCTCTCGGCGCAAATATTGGGTTGTAGATGCGCCTCTGGGCGCAATAACCAGGTAGTCTTTGAGGCATTTGCCGCTTTTTTTAATAGCCATAAGGTTAAAATAGGAGACCTTGAGTTTACATTCAATGATTATTTTATTGCACAGGCTACCAATCTTCCATTGGAAGGTGAAATTTGGTCAAAAAGTCGGAGGATAAAGGATATCCCACTGAAGAAAATGTTGGTGAAAAATGGCTATGCATAAAATATTAAAGGTATGTCTATTTCTTACTTGAAACCCCGTTGGATAAATATGATGTTGTTTTTACAGACATATATCATCTTTGAAGGTCATTTTAGCCTCGTTTTCCTTTACCATATCAGGTTATTTATTGTATTTTTGAGGTATCCATTAAATTTGTCTCATTTTCTCTACATTTCTCTGGTTAAAATGTCCTCAATGTATCAAAAACATCGCTCAGAGGCTCAACGCTCTTTGTTCTATTCTAGCTCGGTAAATTTGGGTTATTGTGGGAAGCTTTTATGCTAAGAAGTGGTTTTCATGGAAACCCTCCCATCAAGGGAATTCATTCACATGTCTCTTCAGACCTCGGTTCCATGCACGGAAACACTCTCTTTGATCCTTCGGGCAATGATTTACACTCCAATGGCCCTGAGTCGAGTCCAAAAACAGTCCTTTCTGCTGAAAAACAGGCCCATAACGATTTAGAACCCGAAACCATTGAATCATGCCGTAGAAAAATCGGAAATGTTCATGTAGAGCAGAGCGAGGTTCGAAGTAAATCGGCCTAGTGGGACAAGCTTGAAATTGTGAGGGACAAACCCCATTTGGATTGCTTTGATCCATATTCTGCAAATGAGTACACAAAAAATCAGTCAGGGCAGGATAGTAACACATATATAAAGGATAAATTATTGAATAAAAGAATTTCTTAAATGTAGCATAATAAGAAAACACCCCCTTGCAATCAAAGTATTGTTGATCTCTAGGAATCCCTGCCTCGGAAAGTCAAAATTAAGTCGGCCGACCAGCATGACACTTTGTGTGATGTCAATGTTGCACCTGAATTGAATAGTAAGAAAGACAAAGTTGCCTCTGAAGCTTTGTTGGACCTTTATTGGCACCAACCATACCTTGTAATGGTTCCACAACTAACTCATCAAATTGAGTATTTGATTAGGCAAAATAAACAAATTAGAACTGCTTGCAACCGTCATGAAAATTTGAGGCAACAAGAATCAACCACATCTATTGAAATTTCACAAGGGAGAGATACACAACTCATAGTGAAATCTGCCAGAGTAAAGTTGGTAATTTCTTCGAATTCAGAGTGTGCTAAATAAAGTCTTAGCTTGTTATTACTTGCAAACAGTTCTTAGGTCTGATTTTGTTTTTATGTTTAATTTTCTAAAAATAAAAAGAGATGTGTTATGAATAATTAACTCATAAACAAATAATCAAATAAATAGTATATATAATAATAAATAACATTTATTTATTTATTTATTTTATTTAATATTTAATATTTATGAAAGGGTTTATGGTCAAAATACATGACCGAACTCCTTCGTGACCAGTCAATTCTTTTATAAGAAACCGTCACGAAGGCCATTGTATCACTATTCAGATTTATCAAAAAAAAAATTACTTACTTACACATAATTACACAATGTACACACAAATACATTCTTATGTATTGGTTAAGTGGCTATAATGTACACACAAATACATTCTTATGTATTGGTTAAGTGGCTATAGTGGTATCAAAATGATTCCTTTGGGTATACGAACCTTCTTCGTTACATTGGTATCAGAGCCACGTTTTGCATCCTCCACATCCATTGTTGTTTATTTTTCATCACCACACTCCCTATCATTCTATGGATCATATTCTCATCGCCATACACCATTACACCATCTCCTTGACATTGTTGTGTTCTGTCTTACCCTCATCCCATGTGCGACTACTGTTTCCCTGACGTCGGTCCACCCCTCCTCTGCCACCGTGTATTCCCCTGTCCACACCTGCTCACTATCTATATCATATAATCACAATCAGTCAACAATTCATTTCCATCCACGTGGCTCGGTTCTTGTTCCTTACCATTTCTTGGGTCAAACGGCCACGTTGTTTTCTGTTTCACTCCACAAACTGTCACGCCCTTCAAAAAATTGATCCCACCCTTTTTGGAAGTGTTGACTTTATAACTATTATCATAGCTATAAAAACATAATTTATATATTGAACTTATATATATATATATATAGTTGATTAATTAAAAAAAAATTGGTTCCGTCAAGAAGAAAAGCAAAGTGAAAATAGGGAATAATAATGATGACACCAAAAGATATCATGAATAAATCGATAAAGTCCAATGTCACCTCGAAAATGTTGAAAAGAAGCAGGCAGAGTTAGTTAACCCCTCATACATAGGGTCACATGAAAATTCCCAATCATCCCTTATGCAGAAGTGATTGAGCGGATTATCACACACATAGATGATTCTCATCTCGTGCTTTGTAATGAAAGTGGTGGCCAACTCACCACCTATAATGGAGAAGACATGCAAAATTACTATAAGATGCTAAGGCCCACTGAATATGCAAATAATGAATTTTACACTAGATGGGCCGACCTCGACATAAGTGACATCATCAAATATTGATGTCGAGAGCCTGCTAAATTTCATCACCATCCATTCGTAGTGTACCCGACTAGGATTCTCAAAGACGTATATGAATATTTGATAGCTATTTTTTTTCGATTTCATGGGTAGAATAATGCTAATATGTTTGAAGAAAAATGGATATATATGCTCAATATGGTGGTAACTTGTGGTAAAATATTCAATTGGGTAGATATATTGTCATTTGAGTTGCAACATCATGTGGTGCAGGCAAAAGCATCTTTGAGGGCGAACCAGGCATTGTGATTCTATATGTCTACATTTCTATTAGATGGAATATGTGCACAATATTCTTTCCCAACAACGTATTGGAATTGGAAACTTCATTAACAAGCTTCAAGTTTACTTCCAATGTATATTGTTTTCAGAATAAAGCTTCAGAGGCACATATGACATATTGGATTAGGACTTATTTGCAATTATATTCCATATTATATTCGAGATTGATCCTCCTTGCATGACCGATCTGGTGAAGGAGTCACTACAGGATATTATGGATTGGTTTGTAGCATCTGAGGGTACATACATCAGGTGTTTTGGATGTTAGATATCTGCTCACCTCATATTGTGATATGTTACCAATAAGGTGGTCATGCAGAAAGTAACATATCAGTTGGACAAGGGATTATTAGGAGTTCTTCATGGAGGAATAAATCCCCTTGGCCCATCTTTTCATTGAGGATCAGATTATATGAGTTGAAGAACCAAAAAGTGGCAGTGGCAGAAACACAAGAGCTATATTTCTTACACTACGTAACTAAGAAATTTCAAGGAAATGATCCCAAGAGAGTGTACAGATAAAATTGTGAAAGGATCAATTTCAATTTGGGATATTCATCAATATCCACAAAAGAAGATGAGAAGGTGAATAACTGGTACAATGCAGTTAGAAAGACACATCTAGGTATGTAGACCATTTCACCCTATGATCCACCAACTCAAGATATGCAGGTGTAGGAGGAAGAATAGATAACCCCTCAAGAAAAGTGTGTAGCTCCTAGGAAAAGGATCAACAATGATTTGACAAGAGAAAGGAGTAGGAAATGTATATTTTATCCTTTGAACGCAAGAGCTATTCATGGATGATGAACTAGGTTCTCTAGAATAACCTCCTCTCACTAGTGGTCATCTTCCATTCTGATAAATGGGAGTCACACCTCCACCTACATACAAATTCATCGATGTGTTCAGTGTCACATTTGATCAACTCAAGAAGATGATCGTGTAACAAAGGCATAGATACTTCCAAAATGATCCTCAGAATCAAGTCTCGGTTTCCACAGAAAAGGTGATAAATTCCAACACCAAAAGGAATCCCAGGTAAATCATGGAGACAAATGTTTTTTTTGTTACAAAAACGCAGGAAAACTCTGAATATCTATTGAATGAGACTGTTAAATTAAGGAGATAAGTTGTTTCAGTGAAGAAATAGGTGGAAGTCCTTGCAATAGAGAATCAGCGGTTATCTTCTCAGAGCTTCAATATCGTAGAATAGCAGTCAACCATGCAAGAGGAATTGGGGCCAATGGAGGACACCATGGCATGTTTATATGATGAGATGATACTTCTACAATAAGTGGTGGCTCCTCTCATTGGATTCAGAAGAAAGAACAAGAAGTGGTAAAACTCCTAAAAGTGGAAAACAAAGAGGTTGACCATCTTCAACAATGGGATGCCAAGCATCTGGATGCTCTACAACATTTGGAAAGAAAAAGACAGGATTTTCATTGAGATAGACAGAGTTCACCCGAGACTCCACCATCGGAATTACATGTGTCTTGGGGAACAATTGATTAGCACTATTTTTTCTTACAATCGACTGCACAATGGTTTTGAGTCTCTACCACAAAAACATGGGATGCCTTCAATAAGATCACTTGAAGCAATCAGAGGCATGGAAATCATATTCCAGGAGATGAGGCAGTTCATAGAACAGATCAAGCAAGAATTAGAACAAGAAGGCTTGGAGATCATCAAAAACATTATTTTTACAATATGTCATCGCACTAGTCAAAGCTCACATGGAACTCTCATGGCTATGGAATAATTTATAGTCAAGCTCCAATACCATATTGATAGCAGCACTGGAGGTGAATATGTGTTACGCAGAGGACTTTCCAGTTTGATTCAAAGTCGTCTCAATGGAGTTCAAAGCATGGCACACATACATCAGAAATGAGATCCATGAGGAAGCAAATGACATATCAATTTGATAATACTTTTTCCTATTATCATTTTTTTCTTATATAGCCACTGTATCATATGTAGTTTTTCTTTGCATGTAATGAATTCCAAGGAACACAAGTGGAATGTGAAAATCCACATATGGAATGTAATAAGTCTATAGAATATCAACAGTCATAGAAGTTGAAGAGTCATGAGGAATCCCAAAGGTCATTTTCATTAGTTATAAATATCTCCTCATAACTCCAACTAAGGGATTGGATTCTTAGAGTCTTGCCTTGGCTTCTCTTGTAGTGCATAGGAGATAGATCATTCTTTGGAGAAGCAAGTTGTGGCTTCATGTTCCACTACTGGATATATTGTTTTATTTATGTAACATTGTACTTGGGATCTTTCATTAATATTCAAAAGTTCTATGAGCCGAAATCTAATCATAGATGTATCGTAGATATAGTAGGACTATTCTTGTTATTTGTGTGGTATATGTTTCTTTAGTTTCAAACTAAGTTTAATGAAATAATTTGTTGCTTAGCTATGATTATTATTTAATAGATGTCGTTATTATTTCATTATTGTTTTTATTATGTGGACTAATCTACAAGTAATCAAAAATCCTTTCTCTTCATTCCTGGGTCCCCCTTTAGGATAGTACTATTAATTTTCTAACCGCGGGCTTGTTTTCCTTTACTAGTCATGAAAGTCCCCCTCATACACCACACATTGGGTGTCTCACAAATCTAATGTACTTGCTACCCTAAAGGGATGTTGTGATCTATTATGTGTGATTATAACCAAGGTATATCTTTGAACCATTTTCAATGGTGGTTGGATCGTATAGCCGGATGTGACTCCTACACCAAAATATGTGAGGTATAATTGGGACTTCACATCGGGGATATCCCCTTATATGTTGGTGAAATCTAGCACCCTCAACATTTTTGGCACTAGAAGGAGGGCCAGATGACAAGATGATCTTGTGAAGATGTTTGAATATCTTACATTTAATGGCTTCATTCCAGATCATAATCCCAAGGTGTTTGTGTTTTTTCGAAGCTTTATATCTTTTAATCCCCGTAGATTGTTTACATAACTTGTCACATTTTAAATTCAATGGAAAGGGTACAACAACCATCCTTGATTATGTAATTGAATTTTTTCAAAACAATTTCAAGTGTTGTTTATTCCAAAGATATCCTCACAAGGTGTTTTACCCTTACATTGGATGGTCATGGGAAGCAATGGTGTTATTATTTACCCCCTACTTCTATTTCATCTTTTAAGCAATTGGTTAACAAACTTCGTCCTATTTTTGACAAATGTGAATATCAAGATAATCTTAATGAAATTGATAAGCTTAGAATGGAATTGAATGAATCTATTGAACATTATGCTTATACATTACTTCATCTTTGTTATGAATTTCTAGATGAGGATGTGGACTCTCAATTCTTGGATGAAACGGTTTTGTTTCTTAGTCCAGATGTTAAGGAAATTTTTTGAATCAGATTCATTATGTCCTTCTGATCAAAAATAATTTCAGCATCCAGAGGAAGAAATAGATATGCCTTTTATTCCATGTCTTCCTCCTTTTTATGTTCCGTGTTTTCAACCTGAGCTGGTCACTAAATCGGAAGATCAATTTTCTGATGAAGAATTGATTTTTCTTTCACATCTTTCACCTAATGATGATTCTTCTAACCTTATCAAACAATCATCCTCAAATATTGATACTTCTCTTTGTCGCTCCTCAACCCGTTAATCAAGCAGAATCCTTGGACAACCATGACCCTAATGATTTCCTATTTTCTGAATTGTATTGTGATGATTGTTCAAGTAACATGGATGAATATTTGTTCCTACAAGAAGATTCGGATTTGTAGGAGTTTAAAATCAAGTCCGATGTAACACCCTCCTCCCACATGTACCCAATTTTACCAGTCCAGTGGGGTAAATATGTGACGAATATTTACTATGATATGATTCAGCCTACTATATCACCTTAAGGAAGTGCAATTAACAAACAAAAAAAAACCTTCCTGACCCTCCTCAGGTGCTACAGGACCCCCAAGGGCTAAACCACCCTTCCAGGCGTCCAAACCCTAAGTTAACTTGTCTTTTCACTGATCTAGACTCCTCTTCACATGCAAAATCCTACATCCATGTGACTGTAGGCCTCTAGTCGCATGCATGACCACAACAAGGGTGCGACTGCAGTATTTTTCATCCATTTTTGTGCCTAAGACCACAAAATATATGCCACCTTTTTAGGAATAGACTCCAAGTCACTGCCCATAACTTGATGAAACTTTCCAAAACAATAAATGACACAAATACAAAGCTTCTAACACAAAACTTGATCAAGGACTTGGTTTAACCAAGCCTAACCATGATAGCTATTTCATCAAACACATCATGAACATGAAATATATAGGTTATAAATGCATATCTAAACATAAGGATATAATACTTATATGAAAATGACCAAGAAGATCTAATGCCTTCTCATAATTGCTACAATAACATATATTAAGTCATGCATTCAATAACCATTCATTTACTGATCAAAACATGATGAGATCCATAACCAAAATATGTTATACAACAATGCTTATAACCAAGATATAACCAGATAAATATCAATGGTAGAAAAACCATTAAATCCACATGATAACAAGTAAATTTACACATAATACACAAGAGGAAAATAGCTCTTATTAACATATGCAAAATGAAACTAGATTTGGGACTTCCACGTACCATCCGACCATAGATTGGGCTAAACCAAATCTTTCTTTCATCCAATCACCCCGGTTCCATATTCCAAGAATGAATGTGGGACTTACAACACAACAAACAAGGCCTCCTCGGGATTTACTACAATCCCACTAAAGGATTCCTATGCCCAAGCCCTCATCTCTACAACCAAGCTTTACCACAATCTTGCCAAGGGATTCCTAGGCCCAAACAAGAAACATGCACTACCTGGACTTACCGCAATCCCACCACATACTGGTCCAGGGATCACTCAGCCTATACAAGCATGTATGCCTCCAGATATATCCACCTAAACCATGAGAAATTTGTTCATCTCCACCCTCTAGGCTTTACTGTATATCCTGTATTTCACCGTCGAGGATTCCTAGGCCCAACGAGGGCATAAATAATTAGGCTTTACTACAATCCCACCTTCATCGATCCACGAATTCCTTGGCCTTGTGTTTCCTCTTTAGACCACCCCACTCACTTTTGAAACCATCCAGCAATCCAACTCAACCAAGGAAGAGAAACCCCTTCACACCATGGTTATTCAAAAATGGCAAGGCAAGGCTGAAAACCACTGTCACATCTAGAAAAACCCATGCCAATGATAGCAAGAGAACCAAATACACACATGCATGTACTATGCATTCCAAAACTATCAAGGAAATAATACATGCAACTCAATACCTTCAAGTAAACCTATTGTATTCGTTGGATCCAACTCTTCCTCGCCTGTTATTTTCTTCCCTTTTCTTTCTTGTCCTTCCTTTCTCCAATGCTAGAGTGCTCCAAGAATTATTTAAGTGTGCAAGAGTATGTGAGAGAGAGAATAAAGAGAGCTCAAAACTAAAACTAACAAAATGTTACACTGACAAAAGCGATGAACTGATCCTCAGTAGCCTTTATATCAATGAGGCCTCTAATTTCTTCATTTTCCTATATTTTTCCTTCAATTTCCTTCTCATACAAATTTGTGACCTTTCACCTTATTTTTCTCCTATTTTCCATTATTTTCATAAATAAATGCCAAATAATGCCTCTTTCCTTTTCAAATCGTTTGCCATAGCCTTTTCTAATATCACCTTAGCCATAATAAACCAAATGAACACCCACTAGGATGTGTTTCCCAACATTCATCTTGGAATACATGTCCCATGACCTTGGTCTTATTTAACCCCCCCCCCCCATAGGGGAACACTGTACTTGGTTTTCAATGACATTTTTTACCAGAAAACCACTAAAAATAAAACATACTACCCATGGAGCTTTATAACACACTTCGTTATAGTATTTAAAAACACCACTGTAGAAAACATGACAATCATATCATTTACTGGAGATTTATAACACAATTCATTATGGCATTTACAATAACAACCACATATACTTATGCACATTTGATTTAACCAACAAATAACCATATTGTTTATGGAGCTTTATAAATCCTACTCAAAACAGTATTTACAATAATATACACATTTGCTCAACCATAACATAAAATGATATGATTTTTGCATCAACAACAAAGGAATACATAGGCTCACACCTCCACCCTCAAAATTAGTACCAAGATTCACCTCCCTCCCAGGAATTCTAGAATCCACTGCCAAATTCAAACCTGCATCTAATGTCTAGCGCTATGATCCTTACGCTAATTTTTCTCTCAGTGAACAGTTTTCGACTCATTATTCATGGGCACACTCCCAATGTGCATCTAAATCCATATGGAAATGATAATGACAAAAAAAAAAAAATTCCCCGACCTTCCTTTCTCTACTACACAATCCCTCGGGAAATTAGTTCACCCCCTTTCGTATAGTCACTCACCTTCCAAGTTCCCGGCATCCCCTTTCCTAGGCGATCCATCCCTTGGAAAGGCTTCCTCGCATCAGAAGGTCAAACAACCAAGGCATATACCTACCCCAAAACCATCATACTGGTCACAACATGCTCATGTAAATCAATGGACATTATTGGGTACCAGTGTCCCACAATGGCCCATCTCTTGAAGTGCTTTACCAACATATTGCTTCCTATTCAAATTCCTTTCACTGTTGTTGCTAACATTCTTGCAGTCAGTTCCAAACACCCAAGCTGGGCATTTCCATGCTCTCATGTAACAATCACATAATTTCCATTCAATTCACTTAAATTGAAATAAATTCACATCATACCTCAGCGGTGGCTTGTCAGTAAGGTACACTTGTAATTTTGTTCACTTCTTGTCACAACAAGTCAAACTGGTCATTTAATCAAATCATCGTGTATAAACATATCACATCCAGTTAGCTCAAAACACAATCATCATAAATCAAAATCAGAAATCACATGTAACCATCATAAATCAAAGTCATATATCTCATACATAATCAAAACTGAAATAAAACATTGATACTTATTCTTTAATCAGTCTGTTGCTTCTACCCTTGTCCTTTCCGTATACACACCAGACCAATTGCCACACCTGGAAAGCACCCAGTGCCTTCACTTCTCTTCAATCACGTACACATACACATAGTTTAAACCACACACATACAACCATACACAACATACAACACCATACAATACATGCACCTACACCCGACATACAACACATACACCTACACCTCGCATACAACACAACACATACACATGCACTTGGTGTACGACATAATGCATACACCTACACCCAGTGTACAACACAACGCAATACATACACCTACATCCAGTGTACAACACAACACAATACATACACATACATCTGGTGTACAATACAACACAATACATTTACATATACACAATACAACACAATGAATACACATGTCACGATAAAATGACTACACAATACACATAAAAAAGTGCCAGAAGTAAAAAACACAACATGTATGACATGCACATAGTACCATAGGTACAATAGTACAACATGTACACAGTACCTCCTATACACAGCACCACCTGCATAATGTGTACACGGCACCACATGTACACAACACCCCCTGCACAACGTGTACACAACACCACATGTACACATAACCACATGCATGACATATACATAGCACCACATGTGTGACATGTACACAACACCACCTACACACAACACCCCATGTACAACATGTACACGACACCACATGCACACAACACCACATGTACATAGCACCATATATACAACACGCACACCATGCCCTATGTACACAACACTGCATATGCAACATGTACAAAGAACCATATGTACATAGCACCACATAGCCAACATTCACACAACACCATATTTACATAGCACCGCATATCCAACATGCGCACAACACCATATGTACACATCACCGCATAAACATGTATACAACACCATATGTACATAGCACTGCATAAGCAACATGTACACCACACCATATATACACAACATCGCATGTACACAACATCACAAGTACAACATGTACAACATGTATAACATATACATAATAGTAATACCACAGATCCAGAGACCACATTGTCTCTACAAAGTAACCTTGCTTCTAGTGTCTTTCCACTATTAATGCATGTTCTAGCATGTCATCGATCACATTGCTTCCATTTTTTTGATGTATCCCTCAGCGTTACCTGTCCATAACATAAACATAGGCATAATATAAGCATATAATATCAATTCATATCCACATGATATTGACCTTGTAGATTTGTCAGGGTTACTCTTCCCACTTGATTCCTCATAAAACAGGAACCTCTTCATGGCATTCCCCTGCATAAGCAATCATTCCTTGGCATGAATGATTCTTGATGACCCTGTCAGACAAATGCATACATGCATACATATATACATATAAAAATCAACATAAAACAATCATGATCCTCGACGACCCTATCAGACAGCAGCATACGTACATACATATATACATATATAGACATCATCATGATTATAATCACAACAAAATTACTGGATATCATAAGGTATAGGTTAAGAGACTCCCTTTATCCATTCAAAACATGCACAACATGGAGAACAATAGTTCCTAACATAGCTAATACATATGATGCTTCAAGTCCATTCACTTTACCTTACCTTATTACCTTTCTCATGATTGTCCTTCCACCATCCATTTACACCAATGGACCCAACCAATCCAACCACCTATCATATTATTGCCTTCATATTCCCTTTATTCATGCATCAACTTCATTCGGGTCTTACATTACCTATTGGGTTTCATCTAGATCTTCCAGAAATCCATTAACTTTCCTATTTCCCAACCAAATCCCCAGACCCTCAAAACATAAAAGGAAAGAACAAAAGAAAACAAGAATAAAACCATGAAAACCAATAGCAATATGACACCACAAACAAAGTGGCATGATCATGCACCAGACATAAAAAAATTCATAATCAAACGCAAAAAATCACAAAAGACCAAAAGCACAAGACTAACAACAAACAATAAGACTTAATCCCCATGGTTCCCAAGGAAAGATTAACTCGAACCTTTGTCAAGATTTCATGGCAACCCCTTTTTTCATGCAATTCCATGTATCATAATGCCATAACACATAATTTTCAATGTATAAACAAATATAAAAATATACTAGTTATCTTACCTTATTGTGCCAAACACGCTACCTTGTAACAAAACACACATGTTAGCCACATGTTCCAAAGATCAAAACAACATATCTATGAATTGGAAATCAACCTTTACCAATACTAATAAACATGTCATAATCAACTCATATTCATAATGCATAATGCTACAACTATCACCTACTTACTATCAGTTGTATCAACACATATTATTTTAGCACAATCATCTTAAAACGAGATCATTTATTCATGCAATCATATAAAGACATACTCCTATCATGAAATTATTCAAACATTCAAACAACCTATAAACATACCATGTTCATAAACCAAATAGATGATATAATCAAACTCATACCTCAATGTGTCTCTGGGGACGTTATCACATCTGCACAAATCAGTCCATTTTAGTACAACATAATATCACACATATATCGACTCATACCTAAATATCACAACCATAACCATATGGATAGGTCAATCCAGTTTAGCATGATACATAACATTAATATCTTACATAAAATGACCACAATCATCACGCGTATGACCACAATGCATATAACAACAAGTTACTACTATGCATGACTATCTAGTGCACATGTATATGATCACTGAATAACTAATACCTATCACGTATGTAACCACAACAACAATAGAATGACATACATGCATATAACAACCATTAACCAACATACCAAGGTTGTTATAGAACCATCCCCCTTAGGGGAACACCATCCTCGGTGTTCAATGAAACCTATGACTAGAAAATCACTGAAAATCAAACATACTTCCCATGGAGCTTTATAACACACTTCGTTGTAGTATTTACAATGACCACTGCTGGAAACATGACAATAATACCGTTTGCTGGAGCTTTATAACACAACTCATTACAGTACTTACAATAATAACCACATATACGAATGCACATTTTCTTCAACCAGCAAATAAAGATATTTTTTATGGATATTTATAAATCCATCTCGATACTGTATTTACAATAATATACACATATGCACATTTTCTCAACCAGTAAATAAAAGGATACGAAGTCTACATCAGCAACAAGGGAATCTAGTGGCTCACACCTCCACCCTCAAAATTAGTACCAGGATTCACCTCCTTCCCAAGAATTCCAGAATCCATTGCCAAAGTCAAACCTGCATCCAATGTCTAGCACTATGATCCTTACACTACTTGTTCTATCAGTGAACAGTTATCGACTCATTGTTCCAGGGCACACTCCCAATGTGCATCTGATTCCATTTGAAAATGCTAATGACCAAAACAAATTCATTACATGACCTTCCCTTCTTTGCTACATGGTCCCTCGGGAAATTTTGTCACCCCCTTCCGTGCAGTCACTCACCTTCAAAATTCCCAGGCATCCCCTTTCTCGAATGATCCATCCCTTGGCAAGGCTTCCTTGCATCAGAAGGTCAAAAAACCAAGGCATATACCTACCTCAAAACCATCATATCGTTCATAACATGCTCGTGGAAATCAATGGACTATTGGGTACTAATATCCCACAATTTCCTTTCTCTTGAAGTGCTTTGCCAAAATATTGCTTCGTATTCCAATTCCTTTCACTGATGCTACTAACATTCTTGTAGTGAGTTCGAAACACCCAATCCTTGCATTTCCATGCTCTCCTATACCAAGCACATAATTGTCATTAGATTAAAATAAATTGAAATAAATTCACATCATACCTCATTGGTGGCTTTTCAATAAGGTACACTTGCGATTATGTTCACTTCCTACCACAATAATTCAAACTAGTTGTTTGGTCAAATAATCATGTATAAACATATCACATCTGGTTAGCTCAAAACACAATCATCATAAATCACATGTAATCATCATAAATCAGATTCATATATCGCATGAATATTCAAAATTGAAATAAAACACGAATATTATCCTTCAATCAGTCTATTTCTTCTACCCTTGCCCTTTTCGTACACACATCAGATCATTTTCCACACCCAGATAACACCCAGTGCCTTCACTTATTTTCAATAACCTACACATACACATAATTTACACCACACGCATACAACCACACTTGGAATACAACACCATACAATACATGCACCTACACCTGACATACAATACAACGTACAACACAACACATACACATGCAACTGGTGTACGACACAACACATACACCTACACCCAGTGTACAACACAAAACAATACATACACCTACATCTGGTGTATGACACAACACAATACATGCACCTAATTCTACTGTACAACACAACACAATGCATTTACATACACAGAGTACAACATCATGAATACACATTTCACAATACAATGACTACACAATACACATAACATAGTGCCACATGTATACAACACAACATGTACAACATGCACACAATACCACAGGTACAACAATACCGTATGTACAACATATACATAGTAACTCCTTTACGCATGATCTGGATTTATGCAAGAACGCAATAAAATATAGAATAGACATAAACACAGAGATGAAATGGAAATAATACTTCATTTCATTAATATCAAATAATAGAAATATGCATACAGACATAATGAAAATAAACTAGCTAGGGTGTTGGTAGCTTATCTCTGAGAAGAGATGTGGTGGCTACAAGCCTCTAAACTGTATTACAATGAGGCTCGAAGGCATTTTTATTTTTTAGAAACAATGGAGAACCCTAATCATCCAAAAACCTAACCCCAAGAGATGAAGCGCCAAAACTATGGGCCCTGTTTGGGTAAATTGGTACATCAAATTCTCGGGGACGTAACTTTGGCATATGATCTTCGTTTTACGTGCTTAATACCTCGTTAGAAAGATATATCTGAAGACTACAACTTTTGACATGAGAAACATTGAATTAACTTCCATGTTGCTCCCGATTTTCCTAAAAAATGTCATTTAGGGCTGCAAAACGGCTCCGGAAGTTCAGGACCCAAAAAACTGCTAAAAATAGTAAGTTATGTTGAAACTGAAAGAACCGTTGGTGGGGGTCCAAATGGAATAGGTGGGTGGCCACCAATATCCACCTGGATCATCCATCCCCCCTTAGGAAGCAATGTTCCCCATTGCGTTGAGTTCCTCCATGAGATGAGGCAAATTCTGTTGAACTTGGTATTGGATTTGTCAAAAATGTAATGGACCTGCTGGCAGACGTGTTGGATGCGTTTAATAAATTTGGTTACTTTATCAGCCTCAAACAATACATGTGTGGATTTTTTCTGTGTGGTCGCATGAGGTATGGCAACGTCAAGCGGTGGCGCACCTAGGGTCAAATCAATGGAGTGCTTGACCTGATAGTGTAGAGGAACCTCTGTGGGTGAGGAGAAAATGTCTTTGTATTCCTCTACGAATTTTTCCATCGGTTGTTGCCATTAAAGGGAGCCTTGTTTTGAGGTTGTGCCATAATATTCTTCTTTCCCTATGGGCGAATTGTAATGAAAATAAATTTCCTGGTTTGGGAAACAATCTTACTGCATTGTTTTGCAGTAGTCAAAGAGATGGAAGGAGGCAATACTACCTTCAGTATCCTGTACAATTTATTTCCCAAAGTAATAAAAATAGAACAAGTCCTAGACTCATACACAGCATGTTGCTTCCACAAGTATGGTTGGCCCAATAATACATCAGACACAACAAGTGGAGCAACATCACACAGTACCTCGTATGTGAATGGCTTGATGTTGTACGGAAGGTGCCACTGTTGGCGGATGTGGAGATATCTTCCTTGGTGAAGCCACCCAATGGTATACAGTTGTGGGTGTTCTATGGTCTGTAGGCAGAGATGCTTCACGACCTCTGCTGAAATGAGGTTCTTTTGGCTTTTGCTATCGACAAGGAATTGTAGTGGAGAACCCTTTACCCACATCTGCGAATGGAAGAGGTGCTCCCCATCCTCTAGATCCTCGGGATCCTCCCTCTGAAGCTTGGTGGTGGAAAAAATGTCATTGGGATCCACATCAATGATATTCTTCCCTTTTTCATCGCCCTTGTCTAGTTCTGACTCAGGATCAGAACATGCATCTGATTCGAGTGCCTTCAGTTCGTCCACCAGTGACTGTTTGGCCCGACACTCGTTTGTGTTGTGAGTGGGGTTTTTATGAAATTCACACCACTTCCCCATGTCCTTTGGATTTTTGGTGTTGTTATGAGATGCCCCGATTTTCATTTTCCCCTTGTTTTGTGGTTTAGGGGTGCCTTTTCCCTGGCTTCAAATTCACGGATCCAAAGTCTAGCTTCTTCTACTTAAATTTCTGCTCGATCTTGGCAGCATAGTGATATGCCATACCAAACGAGGTAATGTCGTGGAACTCCATTTCCTCCTAAATGTATATGTGCAAACAAATGCAGTACTTGAGCACCAAATGTCTCTTTGAATATTTAATACCCAAGTTTGTGCACAGGGTATGGAACAAATTCATTAGTTCGTGCACATCTTGAACCCTTTCTTGTCGCAATATGGTTCATTGGATGTACTTGTCCTCATAGCTCCCCACATGGTAATATTGTTCCTTGATGTTGTTTCGAAACGAATTCCAAGTGGGTGTGGCCGAGAACAAAGAGGGTTCACTCTCGTCCTTCTGCTCACAGTAGGTTACCCACCAGTCTTTGACATGGGGGGAAGCTTTGAGGAGTGAAAAAGTAATATTTTCTCGGTCGAAGAAATCATTGACCGAGAAATACCCTTCCAACAAATTCAACCATCTATCTATGGCATCTACATATATCTGGACTTCAAATACAAAAATGTCAAATTTGACTTGTACCTTGAAAGGAGAGGCGCCTCTAGAGTGGTTGCTAGATGTAGATGCACTGTCGATGGGCAGTTGTTGAAGGATTTGGGAAAATTTATCTATCATCGCGTTCCTTTGTTTCTCAAGGGCCTCCTCGAGCAATAATTTGATAAGATCTCCTGCTCCCTCGTCTTTCTTTTCTTCCTCCATGGGAGGTCGTCGGGGTTTGCGAGGTTGATTTTGCAAGGGTTCAACCAGATCAAGCCCTAACTCCTTATACCTTGACCTTGTTCGGGACACACAAAGAAAAAACATAGAAAGAGCAAACCGCTCTGATACCATTGATCCGGATTTATGCAGGAATACAATACAATAAAATACAGAAATAGACATAAACACAGAGATGCAGTGGAAATAATACTTCATTTCATTAATATCAAATAACAGAAATATGCTTACATACATAATGAAAATAAACTAGCTAGGGCGATGGTAGCTTATCTTTGAGAAGATATGTTGCGGCTATAGGCCTCTGAACTGTGTTACAATGAGGCTCAAGGGCCCATTTATTTTTTAGAAATAATGGAAAACCCTAAGCATCCAAAAACCTAACCCTAGGAGATGAAGCGCCAAGACTATGGGCCCTGTTTGGGTAAATTGGTACATCAACTTCTCGGGGACATAACTTTGGCATATGATCTTCATTTTATGCGCTCAATACCTCGTTAGAAATATCTATCTTAGGAATACAACTTTAGACATGAGAAACATTGAAGTAACATCCATGTTGCTCCCGAATTTCCCAAAAATAATCGTTTTGAGCCTCAAAACGACTCTAGAAGTTTAGGACCCGAAAAACTGCTAAAAATAGTAAGTTGTGCTGAAACTGAAAAACTAAAAGAACCGATAGTGGGTGTCCAAATGGAATAGGTGGGTGGCCACCAATATCCACCTGGATCAACACAGCACCACCTGTACAATGTGTACACGACACCACATTTACACAACACCACCTGCACAATGTGTACACAGAACCACCTTCATAATGTGTACACAACACCACATGTACACAACACCACATTCATGAAATGTACACAATACCACCTGCACACAACACCCCATGTACAACATGTGCATGACACCACATTCACACAACACCAAATGTACAATCATACATACAACATCACATGTACCTACCACCATATGTACAACACACACACCATGCCATATGTACACAGCATCACATATGCAACATGTACAAAGAACCATATGTACACAGCACCACATATCAAACATGTGCACAAAACCATATTTATATAACACCGCATATATAATGTAATAGATCTGGCCTGAAAATATAACAAATATGAAAAATATTCCCACAAAATAACAAGATCGATCCAAGAATAGAAAGACTTCTTTATTGATATATTCATAAAAACTCTTGAGGTAGGGTAACACCATACAACTACTCCTTAAGGGAGGATATCACTCAACAAGCGATATGCTTGTCAATACAATAATCCTTGACATCATCAGTGGAGATTCTCTAGCCTCTAGATAGCCTTCATACATACAATACAATGGGTAATTACCATGGGTCATACATCCAATACCATGGGCTTATTACATTATTTCCTAACTACTTGTGGTCACTTGCGTAATGTGGGTTAATCACTTTATTTATTAATTATGGCCCATGAATTGATTATCCTTACATTACATTATTTCCTTGGGTACCTTCCTCTATACCCCATATGATCCCTTCTGGGTATACCCCATATTATCCCCTCTAGGTATACTAGCTACATCATTAACTACTAATTCAGATGGTTTTTCATCTCTGAATTTCTCTAGAAATGATATTTAAAATTGAGTCCAAGAAGTTATAGTTTGATAAGGCTGAGCATATTACCAAGTGGCAGCTTTGTTTTCAAAAGTATATAAGAACAAGCGACAAACAACGTCCTCATGGAATCCATTTTTCAGTATAATTAAAAACATAAAGGGTTTTATATGATATTCTGCAGGAGTTTTAGAATCAGGGTAATATTTTGGTAAATTTATTATGGATTATTTGGTAAGGAGTGTTGATCACCAATAATAGCCACAAAATCTCGATTTAACTAGGGGGTTGTGGGATAATTGTTTTCATGGTCATCATGATTGTCAACCATTATTTGAGAATCTTCTGACTCATACAAAATTCCTTCACCAGAATCTCCTGAAGATGAAGGGGAACTAAGTGGAGATGGTGGAGAATCAAATCCTCCAAATAAGGTTGGTTCTCTGTTAGGTAAATCGGACAAATCAACCTGTCTTCCAATAAGGATATTGTGTAGCCTATCATTTAATGAACTAATAGTCTGTGTTGAAAGACCGGGTGGTTATATTACCAAAGGTTCTTGTAAATTCAAGTCGACGAGTGCGACCAGTCGTGGAGACAGAATTTTGTGCAAGAAAAGATTGTGATCAATCCTCTCCTGCATTCTAGAGATCATTTTGTGAGAGATTTGTAGAACTTATTCAATTTCAGTCTGAGAATATGATCAAATTGGAGTGTTCTTTTCAATGTTTTTTTCTTCAATTGATGGCTGATAAATTTGAGAAACCTTAGCAAGGGGAGGGTTAGTATGGATCCTAGTGAGAATTGGGATCCTAATAGTTTGAATTTTATTACCTTTTTCCATCTGCACTCTGATTTTCCCTCCTTCTAGCGCCATTTTGTTGACGCAAGCATTGGAACACCTATGTCAACAAAGGAGAAACAAATCAAACCAAGGCTCTTCACACAACCCCAGTTGTTTGGGATGGTCAGGGTTCTAAGGCTCTGTTAGCCTTTGGCCTCCTCCTCCTTTTAAAGAAGAATATTGGTAAGTTATAAAAAACTAAAACCATCGTGTATGCTAATTTAAATGCTATCTAAATCTACTAAGTCGGGTGAGGATAAATGAATTATTACAATCCAAATTAAGGAAATCTTCAAAATCCTATCTAAGGAAATCTAGAGAAATTGTAAAGGTAAGTTTTTATGTTATAAAATCAAAAATATATTACAAAATTTATAGTATAATACAAAAGTAAAATTAGGCTAGAACTATGAAGTAGCTAGTACTGTTGAGAAAATAAAGTATGTTATAATATAGAAACATTTTCAAAAAATCATAATTAATTCACCTATAAAAAAAGGAGTAAATATTTCCTCCCTTAATGTGACAAATAATAGGATGAACAACATTAAAACATGAAATTCATATCGTTAAATAAACATAACACTAAGAAAATATAAAATAGTATTCTAACTGACCTACAGTTAGTGCTTGACCTAGAATTATGAGCGAAAGAGTATTAAAAAAAATGATATCCTTTTACATAAAATTCATGCCTTAACTGATAATTACTGAATCAGACCAATTTTTCATGAGATAAAAACTGAAATGAATAATTCAGATAAAACTCACAATGAACTATCTTCTACAAACTCATTAATAAAAATAAAATAATGCAATTAGCTCGACAATCTTTCAAACCAATCAACTATGTAAATCATATTTTTCTTCATAGGATACCAGTAACTAAATATTGGAAAATTGATCTATAAATTAAATAAACAAGTCTAAGAAGATGGAAATTTGAATAACAAAGAAATGTAACTGCAAGAATTCACTTGTTAGTGCACAAAGTCAACTAACAGGTATGAATATGTTTTGGAAACCACAAATTTTTTGAAATTGTTGACAACATTGGATGTTGCTAACATGTAAGGGGATCTCCCACATGTGAAGTCCAAATTATACCTCATATCGTTTTGGTATAGGAGTGCCATCCATCTATACAACTCATCCACCTTTGGAAAGGTTTCAAATATATGCCTTAGTTACAATCACACACAAGAGATCACAACACCTCTTTGGGGCAGCAAGTGCGTGAGCTTTTTGAGACACTCAATGTAAGGTGTACGTCGGGTAAAGGAAAATGAGCCTCTAGTTAGAAAAGAAATAGTACTATCCAAAAGGGGGACCTAGGAATGAAGATAAAGGCTTATTTATTACGTGTAGATTAGTACACATAATAAAAACAATCTTGAAATCATAACAACATATATTCAACAATAACCATAGCTAAGAAACGAATTAGTTCATTAAACTTAGTATGTGATTAAAGCAACATATACCGCAAAAATAACAAGAATATGCCTACTATATCTATGATACATGTATGAAGAGATGTTGGCTCATAGAGATTTTGATTATGAATGAAATATCCCAAGTACACTGCTACATAGATGAAACACTATATACAGTAGTGGAACATGAAGCCACAACTTGATTCTCTAAAGAATGATCTATCTCCTATGCACTACAAGAGAAGCCAAGGCAAGACTCCAAGAATCCAAGCCCTTAGCAGGAATTATGAGGAGCTATTGATAACTAATGAAAATGACCTTTGGGCTTCCTCGCGACTCTTCAACTTCTATGATTGTTCATATTCTATCCACAACTTATTACATTCCATATGTGGCTTTTCACATTCCACATGTGTTCCTTGGACTTCATTACATACAACCTATTACAAAAGAAAAATTACATATCATACGATGGATATATAAGAAAAAACAGTTTTATAAAATCGATAAGTCATTTTCTTCTTCATAGAGTTCATTTGTGATGTATGTGTGTCATGCTCTAAAATTCATTGAGATGAATTTGACCCAAAATAGTAAGTCCCTTGTGTAACCGTATATTCACCTCCAGTGCCTCTGTCAATATGGTCATGAATCTTGAATATACATTATTCCATAGCCACGAGAGTTTCATGTGAGCTTTGACTGGTGTGATGGCATATTGTAGAATAATGTCTATGGTGATCTCCAAGTCTGCCTGTTCTTTTGCTTGCTTGATATGTTCTATGTAATGCCTGATATATTGGAAGATGATTTGCCTACCTATAATTTCTTCAAGTGATCCTAATCAAGGAATCCCATGTTTTTGTGCTAGAGACTCGAAACCATTGTGCAATTGATTGTAAGAGGCAATAGTGCTAATCGATTGTTTTCTAAGACGCATGTAGTTTTGATGGTGGAGTCTCAGCTGAAATTTGTCTATCTCAACAACAATCCTGTCTTTTCTTTCCAAATGTTATGGAGCATCCAGATACTTGGAAGCCCACTCCTAAAGATGGTCAACCACTATGTTTTCCACTTTCAGGATTTTTACCACTTCTTTTTATTTCTTCTGAATGCCAACGAGAGGAGCCACCACTTGTTGTAGAGATATCATCTCATCACATAATCATTCCATGGTGTCCTTCATTGGCCGCAGTTCCTCCTGCATGGTTGAATGACATTCTGTAGTATTGAAGCTTTAAGAAGATAATCATTGATTCTTTTCCATAAGGTTTTCCGCCTATTGCCTCACTGCAACGGGTTATCTCCTTATTATAACATTTCCATTCAACAAAGATTCACATTTTTCCTGCGTTGTTGTAGCAAAAGAAACATTTTCCTCCATGATTTCCCTGGGATTCCTTCTAGTTATGGAAATTATCACCTTTTTCTATAGAAACGGAAACTGTATTCTAAGGATCATTTGAGAATTATCTATGCCTCTGCTGCATGATCCTCTTCTTGAGTTGATTAAATGTGACACTCCACACATCCATGAATTTTTCTGCAGGTGCAGGTGTGATTCCCATTTCTATGAATGGAATATGAACACCTGTGAGAGGAGATTATTCTGGATAAATTGGTTCATCATCAATGGGTTGGATGGTATCCTCCTCCTCCAACTCTTCTTTTATCTCCTAAGTCAACTATTCTTCTTACAGTCTTTATGTTGCTTCTTCCTCGTGGGATTTCCTTTGATGTTCCTCTTCTATTCTTCTCCTTCACTCTTCTTCTTCCTATTGCTTCCTAAGAAACTCATCTTGCTTCCTCTTCTCCTCTTATTCTGCTTCTCTCCTCTCATGTTTCGCCTGAATAGCTCTTGTGTTGAAAGGATCAATTTTTCCTTTTTTGTTACGTTCTCTTATAAAATCATACTTGATCCTTTTCATAGGAGCTACACTCTTTGCTTGAGGAGTTATATTTTCTGCCTCCTACACATGCATATCTTGAGATGATGGATCATGGGGTGAACTGGTTTCCATCCCTGAATGTGTTTTTCTAACTGCATTGTACCGGTTCTTCAGCTTCTCATATTTTGTTGTGGACATTCATGAATATCCCCAATTGAAATCAATCATTTCGCAATGTTGCATGCACACTCTTTTGAGATAATATACATGAAAGTACTTAGTTGTGAAGTGCAAGAAATATAGATCTTGTATTTATGCCCATATCACTTTGTAGCTCTTCAACTCATATAATGTGATCCTCAAAGGAAAGATGGGCCAAGAATATTTCTTCCCCCTCTGACCTATCAATCCCTTGTCTAATTGATATGTTACTTTCTGCATGGCCACCTTATTGGTCACATATCGCGGCATGAGGTGAGGGGATCTCTGACATCTAAAACACCTTACCCCTCAGGCGCTACAAACCAATACGCAATATCCTATAGTGACTCCTTCACTTGATCGATCATGAAAGGAGGACCAATCTCGAATATCATATGAAAATAACTGCAAATAAGTGCTAAGAAAATATGGAATATGCACCTATAATGCTTTATTCTTACAACACTTTGCAATGGAAGTAAACTAGGAGATTTTTCTGTGGTGTCTAGTTCTAATAGATTTTGTGCATAGATTCCATCTAATAGAAATGCAGACATATAAAATTGTGGTGCTTGATTTTCCCTCAAAGATGATTTTTCCTGCCCCACATGACGTTGTAACTCAAATGACAATATGTCTTCCCAATTAAATACTTTACCATGGGTTACCATCATATTGAGAATATATATCCAATTTTATTCAAACACATCAATGTTCTTCCACCCATGCAACTGACAACACATAGCTATAAGATATTGATATATGTCTCTGGGAATCCTGGTTGGGTACACTACGGATGGGTGGTAACGAAACTTAGCAGGCTTTTCACACTAAGATTTGATGATGTCACTTGTGTCGAGGTTGGACCATCTGGTGTAAAATTCATTATTTGCATATTATGTGGGCTTAAGCATCTTATAGTAAGTTTTCATGTCTTCTCCATAATAGTAAGTTTTCATGTCTTTCATTATGAGGCACGAGATGAGATTCATCCATGTCTTCTAAACCTAACTATGTAGCAATATATTAGAAAATCATATTCAAAGAGCCATTAGATGTAATTGAGGATTTAAATCTATCACTAACAACACATAGCTACATACATGGGCAGAAATTATACATGTAAACAAGGAGGGCACACTTTCAAAGCCCTAAGGGGGTTCAAGGGTCATTCGGGGTTTTGTAGTACGCTCATGCACTCAAGAAAGAGAAGGAAAACCATCAAGGGAAAGAAGGCGCACTCTGAAGGGGTGAATAAGTGAGGTTTCAGGCCTTAAGGCCTTCATGGTTCACTCATGCACTCAAAGAGATAGAGAGGGTGCACTGGTGCCCTCTGAAGAGATGAAGGGACATGTCTTTGGGCCTTCAGACCTTGAGGGTCCAGTCATGCACTCAATGGTAAGGAGGGCACAATTTCACATACCAAAGGGACGAAGGGAAAAAATTCAAGCCTTTAGGGTGTGCTCATGTGCTCAGGGAGGGCGCAATTATTCATGATGGTGGAGTGCACCCAAGAGGCAAAATTGTCTTTTAATAGGCACATTTTTCAGAGTTGATCGGGCTTCGGATTCCAAAAGTGCACTCTACCAAAGGAATTCTCAAGGAAAATTCTAATAGAAATATTGCATGATGGAAATGAGAAGAAGAAATATCTACAAGATTTTATGGATTTTGTCTCACTCGTGGTTATAATGTGAAGGTTCAAGGAACATGCAGAGTTTCAACCTACGACAACAGATTAACACTTGTAGAAATAAGATTGAATAGAAATGCTATTAAATAAATAGAAAAACAAAGAAACATCAGCAAGGAAAGAAAGATTGACAGTGAAATAATGAAATCCAATCAATAGATTCAACATGAAAAGCTTACTTGTAGCATAGATCGATGAAGAGTTTCTTGATCCATAAATGTGTGCCCAACCCATATGAAAATGGTTATGAAAATGAATGATTAACTGGGTTAATTTAAAAGATATTACATGAAAAATTGTTTCATGCATGCTCACCACTTGTCGACAAGTAAATGGATTATTTGAAGGAAGTTAAGTGGGCTCCTATTTCTACGAGTGCTCCCACATGCAACATAAAATATTATGCATGCATTCAAGACGGGTGCATGTATTCAACACAATGGAATGCACTCAAGGAGGGCACACTTGTTAAGCATCAAGGAGTGCGCTTAAGGAGGGATCACTTCTTCAGCCCGAAGGAGTGCGCTCAACACAAGAGCATGTCTTCGTCAACTACAAATGTGTTTTTTCCTTTAAGGGTGATTTTATTTATTTTGTTTTCTTTTTTTGTGCTTTTGAGTGCTTTTCGAGTGTGTGCATGGTGAAAAGGCTAGTTTCTAAGTCAATAAAAGTCATGAGTCCACCTAACCATGGGCTAGATAAAACAAGCATGTCTAAGGGTTAGGTGATGACACTGAGGAAGCATAGGAGGATGTGACACTAGGAGAAAAAACACAAAGAATAAATCAAACAACACGATGACACTAAGGGGCTTGAAGAAAAATTTTATGTATGCTCTGTTACCCACCAATTCATGGGTGATATCCCTAGGAGAAATTTTTTCTCCATGATGGACCTCAGTCGGCAGCCAACAATCCCTTGTAGCCTTCAACTAGCTCATTGTGCCATTTTTCTGCCACCTAAGCCAGCCATGTGGTCCCCCACCTAACTTTATTGATCGTATGTTTGAAGGTGGGCCTCCTGAATCTAAAGGTATGTCTTGTCATTTGGTAATTGAGTATTGGGTTTACTTATCATGGACACTTATGGGCATGGATTGATAGGGGGATTTGGCAGAAAGAGTGGGATTAGTTTGTGCTCCTGTCCCCTTGATCTCTTCTGGATGTTACTCTTGGATCATAGTCTTGTGGGATATCCTTTATTGACCATTTTGTTCTAGGGTGGTACTACTTGGGAAACCCCAACTTTGGGTGTGTGGTCCCACTCCTTTATCCGTAAATATTACTCCCTTTCCACTCACTATACCCTCATTCATAATTTCTCCCGCCTGGGTCCATATTGCCTCTTGTTACACAGCAATTTTTCACTGTCCCTGTACTCCCTGTTCCTTGATCCTAGAGGACCCATATAGTGACCCTTGTGTACTTTCCAAGCATGGAATACATACCCCTAAACCACACTTTGTCTACCAATTCATATCCCTTTAACACCTTTTTGGAATATCCCTATAAAAACATGATTTTCAAGGTCGGCGCTTTGTCTTAATGTCTGACCCGCGCTGATAGAAGATATTTTCACTGAGAACCGCGCTGATCGGCGCTCTGTCTTAATGTCGGACCCGCACTGATCCTCTTTTGGAAAGTTTTTAAAATAGAAACTAATTTTCCACGACTAGAAGCTTCGCGAAGCGGCGAGATGGAAATTTGTTTTGAAGATATGGTTGAGGAATTCCCCTTTGGGCTTCTTGTTCCCAAGAAATAGGAAATACTCCAAAGGATAAGATCTTTTCCCATTATTTGAGGGCCCATAACCTCCTCCTCCATTTTTATATAAGTATACCTCCTTCACCTCTACTGCCTGAGTTAACGAGAGAGGAGAAGAAATTATAGCCTCGGGAGAATAGAGTAGAGTGTGATTGTTTTTGTGTGTTAGGAACATAGTGAGATCTTAGACCTTTGTGTATGAGGGTGTTGCAAAGTGATTGGATACGGACCTGCCGAAGGAGAGCCTCAACATCAAGGGTTGTTTGTAAACTCCCCTTGTCTTTATCATGATAAAATGCAACTGATGTTTATCTTCCACTCTTGTTTACATTTATAATGAGATTTCTAGCATTCCTTGATCAGTTAGATAAGTTGTAATTTTTTTATGTTTTTCGTGACTTTACGCTTGTCGTGGTGTCTTGATTGTCTGTATAGGTAATCTAACATTGGTAGAAACATGTATCAATCTTGAGGAGAGCGACGGATAAAGAAGCTTCGACGGAAGATGAAAACCTAGCATCAGAACAAGGTAGGTCATCTTCCTTTCTTTGAATTTCATTTACAATCTAGGAAGGTAGATGTTAGCTTGTTCCCTTGTTGCTAGACACACTCCATGGCTAGAGGGATCGCCTTTGTCCACAGAGGGGATTTACCTGCTCAACACCTCTCTAGGTCCACATAGGGTCAACCTCCATATCCCCTTTCCCCCACTTGGGTCAGACCTGGAATGATGCCCTAGAGGTTGAAGCAAGTAAAAGAAAAATTAAAAGCATAACTAGCCACATTCAATATGAAATTGTACCACAAAATGAAAAATATTTTCGAGACAAAAATAATTAGCATGTGGGTAAAATCCAATACATGAGCTCTACCCCATAACCATGGTCATCACCCTAGTTCCATAGGCCCTATATGAGCCTCCTTTATCATTCAGGAACCCATTATTGTCCCAACCATTGGAGGGAAATCAACTGCCCTACCTAAAGGGGGTAATCACTGTTATATCTTACACATCATGCTCTTGTCCTTTGAACCCAAGCAGTTAATTAAAGAAAATTCATAAAAGGAAAAAGGCATATAAAGAAGGGTGGAAAAATCAAGGTTGGGGCACCTCATGTACCTTGATTTCTCCCTCCTATACATTATATACCCAAGTGTGGGCTTCCCTTTCTATAGATACCCTTGAGCCCCAATATGTAGCCCAGGACTGCCCCCTTCATTCCCTATTCCATTTCACTTATTTATCACTTGCCACCCCATTTAAGGGATGTACCTTAGACATATTATCCCCTCTAAGGGTAGAACCCACTTAATAAGGTACTTGGCTAACCCCCTTTGGATCTTGGAGACATTAGCACATGCCAAAGCCAAATACAGTAGGGAATACCGTTATGAAGTGCCAACTTTGTGTTATATGGTTTGCAATCTCTTTTACATGATTAATCTAATTATCGGTTGTACTGGAAGGCTAGGGGACGCATTGGATCTTATGCAGGATTGCAGATGGTGTCCATTTAGGTTTGGTCTCCCTATATGGGGTCCTAACCTCCTAAAGGGATACATTGACACATGTATGGTGTGTGTAGAGAGTCATGGGCCTCCACAGCAGCAGACATCACTCCATGGATCCCCACCGATGTCTAGAGATTACTAGAGACCCACCTTTGGGATGAGCATGATGCTCTTGGTATGTTATGCCCAACAGGACCCACAAGATCACCACACATTTGGAAGGTGTCCCAGGACTTGTACGATGACATGGACAAGTTCATTCCATCATTTGATCCCTTAGAGATGATCTATAGGCATCTTCGACTCATATGGAGACCCATGGGGTCATTGGTGTGCCCCCACACCCATTGCAAGTGCCACAGGTCTACTACTTGGAGAACAAGGGTCCACCCCCTTTTCCATCACATCCTAAGGATTTTATTCATTAGTATGACACTTCTATACATTATCAGACCTTTTGGATGGCACCACCACATTCATATATTATTATTTGACCTCCTCAGAGGCTTATTATTTCATTTATGAGCTAGTTTGGTGTGCTTGTCACAAAAAATTGGTTTATTTGCATATTATTTTAATTTTAGGGGCCACTGTAGGCTCATTAGGTAAATATAACTCCTAAGTGGTGTATAAATAGGATTTATTTGGATTCATTTATATCATCACTTGGCTTGGGATCTTTCTATCTTTAGAGAACTTCACAGTTTTCCTAGGTGGACTATTTATGGATGATGGATGAATTTTGATGTATGGATTTGGGGTATTTATATCTTGGAGCTTCTTATTTTGCAAATGTGATGCTAGTTGGATATACTCTCTAACATTGTAAGTGAAAATTTAATGTTATTTTTTTGTTGTTGCATATAATTGGATTTCACTATAATTAGAACTAATTGTTGCATGTATGAAATGTGGAATTATGTGTCTATTTAGCATATTATATGTATGGGCCATTATTAGATGAATGAAATTTCCTAGAGATCATGTTATCTTGATCATCTTGAACCATTTTTATGAGTATAAATTCTTAAAATTCACTTTTCTTCTATTTCCTCTAACATTGGACGAAGTTGACTTTTTGGGCCTCCTTGAACAAGAAACCAAATTATTCTTCATTATTATCCTTGTCTCCATATCCCCAAGTGAATCAGGCATTGGTCCCTCAAAAAAGGGTGATCATTTTCCACTATTTTTCACATTTTTCCCTTTTTCACTAGGTCTAGCCCCATTAGGTCACATAGGGGATCAATTTCTTGGGAATCTAGACACAAGAAAACATCGATCTCCCATAGGAAACTGCATTGGTGGGTCCCCTCACTGTCCTCCAAATTTGGGCCAATTCTGACGGTGAAACCTCTAGATACCTCAAGCCTTAGCTATAGGATCAATTTTTTCCTAAGTGTTACCAAGGTTAAAACCTAGAAGGATCAATTTGGAACTATTGGAAAAAAAATCTTGTTTAATCCTTTCCATTCACCTTGGCCAGGTTAGGAACATCATTGGGTACCAAAATCCATTCCCTAACCTGGGTTGGGTCCACTTGGCCTCGTGTGGTCCCATTCTTCATCAAAGCTGATTTATCAAGGAATTCTCGGGAATCCAAGTTCCCAAAGGATTTTAGGGATTGATAACCTCCTTTATAAATCTCATTCTTCTACCTTAACCCTCCAATCCTCATCCCCTTTCCCTAAAATATCAAGTCCCTTGCTTAAAAGGAAAGCAAGTTCGATTCTTCATTCTATCCTAGGGAAAGGGTTTATATGGTCACTTCACACCTATTCATTGATCTATTCTTTACAAGTGACTTCCTAATCTACAAGGTTTCCTCCCATCGGTGAAAGTCCGTAAAGAGCAGGGAGTCTTAGTTGTGGTGACAGTGGGCTAAGTCTCCATCATTTTCCTTGACCTAGAAGTTGCCCTCATATGAATCCCTCTTAGGTCCCTTTTTGGTTTGAGTGGTAACATTTCTGGCGCCATTTCTGGGGACACAAGACATGTGTTTTGTTCCCCTTACGACATATTGACATATCATTATTGGTGATTCCATTGGAAGAACGAAGCCCTAGTTATTCATTGAGCCTTAAAGTAAAATCTTGTAGGGTGAAAGAAGCATTTTTCTAGGAATATTTAAATTCACCCTAGAAACTCCTACATATTTTTCATGCATATCTCAAATAGGTTGTCTTTATTTTATAAATTTCCCACTTTGGACATCGCTAGCATCCTTGGGAACCCTAATCACGTCGCAGGAATGATGGTACGTGGGGTGCCCGTGTTTGATGTTGATCCACTCCCTAAAATTGACCATGTGGAGAGATTTAATACATATGCTTCAAGAGAGAATGTGGTTCACCAAGATGTCCTAAATTTCTTATTCATGGGATCTCTCGGTGGTCATAATTCATGGTTGCATGATCATGAACCTAAGAGCATCTCATCTATTGAGGAGTTCATTGATTGATTTCTTAGACATTTTCAAGTATACCCTACATTAAGCATCCTAGAGGACACCTTAATTGAGCCTCATCAAGACATTGAGAATCTAAGTAGTGAGCAGGTAGACGAGTCCTCCTAGGGTTCACATAATGAAAAATATTATTTTGAGAACACATGTGTTAGGAGGGTTGAATCTATGGAAGGTGAAGTTGAGACTAACCATACCTTTCTCGAGGATATTACTTCTAATGATTCTCCTTTTGAGAACCTTTAGGAAGGTGATCCCATTATCCCCTTGGAGGATGACATTGGAGATTACTTCCACATTGAAAAGGGGAAATGGGAAATATTTGGTCCTCAATTTGATTGTGCTCCCATTTATGACACTAACAAGGAGGATGAGGATGACATTAGATTTCCCTCTCACTCGGGCACTATTGATGACGACATATCCATTGGTGCTCTTGGAAAGGGGAATTGTTATTTTCCCTTGCATAAAGAGGGGCAGTTGGAAGTGATCAATTTTCCTTTTAGGAGATATCCAATCTTTGATACTAAGGAAATTTATAAGGCTCCCACCTCTCCCAAGTATGATTCTATGTTCAAATCACTTGAGGCTTTAGATTATGATGTTAGAGAAGAAAACCCCGTTGAATGCAATACTTCACCCTCCCTTTTCCCTATTGGTCATCATCTTGAGTCTTCAACAAGTTATTCCCTCACCTCTTGTCACACAATATCAAGTGGCAATGAGCCCTTTCCCCCTTTCAAGCATAGTGTCAAGGATGAGCCCCTCATTGATTATATTTTATCTCATGGGGCACCCCCTCAGGATCATGATCAATATATAATATCCCCTTTCCAGTGTGATAATCATGGGAAACATATGTGTGTTTCTCCATCTCATCAGTCTCCCTTTCCTACTGATAATAACCCTGTGGAGGCCATAAAATATGACATAAATGATAAGGACCATCATGGAAATAATATGCCCGAGATGTCCATCCATCAAAATTATATGAGCCTAATCATTTACATCTCTATATTTTGGTTAGAAAATAGGATCTCATGGACTAGATTACATCCTTTTTTTACCTCTTCTCACATAATAATCCATGTGTGGGCATCCTATTTCTCTACCTCCCACCGGCCTTATCATCCATGTGACTCTTCCCACCTTTTCTTTGACATTTTCTACATGAGTAATCATATAGGTCGGTATATTTATATTGATTTGATGATATGTTGGTTGCACTGGCTTTATGATTACACTTAGTATTAGTTTTGTACCATATGCATGTTAGGGTAGGATGCATTGCATGTTGATTTTCACATTAGAAATAATGTCATGTGATATTTCTCATGATATATTAGCTCCATTTAGTTTAAAATTTTCATTTTTTTATTACTTTTTGATTTTATGAGCTCACATTAAGCATGGGTGATCATAAGACACTGTGAAAAACATGATTTCACATGGTTTTGGTCGTTGACATATGCAAATGATAGATCTACGGTGACGAAGATATTTTGGAGTTCTCGTGACATCCCATTCGAGTAGCGTTTCCCACTTCTTCGAGAGATCACGTCCTAATTGGAGCCATATCTTACCCAAAACTTCGTGGGTGATATCCCTAAGATAAAAAAAATTCTCCATGCTGGACCTTAGCTGACAACCAACAGCAAATTACAGCCTTCAACTAGCTCGTTGTGCCATTTCTCTGCCACCTAATCCAGCCATGTGGTCCCTCACCCATCTATATTGATCATATGTTTGAAGGTGGGCCTCCCGAATCTAAAGGTATGTCTTGTCATTTGGTAATTGAGTATTGGGTCTACTTATCATGAACACTTATGGGCATGGATTGATGGGGGGATATGGTGGAAAGAGTGGGCTTAGTTTGTGCTCTTGTCCCCTCGATCTCTTTTGGATGTTACCCTTGGATTTTTGTCCCATGGGATCTCATTTATTGACCATTTGGTTCTAGGGTGGTACTACTTGGGAAACCCTGACTTTGGGTGTGTGGTCCCACTCCTTTATCTGCATATATTACTCCCTTTCCACTCACTATACCCTCATTCATCATTTCTCCCACCCGGGTCCAAATTGCCTCTCTAGATCCACATAGGGTCAGCCTCCCTATCCCCTTGCCCCCACCTTGGGTTAGACCTGGAATGATGCCCTGGAGGTTGAAGCAGCTAAAAGAAAAATTCAAAGCATAAATGGCCACATTTAACAAGAAATTGTACCATAAAATGCAAAAGATGGTCGTGAAAAAAATAATTATCGCGTGGGAAAAATCCAATACATGAGCTCTACCCCATACCCATGGTCATCACCCTAGTTCCATAGGCCCTAGATGAGCCTCCTTTATCATTCAGGAACCCATGATTGTCCCAACCCCTGGAGGGCAATGAACCGCCCTACCTAAAGGAGGTAATCACTACAATATCTTGCACATCATGCTTGTAGGGTGCCAGTTTTGCACACTTCTCCTACATGTGTTTCCCCTATTTTACCTCATTACTATAACCATTGGGACTATCTTTGCTTCTTTTTCCTACCATTTTATATTAACTTGTGTTGTTTCAACTTATTTTCATTGTTATTCCATTTCATCGATTATTATGATGTATAGTGTCTTTTTTATGACTAACTGAGGATGAATGTTTGGAGAAGATCTATGGTCTTTTGTTGTATTTCCAGATGCCATTTGTAACAAAAAATATCTCGAGTATGAGGCGTATAGGAAAAATTAAAGGTGTTGTTATAGTGAGATTTTTACACCATGACACTGTTACACCATGTTGTTACAGACCTCCTGGTGAACTATTGTTGCAGGTGTACCGCTGAATGGATCTCGTCAACTCCTGATGCTGACCTGTCCTCTAGCTGTTACGCTATAGTTGTGATTTATTGTGATAGTTGTAGAAGTTATTAAGTATTGTATTTTTAGATAATAGCCTCTAGGCGGTTTTCATTGTAATCTATAATTTTCCAGTCAGACTTTTATTAAGAAGTGGTTATAACCATATGCATTCTATTTTGATCAGCATGAGAATCATAAGATTCTCACGACTGATCCATCCCTCATTTTTCTGAGATGTAACCACTATATAGTTCTCGTCCCTTGAGTTTTAAAGGTTAGTAGAGAACAACATTACTTTGGCTCTATAATTTTTCTCATTTAATACAAATTATCATGTTGTTGTTACATGCATTATCTGATTTAGTTTTCGTTAAGTTCTTTCTCTACCTGCACCCTGCTAGGGAGGAAGGGCCCTCCTCTTTAGCATGGATTGCAGTGATTAAGGTAGCTATGTATATGTGTTTCTATTTTGTTTATGTGTCAGTAGAAGTGTTGTTGTTGATTTTTTAGCTGTGAATAGATCTGTTTTGATTCCAATGTTTTATATGTTGTTACACATATGAGATCAGAGATACCAGCTGGGTAATTTTTGTGTGGCGCGCTAGAACAGATTAATTGAGGTGTGATTACAGTCTTGTAGATCATTTTATTTCTTCATGAGTGATTTCCTTCCAGCATTTACTCAAGCAACGATTTCCTTTATTTGGATTTTCTTCTGGTTTGATGTATCGGCACAAGCAGTGCGGCTGTCATTGAAATAAAAGAATTCCCTGGATTGATAATTTATGTATAATTTTTTAGTCATTTAATAGTGATTAATACAGCCCAACATTTTGGCATCATTGCCAGGGATGGCAGTGACGATCCAATCAACCAGAGTTGTTTGTTAGAGGATAGAGTATACCGAGTTTACAATTGTCAAGCGGTAAGACGAGAAGTAAGAACCTACGCAGTGCTCTAACGAACTTGAGTGGGCTCACCAATGCTACACTAGGGAACTTAGAGGTGCAATTTCTGTGTGTTTTTTTTAGTGTGCCTCCGGCGACAAGACGAGAGGTAAGAACCTGCGCATCACTCTAACAAACTTGAGCGGGCTCACCAATGTCTTGTTGGGACACTTAGAAGTGTGAATTTTTGGGTGTTTATTTAGCATGTCTTCAGCTATAAAGTCATTGGGCGGTAAGACGAGAGGTAATAACCTATGCATCGCTCTAAAAAACTTGAGTGGCCTCACCGTTGTAGAAACTAGAGCACTTATAGGATGAATTGATACACATAGGGTCCATGAGTGCCAGTAGGACGATATAAACATCTACAAACACCCCCCACTCTACTAACTACAGGAAAGATGGGTCATAAGAAGGAAAAGAAGAGTGTAGATTTGGGAAGAAAGACATTCTTTGGAGATCTAATCTCAAGGGCGGAAAAGGAACACTCTACGTTGTACAGAGATAATAGGAAGACACGACCACAGAAAGCGGCTAACATATCAAACCCTGGGCCATCGGTGGCTTCCGTGTCTAGACCTCACAACCCTTCAAAAAGCTTATCCACTCCTGATATCAAGACTCCAGATTCAAAACAACCGTGGAAAATTATTGATAAGGATTTGAGAATTGAAGGACACAGAGAGACCAGTGGGGAACATCAAGGGCCTGAGGAACAACATTTAATTGATCATCATTTGGATGCTAGTAGTGTCATCAAACAACTAGTCCTGCAACCACCTGATCCTTTTATTTATCAATATCCAACACACTTCGAGGTCAGTTCATCCCATCAGGAAGAATCATCCATGGGGGACGAGAATGTAAAGACAGATAGTTCTGTTACTTTTGAATTCTTGATAGTAGTAACACAGGATGAGGCTCCTATGAAGAATATTCCTTTTTCATCCCTACCATCCTTTCAAGGGATGGATATTAAAGATACTGATACCTTTTTGTTCAAATTCGATGTGTTGTGTAGAGGCTATGACTACACTTCAGACTCCTAGAAGCTGAAATTATTTCCTGATACTCTGAAAGGAGCAACATTAAGATGGTTCATGAGACTAGGTGTTGGCATGATTCGAACCTGGAATGACATGAGGGAGGCTTTTCTCTTTAAGTATCAGTATTACTTTTGAACTAGGGATTTGAAGGAAGAGATCTTCAGAATTGTACAAAATGAGGAAGAGAGCTTGGAAGACTATATGGAGTAATTTCATTACAATTTACAAAGGTATAAGTTTAGTAACTTAGACCCCAAAATTCTAAATCCAGTATTCTTAAGAGGTATAAGAGATGATTGTCTGAAGAATTTCAATCTGTTGGGAAAAGGATACATATCGCAAGAACCGCTTGATGAAATAATGAAGCTTTTCCTGCGTAGCTCAAGAGGATCAATCAAGGGGAGAAGTTCAGTTCGAGATCCTTCAGTTCAGATACAAAATTCCACAAGTGGAGCAGTAACCAGAGCAGAGATCGAAAACCTATTTGAGGATTTTAAAACTGACCTCCTTAGCACTATCTCTGCCTAGATCACTACAGTACAAGTTAAGAAAGCACAAGCAGAAGCTGAAGCAGCCTTAGCAATATTCTGTCCCCAATTCAAAAAGAGACATTTGGAAAGATAATGTGGACTGAATAGTGTCAGTGTGTGCAATATCTGTTAATTGGCGCATTCTACGAATCAATGTCTTGAATTGCCCAGACTGAAGGCAGTACTGCAAGAATCAAGCGAGGATGTCTAGAATTCTTATTTCATAGGATCAAAGAGACCATGGCATCCATGACCTATAGGTATGCCTTTATATTTTTCCTCTTTTTATCCTTGGAATAATTTTTATAATAGTCAGCAATATCCATGGCAGTATCCTACTCCTTCCTCAACACAATTTCCTTCACCATGGAACAAGTGGTCGTCTCCTCCACCAATGCAATATCCCCCATCACAACCCAATCCTTGGGGTTAGAATTGGAGAAGTAATGGCCAAGTTCCAGTACCCCCTGCACTACCAATACAACAGTAGTTACAATTTCCTTCTATTCAAAATCCTACACCTTCTGTCCAACCCCAATTTCCTGTGCAACCTAACCCCAATCCGAATAATAAGGCAGCCGAGAGCATGGATGCTCCGGTTACCCTCTAGACTTATCTTACTACTCATATTTGACTTAATGAGGTTCAGCTTTGATCAGGGAAAGTAATCAAACCTGAACATACTCCCATTATTTCCGAATAATGTGAGTCATCTAGAAAGGATATGGGCGATTCTGAGTCAGATGTTACACATGTAACATTTGATACAACACCCATTGTTACACTTGTAGCAGCCACCTCGGGAGGGTCTGTTGTTTCTACAACAGCCAACCCGAGAAAGGTTGGTGCATCTGTGATAGTTGAGTCAGCTGTTAGTATTCAGAATCCTCCATACCCTCAACGATTAACTGAAACTGGCCGACCTCACAACCTGAATCTGAATTCCTCAAGGAACTGCAAGATTTGTATGTGAAAATTTCGTTGTTACAGGCTCTTAAGGAAGTACCTCTCTATGTTAAAACAATGAGGGATTTGTGCGTCAAAAATCTTGGAAGAAAACCTAAAGACCCTACTAATATCCATTTCATGGGGAAACTGTTTTATCTCATGATTGATCAGCCTTTGTTGACTAAATATAATGACCCAGAAAACCCTACAGTGACTGTCCATATTGACGATCAACCTATAACGAACACTTTGATTGATCTAGGGGTAGCCATTAATGTCATGAATAAAGATCTCTTTATCTCCCAAGGACTTCATGGACTCGGACCTACACCCACAGTGCTTGGATTAGCAGATAGGTCTCGTGTCAAGCCCGAGGGAATGATAGAAGATGTGGTTATCACTGTGGCTTATTGGAATTATCCGGCTAATTTTCTCATTTTACAAACCAAATCCAACCTGGGGGGTCATCCTTGAATCTTTGGAAGACCATGGCTAACCACTGCAAATGCATATGTCAGATGTAGGTCTAGATCTATGGGATATCAGATGGGCAAGCCACTCAGAACCTAAATCTTTACCCCCCAGCAAAACCTCATATGGATTTGAGTAGTCATTGGTGGGATGTCAAATTTGAACCTGAATCTGATCTTTCCCTACCTCTTCTCACGCTTGGAAAACCACAATACTTTAAGGATGAAACAGAGGATGATATCATTAATGGTTTTATTAGTAATTCACTCTCTGTTGCCTCCATTAGAGATTTTGGGGAAGAAGATGAGGTAGATGATGCAATTATTGAACATTTGAAAACCACTTCGCATACTATCAACAGTCCCGTTGAAATTGAACCTAGGAAATGTTTAAACATCAATCCTAACCTAGCTACTGAACAAAACATATTTCTGATACAGCTGTTACAGAAATACAAAAAGGCATTTTCATGGGACTATATGGATATGAAAGGAATCCATCCTGGCATGTGCACTCACCACATTGATCTTAAAGATGATTGCAAACCAGTTAGACAAACGCAATGCCGAATGAACCCCACACTTAAGGAGATAGTGAAAGAAGAATTGCATAAACTCCTTAATGCTAATTTATTCCACCCCATTTCTGACAGCCAGTGGGTGTCTCCGCTTGTCATTGTTCCAAAAAATAAACGCAAATGGAGAGTATGTGTAGACTATAGAGAGCTTAACAAGGCTACTCAAAAGGACCATTTTCCATTACCAGTCATTGATCAGGTCTACTCTCTCTGGGAAAAAGTTTTTTTTCATTCCTAGATGGGTTTAGTGGCTATAATCAAATACAGATTGCCGCAGAAGACCAAGACAAGACAACCTTCACTTGCCCATGGGGTAATTTTGCATACAGAGTCCTTCCTTTTGGCCTCTGTAATGCACCAACAATTTTTCAGAGGGCAATAATGGGTATTTTTTCCAATCTCTTGAATGAATGCCTTGAAATATTTATGGATGATTTTACACCCTACAAAGATTCCTTTGAGACAGCATTAGAAAATTTGGAAAAAGTGCTGGAACGATGTGAACAAACTAATGTTTCTTTGAGCATGGATAAATGCCACATGATGATGATCGAGGGAATTATGTTGGGACATTTCATTTGGGCAAATGGAATCAAGGTAGATCCTGCAAAAATTGAGGTAATCTCAAAAATCCTGACCCCTAAGACTCTGAAAGAGGTACGTAGTTTTTTGGGACACACAGGATACTATAGGAGATTTATAGAAAAAATTTCAAAGATTGCATCTCCTATGTTTTCATTGCTCATGAAAGATGCAGAATTTGTGTGGACAGGGAAGTGTGAGCAGGCCTTTCTAAAGTTAAAGAACTGTGTAACAGCAACACCTATTTTACGAGGACCAAACTGGAGATTTCCATTTCATATCGCTATGGACGCATCTGACATAGTTGTGGGTGTTGTTTTGGGGCAGCTGGAGGAGAAGAAACCTTACGCCATTTATTACATCAGTGAGAATTTAACTCCAGCAGAACTCAACTACACTGTGACTAAGAAGGAGTTCCTAGCAGTAGTGCATGCTATCAACAAATTTCAGCACGACATCACTGGGTATCAAGTATTTTTACACACTGACCATGCTACAATTCTATTTTTGATGAACAAACCTATTACTAATGGTAGAGTTACACGATGGTTATTGTTGTTACAGGAATTTGATATTACTATTTTAGATAAACCCGAAAAAGATAATGTAGTTGCTGATTTTCTTTCTAGATTAACTATAAGTGATGACTGCACTGCCACTGAGGATTTTTTTCCAGATGAATATCATTTTTCCATCTCTACTCACTCACCATGGTATGCAGATATAGCCAATTACCTTGCTGCAGGGAAATTACCACACCATTTATCTTCCAAATAAAAGATGAATATTGTACAATAGAGTGCTACCTACTCCTGGATAGAAGGCAATCTCTATCACACCGGGTCAGACTTTCAAATTAGGCTATGTGTTAGAGACGATGAGGTATTTGAGATCTTGAAGGCTTGTCATGAGGAACCCTGTGGAGGGCACTTTGCTGACAAAAGGACGGGATGTAAAGTACTCTCAACAGGGTACTACTGGCCAACTATATTCTAAGATGCCAAGAAGTTTTTGAAGGGATGTGATGGCTGCTAGAGGATGGGTCAGCCTCTGAAATCAGATGAGATGTCGTTACAGCCTCAGATAGTGATAGAACCATTTGAGAAATGGGCCCTAGAATTTGTGGGGCCAATTAATCCTTCATCACAACAAAAATTATACATATTGGTCTGCACCGACTATGTCACAAAGTGGGTTGAAGCAAAGGCACTAATTAGAGCAATAGAGCAGGCTGTTTCAGACTTCCTGTTTGAAGATATTTTTGTTCACTTCAGGATACCCAGAGAGATAGTGACAGATGGAGGGCCTCAGTTCACATCTCATTTGATCAAGAAGCTGGTTGAAAAGTATATAATTCATCACATAATCACTTCACCTTATCACCCACAAGAAAATGGTCAAGTATAAAGCACCAATAAAGTCATTGAGGGAATCTTAACAAAGACAATAGCTAGCCACCAAAGAAACTGGGCTGAGAAACTTCCATAGGTACTGTGGGCTTACAGAACAACATGGAGAAACACTACAGGCTTCTCACCATATGAACTGGTGTATGGTAAGAATCCTCTATTCCCCATAGAGTTCGAGATAAAGACATTAAGAACACCATTGCAGGTCGATCTAGACTTAAGTACAACACAAACATAAAGATTGAACCAGCTCAATGAGTTGGAATAGTAACAGTTGGCTGCTATTCAACAGTCATAGATCATTCAGCAGCAAAGATCTAGATGCAATGATGGGTTTATTAAGAAGAAGAAGTTCCAGAAAGGAGACTGGGTTCTTTTGTATTATTCAAGGTTCAAGGATTTCAAAGGAAAACTCTGCACCAGATGGCTAGGTCCTTACGAAGTGGACACGGTCTTTGACAATGGCACTGTATAATTGGTCACCATCGACAGTGCGAAGACACCTTTACTGGTTAATGGGCACCGTCTAAGGTATTTATGCTTGCATTCTATGTGCTTGTTATGTATGCATGGTTGTATTCATTGTTACAGTTGTGTTTCCATGTAGGAGTTGGTGATCTTGTTTTTGGGATTCACGAGTGCATGTCAGTTGTATATGCATTTTTTATGCATGTCAGCGTTTATATGTTATTATGCATGCATTGTCATGGTTATATTTATGCATGTATATTAGGTCAAACATGAATTTTTAGGTCATTGTAGGCATTTTAGGTCATCTTGATGTTGTTTGTATAGTATGATGTTGATGAATTGGTTGAGATAGAGCAGGAGACGCATATCATAAAAGTGAATTTGTGGCACTAGACTTTGGGGTAAGAGCATATCGTCATACTAGTATTGTGTGTTTGGCATGCAGGTATGTTAATTAATGGATTGTTATATGCATTAGGTTTATATACATGTTTTTCATTCTATTATGGTTGTGGTTACATGCATGGTAGATGCTAGTGACTCAGTGTGGTCATATGCACATGTTTCAAATGGTCATGAATGATAGTATCTTGATTTTATATGAATTGTTGCTGTTGTTTTGTGCTAGTTAACTTGATGAACATGATAAATGTTGTTGATAAGTATGTTATATGCTAACTTGTTGATTTTTATAGGATAATTAACTTGAGGATTATGTTATATGTTAACTTATTGTTGGTATATGTTAGTTAGCTTGATGATAAGGGTTATTGTATTGATATCTTGGTGTTATATGTATTGTGTTGATATGTATAGGTCTATGCAGATGGTTATGGTTATGATATTCAGGAATGAGTTAATATATTGTGATATTATATCATACTAATCTATACTGATTTTGCATATGTGATTGTTATGCATGAATGACAATTGTTTATGAGTTTATGATGTGAACATGTTAGCTAATTATTGTTATGGATACCATGACCTTATTTATGTTTGAGTTTATGTGTTGCGAAGTTATATCATGCTAATCTAGATTTATTGTGCAGACAAGATAACCTCCCTTGAAATACATTGAGGTATGAGTTTTCTTATGTCATCTACTTGGTGTTTGAATGTTTGAATATGTTGCTTATTTGGCATTTGAGTGTTTGGTGTCTATTATGTCGTCTATTTTTTGTTTGAATATTTGATTAGTTGCATGATATGAGTATGTGTTTATATGATTTCATGAAGGAATGACCTTGTTTTAAGACAGTTATACTAACACATATGTGTTGAGATAGCTGATATGTACTTGAGTGTAAGTAGGTGATAGTTGTAGCAGTATGTATTATGACTGACGACTGTGATTTGATTTTTGATTATGACATGGTTTTTAGACTTGGTAAATTTTGATTCCAAATTAATAGATATGTTATCTTGATATTTGGAACATGTGGTTGACATGTGTGTTCAGTTACAAGGCAGTGTGATTGGAACAACAAGGTAAGTTATTTGGTATATTGTTATATTTTTTATGCACTGATAGTTATATGTCTATGATAGTATGATGCAGGGGATTACATGGAAAAATAGACTGCCATGAAATATTGAAAAATATTTGGGTTGAGATTTCATTTGGAAGCACTGGGAACCATGGGGATTGAGTCATGGTATTTGTTGATAGTCTTGTGTTTTCGGTCTTTTTTATTTTTTTGCGCTTGATTTTCAGTCTCGATTGTGTTTAATGAATGATCATGCCAATTTTTTTGTGGTGTCATATTGCTATTGGTTTTTCATGGTTTTATTATTTTGTTTCTTGTGCTTTCCTTTTATGTATCAAGAGTCTTGGGAATTGGTTTGGGAAAGAGGAAATTTAATGGAGCTTGGGGAGAGTTGTGTGGTACCCAACAGGTAATGTAAGACACAGATGAAGCTCGGTGTATGGTGGGTGTATGAGTAAGGGCAGTTTAAGTCAAGATTATGAAAATCGATTGAACTGGTGGGGTCCATTGGGGTAAATGCACGGTGGCAGTACAAACATGAGAAAAGTAACTAGAAAGGTAGAGTAAATGCATTGAGGCATCAGATGCCTTGGCTACAATTAGGGGAATTTTGAGGTCTAAAATGGGCCTCCTAAGAAAAATTTACAACCAAAATAAACTTAATAAGAACTAATAGGATTTAAGATTATGATGTCAACCATGGGGGATGATTCACCATTTTTTAAGTAAAAGGGTAAAAAGATTAAAAAATAATAAAATAATAAAATTACTTTTTCAACTTGTATTTTCAACTTATCTCCCAAATCTTTTATTGAAATTTTGAGCGGGAGTACTCATTGGATGAAAATTTCAATTCCTCATCCAAGGAGTACCCATGTTGCATACTTTTGATGGACCTTGCTAGACGAAAAATGTAAAATACATGAAAGGCGTCATTGCAATCATGTTTTTCATGTATTTCTCATTTTTCGTGTAGTAGGATCCATCGAAAGTATGCAACATTGGTACTCCTTGGATAAGGAATTAAATTTTTCATCCCACAAGTACTCTAACTCGAAATTTGAGTAAAAACTGTGGGAGATAAGCTGCAAATACAAGTTGAAAAAGTAGTTTTTTCATTATTCCCTCTAAAATTTGGTGATGTAATCAAATATTTTTATTATTATTTCCACTATTATTTTATAATTTCCTTAGGAGGCCCATTTTAGACCTCAAAATTCCCCTAATATGGTTGGAACTATTGTTCTCAATGTTTTGCATACTATGCACGCATAAAAGGGGTTCTATTAACCTTGACCTTATGATACCTGGTAATTATGTTGTGATCATGATTATGGTAATGTCTACATATGTATATATGCATGTATGTATGTCATTTTCTGACGGGATCATGATTTCTTTTATGTTGATGTTTATGTATGCATATATGTATGTATGTATGTATGCATGTATGTTGTTGATTGATAGGGTCATTAGGATTTTTTTGTGCTAGTATTCACGTGTATATATGTATGTATGTATGTCGTTGTCTGACAGGGTCATCAAGAATCATTCTTGTGGAGGAATGATTGCTTATGCAGGTGAATGGCATGAAGAAGTTCTTGGCTTATGAGGAATCAAGTGGGAAGATTAACCCTGACAGATATACAAGGTCAGTATCATGTGGATATGGTTTTATATTATGTGATTAACTGCGTATATGCCTATCTTATGGAAGGTATTGTTGAGGGGTACATTAGTGGAATGAAAGTAGTGTGATTTGTGTCATGCATACATAGTGGAGAGACACTACAAGAAAGGTTTCTTTTTGGGTCAATGTGTGGTCTATGGATGTGTAGTACTACTACTATATATATGTTGTACATGTTGCACCTATGATGTTGTGGGCATACAATGGTGTGTATATATGTTGTTGTGTGTATATTGCAAATGCAGTGATAGGTATAGATGGTGCTATGTACATGTTGGATATGTGGTGTTGTGTACATATCATATCGTGTGCATGTTGGATATGCAACGTTGTGTGCATATGGTGTTGTGCGCATGTTGTTTATGCGGTGTTGTGTACATATAGTGCTATGTACATGTTGTATATGAAATTATATGTACATATGGTGTTGTGTGCATGTCGTACATGGGGTACTATGTACATATGGTGTTGTGTGCATGATTGTACATGTGGTGTTGTGTGCATGTGGTGTTGTGTATATGTTTCACATGTGGTGCTATGTGCAGGTGGTGTTGTGTACATGTTGTGCATGTGATGTGGTGTTGTGTACATCTCATGCATGTGGTGATGTATACATGTGGTGTTGCGTATATGTTTTACAAGTGGTGCAGTGTACATGTGGCATTGTGTACACGTTGTGCATGTGGTGCCGTGTACATGTGATGTTGTGCACACATTGTGTAGGTGGTGTTGTGCGTAGGTGGTACTGTTTACATGTTGTTGTTGGAGTGGGGTCCCCTGAGGCACAAGTTCCAAAGATATTTTTTGTGTGTTTGTATGTGCGAGCTACGCAGATGAAGTCAAAGGGATTTTTCCCCAATTTTGAATGTAATTAAGCTTAAATGTAAACTATGGGCCTCAAACCATGGTTTCAGACCATAGTATATGTGCGTTAGGCGTATTATAAATAGATAGAGTTTGTCTAAGCTAAAGAAGTCAAGGAATAAGCTAAGTCAGTGAATGTTATGAGATATTGATAGTATTTTTGTGTCTGTAAGGGTCTTGGGTTGGGTAAAAGGCTCCTGATGTCTGTGTGCACAGAGACCTAGTCATAGCTGTGTGCAGAATTCATTGGATGTGTCCGCAGAAGGGATTGTAAGGGTTTTGTAAGGGTTCTGTACGGAAAGACAACTCATGTATTGACATATATGAAAGACTAATAGAAAGAACAATTTTGATGAACTCTTTGTGTTATGTGTTTATGTTCATTGTTTATGCTTTAAGATCGCAATATCTGTTAATTATTGATGAATGCGCAAAGCTATTTGATATTTTTATGCATGAATATTTGATATATGTTAAGTATTACATTGATTAAGATCGAGATCTAGTTATGGTTGTTATCTGCGCTAAGAAAGGCAGTGATTCTATGTTATTTTGTGGATGGATGTGCATACTCTGTAATTCTATTATAAATCTCATTACACGCTCTTGTAGAAGATCACTTAGGGTTTTTCCAAGGACCACTTCATTAAGCTCTCTCTCAAGATGTGGAAACCTGGTTCCAGAACCCCCCCATACTGCTTCGGGTGAGACTTTGGTATGCGTAAGCAGATCACTGCCGAAAGGGCCAGTAGTTGGAGGGTTTGTTGGCTTATCCATAAAATATGAACCTGGGTCAGGACCCCTCAAGCCAAAAAATAGTTTCATTTCCGAGACCGGGATCATCATTTTCAGGGAGATTTGATTTTGTGGCATCCGTTGCGCAATGAATTAAAAGGCTGGCTGCATAGAAATATCCTTGAATTTGCAATACAAGAGAATAGAAGAACTAAATTATCTGGAAAACAGTGGGTACAGAAGTATATTTATAGAGAATTGCATGAAATTTTCTTGTGTTCCTTTGTGCACGAACTATAGGAGTGGTTATCGTGTTTAGCTAAATTTCATCACTACATCAAGGACGACGTAGTTACTGAATGGACTCCTTAATTGATCCAGAAAGTAGAGAAATTTGATAATAATATCACTCATGCGGTAGATCATTGGATCAATCGCCTTTTGGGTGGATTTGTGACCTAATTTTCTTTTGACCAATTTGTGTCATATTGTGAAGCAGAAAGAAGGTTTTTCAAAGGTCCTAGAGGCAAGTTCCTGTGCTCATTGAATTCATTACTAAAAATGTTGTTGTATGAATGGGGTTGTCTGTGTGAACATACTGCCTGAATGCATCAAAGAGGTTAAGTTATGCACAGTGGAAGAACTTACCGAGAAGACTCTGTAAAAATTCCTTTATAACCCTCTGAAGCCTAGATCTGATAGTGAACCTGAACCAAAAACTGACTCTCAAGAAGAAATCTCGTCATATAAAAAGCCCTTGAATCTATTTCCCATTCCATCCACTCCACTTCTAAGCTCACATCACAGATCCCCTACCCGACCGCATAGTCCATCTCCACCTCCACCTCCACCCCCTCCTGAAGTAGATATGGTTGCATCCATGAAGTTACCTAATTTCAGAGGCATTGGAAATGAGGACACTGATCACTTCTGGTTTGTAACTGAGGTTGTATGGAAGGCTCTGCAAGTAAACAATATTGATATAAAATCACAGCTGGCTACTGTATTTTAAGATCGCATGCTAGATTGGTACATTAGGTATGCGTAAGAAAACCCTAATGCTACACTAGAAGAAATTAAAGCAGCCCTAAAAGAACAGTTTAAGAAACCTAGGTCATATGCACAACTGGTGACAAAAATGAAGGATATTTGTCAAGAACCTAATGAATCTGTATGGGAGGTTGATCAGAGGTTGAATTGCACCATCAGAGATTGTGGATTTGTGATTGATGATACTCATCATAAAGAATGGTTCGTTGCTATGTTGCTCTCGCATCTGCGCCATCCATTAGGTCAGAAAAATATTTCTACACAAGCTGAGGCTGTAGAAGTTGCAATGAAACTAAAAGCTACCCCAACACCTATTGCACTGGGAACTCAATACATTCAGAGTCAGTTGGAAGCTATGCATATGGAAATTCAAAATCTGCGCAAGGACAAAGGCAAGGAAGTCTACACAGAGGTATGGTGTATCAAATGCAAAGCTTCTGGGAATCATAAAGACGAGTGTCTTGTTTTCAACAACTATCTGAATGCTAGAGGTCATAGTCCATTGAAGAGCCCTGTATGGTGTACTATATGTCATATTTCTAGACTACATGACATAGATTCTTGCCCAAGGATTGGAAAATATCAGCTTGAGTTAAAGTAGCCATTTTGCTAGTTTTGTTTGTCATTAGGGCACGATGAGTAGCATTATCGAACCTATGATATGATGTTGGATAAAGCTGAGATCTATAGAATGAAGGTTGAGCCTACATCACCCGCATCCCCTTCTGGGCATGGAGGATTCCAAGGCAGAGGAAGAGGCCGAGGAGGTGGATCAGCTGGTCAAGGAAGCAGACAAGTGATTTTCTATAACTATGGTGATGTTGGTAATTATGAGTGTGATTTTCCGAATCTAATGCGATAGTCCTGCAGGTACTGTAGAGTCTCGTGTTGATTACTATAATGCAGGAAAATAATACCCCAACGAAGAATCTTCAGATGGTTTGCGCAGAGACTCGTGAAGAAGATCCTTGTGTGAATGTAGTTACCAGGAGTGGTGTAGCTACCAATGAGGATAAGGGAAAGCAACCTGGTGCTAATATATGGATCCAAAAAGCACCTAAAAAAAAAGAAGGTCTTAATATTTAACGCACAAAAGAAACTTTTATTGAAGTAAGGAAAAAATTCATAGATGGAGATACCTCAACAAGTGGTAGAACACTGAAGGGAGTCGGAGGAGAAGAAGAGATTAAGCCATTTTTACAAGCATGTATAAAGTTGTTGCCCAAAAAAAATGTTGTTGAAAATTTGCAGCCATTGATAGATATTTGCGCAGAAAAAGAACAAATCTGGTAGAACAGAGAGCAGTCAACAAAATCTATAAGAACAAGAAGAGAACGGATGGAGAGATGTGTATGACTGCGTAGATTTTTGCTTATGAAATGGACCAATTCATTCTAGATTTGGGATCATATGTCAATGTTCTACCTAAGAAAACCTAGCAGCGAACGGGAGAACTGAACCTGGAATGGTCTACTATCCAACTGCGCTTGCCTAACTAGCAGAAGATCATTCCTTTTGGGAGATTATCAAAAGTTGTGGTCAATAGAGAAGGTGTTAAGGTGTTGGCAGACTTTGAAGTCATACAGATTATAGATGATATTGATCCCTATCTTGCACTACTAAGATTGGATTAGGCCATTGACATGGATGGTGTTATTAATCTGAAGAAAAGAAGAATAGAATTTGAGAGCAATGGACTTAGGGTCATCATTCCACTGGATCCTGTAGAAGGTCAAAGGTACAGTGAACCAGTGCGCGCTGAGGATGAGATTGATCAAATATATTAGCTAACTTTGTGCGAGGAACACTATATTAATCTAATCACATATGGGAACATATAACTACCCTCCCCCTGCTTGACCATTTCATCACTTGGAGAGTGATGGTTGGCATCTCCCCAACCGGCCGCCCCACCATTTGAACCAAGGCTCTTTCCTTTCCTTTTTTTTATTAACGGGCTCATGTAGGATGTGGACACCCCACTAACTAACCACTACTAATTTCGTCTGCTCATTCACGTTTTTGGGAATCGATCTTCCCATATTTCTCACTAACAATGGTTGAGTGCCCGTCTCTTAATACGTGATTTTCCTAGCGAGATCAAGATCATATGATGGATGAGTTGTAGATGGGATAAAATTAGTGATATAACATGCTCAAAGGGAAGCGGAAAAAATACGTACACTGAAAGTAGATCTGATGGTGAGAGGTGTAATAAGCTGACATTCCTCGGCTACTAGAAATGTCATGGGAAAGATAATAATATATATTGGAGTGGTTGGGGATGAATCTGTGTGTGGAGTGAAGTCTACTTTTAGGGGAAGATAATAATCCATTCCGTTTTTTTTTTAGGGGTTTTCGACTTATCTGGCTTAATCTTCTCCCTAGTTTCTTCATCCATGTCACGTACCCGATTGGGGTGGGTCATAATCATTATATTGGGTGAGGTATTTTTAGATTGGTAAAGAGGAAGTTCCCCAAGCAAGAATTTGCTTTCATTTTATCCAGTATTAGACCCATGCTTTCGAACTCTCTGCTCTTAAATTGGAGAAGGATAGTTCTTGTTTTCCAGACTCTGATGAAAAACTAGAGAATTGGAAGAACCAACTTCATGAGGTGTATGCGCTGTAATGTAATCGTGTGACCCGCGCTTTGCGTTGCATAATATCTGAGGTACATGATTTCCCACATTATGATGGATCAAATGATGTAAAAACATTCCTATGAGAACTAGAAAGGTATGTGCTGACAGAACAGAGGTTTCATGCTTTGGATCTTGGCTTGCGCGCTACTCTAGCAATATGGTGGGAAACACATAAAGAGAATATGGGATATTGGGAGGAATGTGCACAAATGATGTGGCTACGATTTTAAATCCCAATAATTAAAGAGGAGGATTTATATTCCGACAAAGAAGATCTACACAGATATCTAGCCAAGTGGAATCGGGTATGGAATGTAGAACCAAGATCTGAATGGGTTCATATGTTTATTCATACATTGGGAAAGGTGCCAAATGAATGGTACTTGGAAATAGAGATGCGCAGAGGCACTAGTGAATGGTATGTGCTGGTAGAAAGATTAATTATTACCTTTAGCATTGAAAGTGGGTTTGATACAATTGGTGAAGCTTTGATCCCATAAATCATTAATGCACCGATAAGGGAGACTATGCATTTCCAAAAATTGGCACTAGTAGCAGTTAGGGAACTGCGTGCACCCACACGACCCTCCATCCCCTCGAATATCAGACAAATGTGCCCCATGATGAGCCTTGTGGGATATTACCAAAAGTACATTCCCCAGTGTGAATTGATAACTGCGCCCATGATCAGATTACTCAGGAGGGGTGCGACATTCCATTGGGATGATGAATCTCAGCAAAGTTTGTAGTTATTAATGGATCTGATAGATACTACTCGATATGCTTTGAATTACTTGGTCAACAAGCCTCTGTTGGAGCGGACAATCTATAGATGGTTATCCTTAGCTATGGATTATATGTGTAGTAAGGTGTGGCACGTGCGCGTATCTACGCCAAGAGACCGACTGGTGCGCAAAAGTGTCAAAAAATAGTTGTTGAAACAATAAAGCTAGATAATACAGAATTATTACCATTTTTAGGAGCATCCAAGCTGCATTTTAAAAAGGGATTTTTCGATATTTGGGACCATTTTTTCAGTAATGGAACCTCATTAATGCCAAAGGAGCCGTTGCAGATGCGCAACAAGTATAAATATGACCAATGAGGTCGCAATAGTTCCCTTTGAGTTCTAAGAGATTTTTATGCTCTGAGCTCTTTATTTGTCATTGCCCTTGCTGTGTCTATGTCCGTATTGGATCCTATTTTTGAGGACTCATTGCGCCAATCTGGTCTAGGGTACGTGATCCAGAACAAGATGACAACCACAAGACCAAGTGAAGACCCTGCTACGCCAGAAGTACCCATTATGGAGACCCCTGTGCCATCTAAAACGAAGAAGTGTCAAACCTCTAGGATGTGCAAGTCCCCTAGAGAAAATAACCCAGGCTGCACCATTCTGCAAGTGAGAAAATGAAGAAACATATGGCTGAAGTTCCGGAAACTATTGCAGAAGAAGATGATGAAGTTATTGAAGTAGCACAATTCTTGAGGTTGCCCAGTTATATTGCACCATGCAAACCTATTGTTAAAGTGCCAAATGACTTGGATAAGGTGTGCGCAAGTATCCAAGTGCCTCTGATCCCAGAGAACGTCCCAATGGAGGGGGATACGCTGGCCAAAATTCCACAACTGCAATTTGATGACTGGGACATCGCAGACTTTGAAAATTTTCCTGAGCTCGTGCCAAAGCTCTATCTCGATCAAGTTACCTATGAAGGCGGTGTGGTGCGCCTCGAGCCAAAGAGGGGAATGCTAGGTCTTCATAAGGTAGGTTTTCTTAATCTATTATAGATCCCTCATTTTGGGCGTAGTCCCATTAATGATATCTACATTAGGTAGCTATTGGCATTGGTTCATGATGATGCACTCTAGTTGGGAGAGCGCATCCCAATTTATGCAAAACTAATTCACTGAATCAAAAGTATGTCGAACAATGGGTCGACCCTATGGAATATTTTAGAGGTAAAGCGCAGGAGAAAGTGTTGGCAGATCAAATAAATAAGAATTATGATGTCACACACAAATCCCGGGGATTCGTGGTGGAGGATATTAATGACCCTGCAGTTCATTTTGGCACACTCATCTTTGTTTTCAAGATGATGCGCAAGTGTAGGCCAAAGGAAGTTCCTGCGCACGTGATTGCGCTAGTTGGACGGTGCGAAAAAGGAGTTATATAAAACTAGTGTGGGTACCTCTGCAAATAATTCCTTGAAAACGTGCGCGAAGTCCAGGAGGGGGGCAAGAACTTACAATACGCTTGGCTCTTGTTGCTCATCGCACTGATCGAATGGAAAGCTCCTAAAGATACGCAGTTCCCAGAACTAGAAGCGACGATGTGCGACGATGCGCGCTACGCAACACTCTGGAACTCATCTGACCTAGTGCGCGAAAAAGAGAATAGAATATTTTGGGTATTATATGATGCATCCTTATACCAAGTAGTATAGTTGAAGCCATGACTGTCCCCTACTATTTACGATCAATACAAGATGGTATCCAACTTTAAGGCTACATTTCACAACATCCACACCTGTGTGAAGGGAAATGTCTAGGGCGTATGGTATAAGTTTCCTTACTTGGTAATTGAAGATGATTTGATCAGAGTAACAACAGAATGGCCACTGACTTGGTTGACTCCACCAACACAGCTGCGCACTCTAATGAGAAAAGAAAGAGAGAAGGCTACTGAAAATCCTGTCGAAACAGTGCCACCAACATTCAGAAAAACCTGGTGAGAAGGAACCCACCCTGATGACCACAGGAGAGACCATTGATACAACCACCATGCCAGATAAAAATGGCTTTGAGCCTAAGGAGACTGAAGAAACAACATCAAAAGTCACAAAGCATGGTTCTCAGGCCATGGGTGGTTCATGAAAAGAGCATAAGGGCTCAAAGAAAGTAGGACGGGAGGTCCTAACACTTACAGAGGATGATCTAAATGAGATTGCAAACATAGTTACCTTGATGTGAGAAGATTGATGGAAAGAGACAAAGGTCCAATAAAAATCAGCCTTGGAGATTGTACAGGTTGGGTTACAAGAACTGAAATTTCAAGCGAGCCAAATCCAAAAGAGGGTGATCCAAGTGAGCTAGACCAGTGCGCAAGTTACCACTATGCAACCATTGGATGCGACCTTTCCACCATTAGGGAATGCACAATTCATTCACATCCCCCTGCCAGCCATACATATGGACACTAACCAGTGCGTTCAGTTCACGGGAACAGGTGATGTGCACATTAACCTTGTAGTGTTGCCTGCAAGTAAGCTTCACTTGTTGTATTCAGTGGCTGCAGGTGAGCTCCAATTTAGAGAAGACACTACACAAACAAAGACTAGAGATGTGCAGCAAAAGGCTGCCCAAGCACATCAGAAATAGCAACATCCGAAGCAGCATGCCGCAAAGCAGAGGCCCAACGCATTGCACTGGAGGTAAAGATTAATCAGGTGTGCCAAGACATTCCAATTGTCTTAGCCACAGTTTCACCTGTAGATAAGTTAGAAGGCTTGGTTGCTCCAGTCAAAGCAACGAGCACATAAGTTCAGATAGTTTGAATGGCATATGAGTAGCAAATCGTGGACCTCCAAACTAAATTGCAGCCAGAGACACCTCCTAAGGTTTGCGCGAAGAGGGCAGCAGATGTGAAACAAGTATAAGACAACATTGCTACTGCGGTTACCTAGTGTGACACATCTTTCAATGAGGACATGGACATTTGGACCTTTGTCCTGAATGATCCTGTCATGCAGCAGCTGTGTGACACACTCAGTACTAAGCAGAAATGGTTCAAATAAATCCGTACAGTAGCACCTACGTTGGTGATGACACAGAGACTTACGCGTCTACAAGAAGGTCGCAAACTCCAGGAAAAAATTTCAAACTTGCGCCGCAAAGAATAGGTGCTCAAAGAATGTATGCAACCATGGGTATAATAAGCGCTAAAACTATCTCAGACGCTCGACAACACCCTAACAATCATTCAGCAGACCCAGCACAGTGTGGAGATGGCCGTTGAAGGACCTACGACAAAAAAAATGGTTTAGCAAGCGTAGGGTGCAGCAGTGCAGAGCCTCGAGTTAGTGCTCCCTCTCCAGAATTTTGTCAAGACTCTCAAGGATAAAACCAAGGAGACAATGACAACGCCTCAATGACTCAGCACGAGTCACATGTTTGTGTTGGGGGCCTGTTGGAGCGGGGTCCCCTGAGGCACAAGTTCCAAAGTTTTTTTTTGTGTGTTTGTATGTACGCGCTGCGCAGATGAAGTCAAAGGGATTTTTCCCCAATTTTGGATGTAATTAAGCTTAAATGTAAAAAATGGGCCTCAAACCATGGTTTAAGACCACAGTATCAGCGCGGTAGGCGTATTATAAATAGATAGAGTTTGTCTAAGATAAAGAAGCCAAGGAATAAGCTAATTCAATTAATGTTATGAGATATTGATAGCATTTTTGTGTCTGTAAGGGTCTTGGGTTGGGTAAAAGGCTCCTGCTGGCTGTGTGTGCAGAGACCTAGTCCTGGCTGTGTGCAGACTCCACTAGTTGTGTGTGCGGAAGGGATTGTAAGGGATTGTAAGGGTTTTGTAAGGGTTTTGTAAGGAAATACAACTCATGTATTGGCAGATCTAAAAGACTAATAGAAAGAATAGTTTTGACGAACTCTCTGCGTTATGTTTTTATGTTCATTGTTTATGATTTAAGATCGCAATATCTGTTACTTATTGATGAATGTGAAAATCTATTTGATATGTTTATGCATGAGTATTTGATATATGTTAAGTATTACATTGATTAAGATCAATATCTGGTTATTGTTGTTATCTGTGCTAAGCAAGGCATTGATTCTGTGTTATTATGTGGATGATTGCGCACACTCTGTAATTCTGTTATAAACTCATTGCGTGCTCCTGTAGAAGATCACTTAGGGTTTTTTCGAGGACCACTTCATTAAACTCTCTCTCAGGGTGTAGAAACCTGGTTCCAGCACCCCCCCATACTGCTTCAGGTGAGACTTTGGTCTACGCAAGTAGATAATTTCTGAAAGGGCCAGTAGTTGGAGGGTTTGTTGGTTTATCCATAAAATCTGAACCTGGGTCAGGACCCCTCAAGCCAACACTTGTATATATGGTACTTGTGTACAGGTGGTATTGTGTGCATTTCATACATTCTGTGTTGTGTGCATGAGGTACTATGTATGTTCATTGTGTGTTACACAGTAATTTGTCACCGTCCGTACCATTCCCCGTCCCGCACAATGGAGGACCCATTATGTGACCTGTGAGCAATGTCAAGCCTTGAAAATACCTTCATTGCATCCCTTTCCATGAGGACAACATTTCTCCTGTTTATCATTTCATGAACAGACCCCTAAAAACACATGTTTTTGCATTGGCGCTGGTAGCCCGTTATGTACTCGCGCCAATGGGGGAAAATTAACACTGAGCCCGCGCCAATTGGCGCTCTGTCCCAGTGTTGTACCCGCGCCACTCTGTTTATGGAAAGTTTTTTTAAAAAGGAGGCGAAGTTTCGATTACAACAACTTCGTGGATGAGTCATCAGGAGTGGTTTCGCCTGAATAACCACGGCCTTCCTCCTTTGGCCTCTTGTTTCCACCATATGGGGAACCTCCCAAAGGATAAGGCCTCCCTTCCACTATTGTAGGGATCCCAACCTCCTCCTCTCCTCTATAAATATAGCCTTCATCCATTGATGAAGGGGGCTGAAAGGCTGATAGTCTTGAAGTGCTGAAGCTTTGCATCTCCCTATTCCCAAGTGCCTTTGTGCTGTAAAGAATCCCTTCTTTCCCTTAAGGCCCATTAAGCAAGGAGACCATTGTTACGAGACTCTGGAGAGGTTTCCCTTTCCTTGGAGAGCTTTACGAGACGTGGACAACCGGGGACCCGTACGAAGGAGGCTGCGACGTCAGAACTCGGTTGTAACTTCTATTCGTTTATTACTTTAATAGATGACTATGATTATGGTTCCACTCAGTTTTCCATCATGTTAATGCGAGTTATATCTTTTCTGACCGATGTTTAGTTACGTATGCTGGTTCCTATGCTTGTATCTGTTCGTTTCTTCTATGTGCAGGTGTTCATCTGCGGAGATCGTGGAAGGATTGTGATCTGCCAGGGCTGAAGGACGGGGACACTTCTTCTTCAGATCATAGCGTTGGAATCCAGGTAGGCTTCTATCCCAAGTCTTTCATTCGTAACTAGGAGCTTGCGTCATAGCATTGTTTGTTTGTTGCTAGACCCCTGCTGGGCTAGTAGGGATCGCCTCTGTCCGCAGAGGGGATTTACCTCCTCAACAAATTGGCGACTCCACTGGGGACCGTCCGGTTTTCCTTGTCTCGTTTTTGTTGTTTCGCTTTGATCGTTTTTCCTTGCTTGATGAGCCTTCTGGGTTGGGTTCTTTTTGTGTTTTGGCTTTTGGTTCAGCCCCCAGAGGATCAGATCTGACCTCTGCTTTTCCGAATTTTCACCTTTTCATAGTTGGCTTTATTGGCACGAGTTTAGCCCTGACAGTCGCGCCAGTTGGCGCAGGTTGTTAGTTTATAACTCGCGCCATCTCCTGTCTGGCGCGGATTACAGCCAGACAGTCGCGCCATTTCCTGTAGGTGGTAGGGTTACCCTTGTTCGGAAGCTTCTTTTGGTCAGTACTTTGCTTCTAGGTTTGTTTTAGATTCAGCTTGAAGTGGGAAGTCTGGTCTTGGTTGGGAGAAATTCTTTGTTTTTTCATTTTCAGGCAGTGGCGCTTGTTTTCAGTTAGCAACCCGCGCCACTTGGCCATTGGCGCTAGTTTTCAAGTAAAAGTCGCGCCAAGTGGCGCTAGTTGTCAATGTACAAGTCGGGCCACTTTCAGGGTGTATGAAAATTGAGTTTTTTCCCTTAATCCTTCAACAATGCGTCTTTCCCTTCGGGTCTTTCCTCTGTATGAGCATAGATTACATTGCTCATTATTTGGGATGTCTTCTTTCTATGATTGTTTGATGTAAAAGGGATGAATGCCTTGTTTTGATCTCTTGCTTTGGAAGTCCTTTTTGTGTTTGACCACATATGTCTTGTCAACTTTTGAGGGATTTTTTCACAAAGTATTTTGAAACAACGATTGCATTCTTAGTGTTTGTTTACATCTCTTTTGCATTCATCCTTCATTAAGAAGATTTGCGTTTTTTTAGTTTTCGTCTCATAGTTTGCTTTTCGTTTAAATGCATTAGATCACATTGCATCGAAAAGTGTTGTTGAGATTCATCATTGGACTTAGATCACATTGTTTAGTGATTGAAAACTAAAAATCGCTCTGATTTCATTCTCTTTTTAAAAGCATGCATTAAGTAGATTCTTGTTTCATCGAAAAATGCATTGAGTGCATTCTTATAATTTGAAAAGAAAAAGAATTTTTCATAGATTACATTGCATAATTCGCTTCGTTGAATGTTTTAGAATACTTTTGGATAGTGAAAGTCATCTAGTTTGGAAAAGTTTCATTTTCAGTTGTGTTGTTTGTTGCATCATTGTTTGAAGCTCTTCCCTTAACTAGATAGCATTCATCGAATTGAAAAGATTTCTTTTCTCATGTAGCTTTGCATTTAGGCGTCTTTTAAGACACTACATACGATAGGGCCTGAAAATTGAAACTTAATTGAAGATCAACTGTAAAATTTATTCAATTAACCTAAGGCAACATTGGAACTTAACGAAACATATTTAGAAGGTCTAGGCTAGAGACGTGTTCCGGCGTCGTTAAACCTAGCAGCTGTCGTTCGCCTGTTGGCTTTAGACAGCGCTAGTACGGACTTGCGCTCCCCGTACTGTCGCGTATATAAAGGGAGACCCCTATAGGTTTTCAATCCTTTATCCACAGGAAGCCGAGTCTGCCGCCCTGCACCCGTGATACACCGAACACAGCATTCGGGGAGACTACCTGCACGTACGGAAAGTCCTTGGTCGATTTCTGTTTCATTATTTGAAACCAAGGTGTATATTGCAGTTCACGGATATTTGGTACACCCTTTGTGCCTAGTTTTTTCCTGAGCAGTCATTTGGTCTTTTCTGACTCCCTAAACTTGAAAAGACCGCCAAGCGCTTGTCCTTTCACGCTTGTATCAACTCTGAAAGAGATAGAGTCATCTTTTTATCGTTTCTCGACTCTTAAAACATGAAACGGTAGAATTTGTTTATTTTCCAATGTGGTAAAATCAATCTCCCACGATTACACGCCTGCTTAGATATTGCTTGTTGACCGTTTGATCGTGTGACCTTAACTCGTTTTCAGCCCGTGTGTGGTTTTGAGTTTGATGGCAACTTTTTCAGAGTTCACTAACCAAGGAATCCCCTCAGAAGGGAATCCTGGTCATTTTCCTCCTTTTGGAAATGTTGGTGCTCCTTACATGGCGACGTTGTCCCTTCCTGGGTTAACTGTTGGGTTGCCTGTTTGGTTGTTCTCAACCTCTGTTGTCCCGAATGTCTCCACTACTGTTCAATCAGTTCCTCCACCCGAACAACCTCATGTTGATTCCAAGGTGGACCTCTCCCCTTCTTCGCCTGTTTCTGCGTCCTCCTCTTCTACTTCGCCTGGTGAAAGTCTGGATTCAAGTAACCAGGTGGCCAAGAAGAAGAAGAAGAAGACAAAGAAGAAGAAGTCTGATAAGCGAGAGGCTAAATGTACAGCTACTGTCCATGAGAAATCTCATCTTGATAGGCCCTCCGACCCTCCGCGGAAAGTCAAGTTCCCATGCATGTTGTGCGCGGGAGACCATTTGCTTCGAGACTGCCCTGGCATTCCCAAGGTGCTCGAAACATGGTCCAACGGCCGACCGCCGTTGCCTTTGACTTCCGGGAGCCAGGTTGGGGGCACGTATTCATCTGGTGTTGATAAGAACTCTAAGAAGCAGGGTAAGATCACCAATCCCTGTAAGTTATGTGAAGGGCACCATGCCATTCACCTTTGTCCTTATATGGATGAAGCCAAACGAGTTTTGGACAACCCGACCGGTTCTACACCACGCCTTCCACCTGGTTATAATCGACTTTCTTTGAGTCCTCCGCCAGCTGATCCTATGATTGGTCAAGAGTCATCCTTGATCGATCCCACTCCCCCAGAAATTCAAATTCAGGAATCCGTCCTTGACCAACCATTGGTCGTAGGATCAGTTGAACTGGCCCCGTCCTCGGTGCACCAGGTCTTTTCTGTCGAGAGTGGATCTCATAACCCTCATGTGCTTCTGGTTTCTTCAGATTCTTTGGACTTGGAGAAAGATTCTCCTGTCTCTTCACATTCAGAAGTTGCTCCTCTGCCTCCCGTGGTGGAGGTCCCAGAGGATATTCCTCCCACCTCCGAGATGGAGGTTATGGAGGATGCTTCTTCTTCCATAACATCAGGGGAAGACCTTCGCATTTCGATGGTAGCCCCTCCGAGTAGTCTGGTCGCCTCCTTTGATTGGAGTCGATTTGCAGGATTTCGCCTTCCGTCTTACGTGCCTTTCGAGATCACAGTACAGGCTCTTGGTCCGGTCGTACCCAGCACCATTATAGACGAAGGTGCCTCTGTTAGTATTCTGTCTTCAACTACCTGGCAAGCTTTCGGTTCGCCACCGCTTGCACCTGTTACGCAGAATCTGCTCACTTTTAACAGAAGGACGAGTCAACCGTTGGGGATCCTTCCAAGGTTACCTGTTACTTTGGGAGGCAAAACCGTCCATATGGACGTGATGGTCGTTCCAGGCCCCTTGGATTTCAATCTGCTTTTGGGGCGTGACTACACCTATGCCATGGGAGCGCTCGTCTCCTCCCTCTTTCGTGTGGCCTGTTTTCCGCATGAAGGAAGGATCGTGACCATTGATCAGCTGTCATTCTTTGGTTCTAATGTGGCAACTGGTCCGCCATCACCCCCTCCTGGTTTTTATCCACCTATTGTCTCTGCCCCACCGCAGGTCAACTATGTGTCTACCTACCCCGTGCCTGTGCCCAGTGATGATGCCGTCGTGCATCAGGTGCTGGGGGCATTGGGTCCTGACTTCCAGAATGTTTTTCTTCCATCGGGAGTGGAAATCTTGGAAGCATTGACTTCTTATTCATTATGATGAGGTCTGGTCGGAGCAAAGTTCCTTGTCTTGTGTCAAGCTCCTTAAAAAATGAAACAAGGTTGTCGGAGCATAGTTCCTTGTCTTGTGCCAAGCTCCTTAAACCATGAAACAAGGTGTCCTGAGGATAGTTCTTTTAATGTGTCAACCTCGTTAAAATAATGAAACATGTTCCCGTTCAATTCGAGTCTTTGATAAGTTCTCGTAAAATCCCAGTCGAGTCTTTCTCTTGATCTCGTAACTTGAACCTTCACTCCATCTTCCTTTCATATGGACTGAAGCTTGGGGGCCATGTACCTCGAATTGAGTCACCATGCTAGGGGCATGCTTACTTTTTCAAGCATAGTTTGTTTCCGTTTCAAGCTTGTGTAAAAATGAAACTGGTTTCAAGCATAGTTTATCTTTGTTTCAAGCTTGTGTAAAAATGAAACCAACTTCAAGCAGAGTTTCCTGATTTCAAGCTTGTGTAAAAATGAAACCATGCCCATTTTACCTCTTGTGATTGCCATTTCATCAGCCTGTTTTGTCAGATGAGCCCTGGTTTTCTCACTCCATCGTCATTATCTGCTTGGCCGATCATATGCCTTCACTTGGTTGTTTTACCTTTTCCTGAGGAACCGCTGCGATGAGTGGTCTTGTTAGCCAGCCTCTTGACCTTTAGTTGTTTTGAGTAGTTCCATCATTACCGGAACCAGTTGCTACCCTTTATACCACTCGTTCCTCCAGGAGGAGTCACCTTTCAGCTCTTTTCTGACTCTGTAAAGATGAAAAGATTGCCGAAGCCCTTGTCGTTTCGATCTCGTTAAAATGGACACGAATCGACATCCACCCAGTATAAGTTTAACCCTTTTTCGGGCTGGGATGGATTGATTACGAAAAAGGAATACCCTAGCCTTTCGCGACTAGGAGGTTTTCCCGGATATTGTTTTCTACCTTTTCGGATCTGGGGAACTATTTACGAAAAGGGACCTGTGGAGTTTTCTTTTCCGCTGTCTTTTCAAACTCTCTAAATATGAAAAGACACCGAGTTCTTCCTTTGTCAGACTCGTTAAACCATGATGACATCGGATCTAGTCGAAATGACGTTCTCCGAGTTTCTCCTTCCTAGGACTCGTTAAATGCACTAGGATGGATTCGCCCGAAGGGCGGACTTATATCGCAAGCATATGCTATCCCCTTCAAGCTTGTTGTCAAAAATAATTGGGGTACTCGCCAGAAATGGTGGGGGAAAAATGGAACCATTGTCGTTGTCGTCGGCAGTATGTCGCTCTTGAACATGGCACTTGTCTGCATTCGTGTCGGGTTGGGGACATCTCATCTCGCTGCTTCACTTTGCTTCCATGGATTTGGGTAATCTCTTTTGACCTCTCATCTGTTCACTGCCTCGTCGCCATGACCTTTGATCCGTTGATGTCAAATACTGCCAAGTCCATTGTCGTGCCGTTCGTATGTTCAAGAGAAGTTGGCCTCTGCAAATATCAACCTTCCTCTGTTTCTCATATGATCCTGATTCGCAACAAAACATTATGTTTCTCTGTCTCGCGTCGATGATGTGGGAATCATTATGGCCCACCTTCGATCAAGGTCACTTCCTGTCGACTTCAACTCATTATCCAGAAAGTTGGTCTAGAGACTCCTGATGGTACCTTGGAGCCTGCATGCCTCAATGGCAGGTTCGTCGCATTCGACGTGAGGTTTTCATCATTGGCCTCCGATCGGATGATTCTGCGGGTGTTCGACGTCAGCTCATTTATTCACACGTCGTAGATTGTACCTGTAGTACCTTGAGGACCATTTTCATTATTGGTGGTTTCTCTCGCGTCTGTTAACAGCTTTCATCATTGGCTGGTAATCAGACGATGTTCTTGCATGTTTGACATCAGCTCACACATTCGCATGCTAGAACTTGTACTTGTTTAGGTCGAGATGGAGCGCAAGACCCTGGATTGTGTCTGTTGTATTCCAGGCTGCGATTGTGGATTATTATCATTATGTACATGACTCACTGATTGGATGGATGCGACCATACCCGAGTCTATTTGTTTGATCTTAGTTGGATGGCTGCGCCCATACCCTGGATCCGGATTATCGTATACTCTGTTTCGGATGGCTGCGTCCATACCATATATATACATCATGTACTTGAGATTTCAGTTGTATCTTTCTGCGCAGGTTTTTCGACGGCGGGCCTTCAGTTGAACATGTTCTCGTAAAGCATTTCACCCCTCTCTCTCTCTCGGGCCTCATGCTTTAGGGGGCATCTGTTACACAGTAATTTGTCACCGTCCCTACCATTCCTCGTCCCGCACAATGGAGGACCCATTATGTGACCTGTGAGCAATGTCAAGCCTTGAAAATACCTTCATTGCATCCCTTTCCATGAGGACAACATTTCTCCTGTTTATCATTTCCTGAACAGACCCCTAAAAACACATGTTTTTGCATTGGCGCTGGTAGCCCGTTATGTACTCGCGCCAATGGGGAAAAATTAACACTGAGCCCGCGCCAATTGGCGCTCTGTCCCAGTGTTGTACCCGCGCCACTCTGTTTATGGAAAGTTTTTTAAAAAAAGAGGCGAAGTTTCGATTACAACAACTTCGTGGATGAGTCATCGGGAGTGGTTTCGCCTGAATAACCACGACCTTCCTCCTTTGGCCTCTTGTTTCCACCATATGGGGAACCTCCCAAAGGATAAGGCCTCCCTTCCACTATTGTAGGGATCCCAACCTCCTCCTCTCCTCTATAAATATAGCCTTCATCCATTGATGAAGGGGCTGAAAGGTTGAAAGGCTGATAGTCTTGAAGTGATGAAGCTTTGCATCTCCCTATTCCCAAGTGCCTTTGTGCTGTAAAGAATCCCTTCTTTCCCTTAAGGCCCATTTAAGCGAGGAGACCATTGTTACGAGACTCTGGAGAGGTTTTCCCTTTCCTTGGCGAGCTTTGTGAGACGTGGACGACCGGAGACCCGTTCGAAGGAAGCTGCGACGTCAGAACTTGGTTGTAACTTCTATTCGTTTATTACTTAATAGATGACTATGATTATGGTTCCACTCCATTTTCCATCATGTTAATGCGAGTTATATCTTTTCTGACCGATGTTTAGTTACGTATGCTGGTTCCTATGCTTGTATCTGTTCGTTTCTTCTATGTGCAGGTGTTCATCTGCGGAGATTGTGGAAGGATTGTGATCTGCCAAGGCTGAAGGACGGGGACACTTCTTCTTCAGATCATAGCGTTGGAATCCAGGTAGGCTTCTATCCCAAGTCTTTCATTCGTAACTAGGAGCTTGCGTCATAGCATTGTTTGTTTGTTGCTAGACCCCTGTTGGGCTAGTAGGGATCGCCTCTGTCCGCAGAGGGGATTTACCTCCTCAACATTGTGCAGTCATGGCATTGTGACATGTGTATTCATTGTGTTTTACTATGTGTACGTATAGGTATTGTGTTCTACACTGGGTTTAGGTGTATGTATTGTGTTGCATTGTACACCGGATGTATGTGTATGTATTGTGTTGTGTTGTACACCGGGTGTAGGTGTATGTGTTGGTTTGCACATTGGATGTATGTGTATGTATTTTTTTGTTTTGTAGACCGGATGTAGGTGTATGTTTTGTGTTTTGTTGTACACCGGATGTAGGTGTATGTATTGTGTTGTGTTGTACATCGACTATGGGTGTATGTATTGTGTGGTGTTGTACCCCTTGTGTAGATTTACATGTTGTACATTGTGTGTATGTGTACGTGATTGAAGAGAAGCAAGGGCATTGTGTGATTTCCGGGTGTGGCAACTGATCCAGTGTGTGTACAAAACAAAAAAGGAAGAAATGAGGACCGATGAAGGATAAGTATCAGTATTTTATTTCAATTTTATTAGGCATGTGATATGTGATTCTAACTTATGATGGTTACATGTGATTTATGATTATGGTTTATGGTGATTTCATGTGATTCATGATTTTTATTTATGATGGTTGTGTTTTGAGCTAACCAAATGTGATATGTTGTTTATACATGATGATTTGATCAAACATCTAGTTTGACTTGTTGTGACAAGAAGTGAATAGAATTGCAAGTGTACCTTATTGACGATACCAATGAGGTATGATGTGAATTTATTTAAATTTATTTTGAATCTAATTCAAGTTAAGTGCTTGGTACAAAAATCAAGAAAATGCTCGGTTGGGTGGTTGAAACTGATTGCAAGAATTAGCACCAACAAAAAAAGGAATTGAAACATGCAATAGTATGTTGGGAAAGCACTTTAGGAGAAGTGCCATTGTGGGACACTGATACCCAATAGTGTCCATTTATTTCCATGAGAATGCTATGACCAGTATGATGGCTTTGAGGTATGGATATTCCTTGGTTTTTGTATCTTCTGATGCGAGGAAGCCTTCCCAAGGGATGGAAAGACCGATATGGGGGTGTTAGTGGAACTTGGAGGGTGTGTGACTCCACAAAAGGGGGTGACTAGATTTCCTGAGAGACTGTATAATAGAGAAGGGAAGGTCGAGGATGGATTTTTTTTGTCATTAGCATTGCCAGATGGAATCTATGCACATTTGGAGTGTGCCCTATAATAATGAGTCAATAAGTGTTCACTGAGACAAAAAGTGGTGCAGGAATGTAGCATTGGACGTTGGATGCAGTTTTCAATTTGGCAGTTGATTATGGACTTCCTAGGATTATGGTATTACTTTGAGGGTGGAGGTGTGAGCCTTTGGATTCCCTTGTTGTTGATATGGGCATCATATAATTTTATTTGTTGGTTGAGAAAACGTGCATGTTTTTATATGTGTATATTATTGTAACTATTGTATCGAGCTGGATTTATAAATATCCATAGAAAATGTGGTTGTATAAATGGTTTTTATTGTTATATCATAATGATATATGTTATAATTCTCCAGTCCATGGTATATTTTTCATGTTTCAGCAGTGATAATTATAAATACGGCAATGAGTTGTGTTATAAAGCTCCATAGGAAGTATGTTTTGTTTTTAGTAGTTTGTTGGCTTATAGGTGTCATTGAGCGTCGAGGACGTTGTTCCCCCAAGGAGGAGGGTTCTGTAACAATCCTAGTCAAAATTCTATTTAAAATTTAATAAATGAAGATACAAGATCATGGTCATGGGACACGTATTCCAAGTCGAATTTTGGGCAAGACATCCTAGTGGGTGTTTATTTTGGTTATTATGGCTAAAGTAAATTGGAAAAGGAAATGGCTAAGGCATTTGGAAAGGAAAAGTGGCATTTATTGGCATTTATTTATGAAAATAATGGAAATTAGGAGAAAAGGAAGGTGAAAGGTCACATGTTTCATGTGAGGAAGAAAATAATGGAAAATGAAGAAAATAGAGGCCTCATTAAAAAAAAGGCTTATGAGGATTAGTTGGCAAGATTTTTCTCAAACCTTTTGTAAGTCTAGTTTTGGAGCTCTCTCTCCCACACTCTTGTAAACTTAATACTTTTCTTGGAGCACTTCACCATTAGATCAAGAAAGGCAAAGAAGGAAAGAGGAAGCAAAGATCAAGAAAGGAAGAGTATGATCAAGAAACTACAGTGGGATTCCTTGCGGGTATCAATTTTCATGTGTGGTTTCCTTGCTAGATTTGGTATGCATGGTGTTGAATGTGTGTTCTTGGTTCTTTTTTTGTCATTGACATGGGTTTTTCCAGGTGTGACAGTGTTTTTCAGCGTAGCCTTGCCATTTTCGAATAGCCATGGCGTGATTGGGTTCTCATGTTTTGGTTGAGTTGGATTTCTGATTAGATTTGAAGCTGAGTGAGGTGGATCTCTAAATGAAAGAACACATATCCTAGTAACCCCTGAACCGAACCATGGGTTGGGTAAATCTGGATTTTGTGTTGCCTCGGTGGACCTGGGAATCCTCGACTGGTGAATGGTGGGATAAATCGTAAATCCTAGAGGTGGGTGCTTTCCATCAAGCCTAGGAATCCCAGGATGGGATATACAGTAAATCATAGAGAGTGGCATCTTGGTTATGGTCTAGTGATCCATGGATCATACTGTAGATTATGGTAAATCCTAGAGACTAGGTGACAAGAAAATTCCTCACGATGTAGGTGGAGAAATTTGATGGCATGCATGCTTGTTTTGGCCTAGTGATCTAGTGGAGGTCATGGTAAAGCTCGTTATTACATGATTATTGTTTTGTCTTAGTGATCTAGTAAGGATTCCAGTAAATCTTGGTTTATATTGATGAGGGTGAGGTGGTTTAGCCTCGATAAGCCCTGGGTGATTCTTTGGTTTGAGTCCCACATTCATGCTTGAAATATGGCATAGGGGTGATCAACTGAAGAGAGATTTGGCTCAGCCAATCTATGGTCGGGTGGAACATGGTAGTCCCATACCGGGTAGGCTTTTGTATTCATTAATAAGATTTTATTCTCCTTGGTATTTTATGTGCAAAAGTATTGGTTTATATGTGGATTCTAAGGTTATTTTCTCCTTATATTTCTATTGGTTATATGTTGCTTATAATCATCTTTTATGACAATGATGATGTATTCCTCTCATCATGTTTTGATTTGTAAATGGATTAAAAATGAATATATGACCTAATATGTGATAATGCAACTAATGTTATGAGGCATCAATGCTTCTTAGTGATTCTTAGATAAGTATGAGACCCCTATGCTCAGATATGTTGTTTAAACCTGTAGATTACATATTTGTGACATGTTTGACAAAATAAATGTCATGGTTGGGCTTGGTTAGGTCAAGTCCTTAATCAAGTTTTGAGTTAAAGGATTTTTCTTGGTGTCATTTATTTTCTTGGAAAGTCTTATCAAGTTCCGGGTAGTGGTTTGGAGCCTAGCCCTAAAAAAGTGGCCTAAATCTCGCAGTCTCTGGCAAAAAAATGGTTGAAAAATGTTGCAGTCTCTCCCTTGTAAGCATCATGGGAGCGATTGGAGGGTCCCAGTCACATGCATGCCCATGTCATGGGAGAGGCTGGGGGTTTTTTCAGTGAAAATGCAAGTTGACTCAAGGCTTGGGCACCTAGAGGGGTGGTTTAGCTCTTGTTGGTCATGTAGCTCCTGAGGAAGGTCAGTAGGGTTTTCTTGTGTCGATTCCACTTCCTTAAGGTGATCTAGGAGGTTGAATCATATCATAGTAACTCTTCATCACATGTTTACCCTGGTTGGTCAGTGACTTAGGTAGATATGGGAGGAGGGTATTACAAGTGAATTGGTTGTGGTACTAGGGGTGATTTTCACTTGCATGCAACCACTGGATTATGCATTAGGCTTTAGGAGGGTGGTGACGGGGTTTTGAACTCTCATTTCTTGTGCACCTTGCATGCATTTCTATCCTTCTTTATTCATTGCTCTTCTTATTTTCGGGGCTTTCAATTGGTATCCCTCTTCTTGTTGTTTTTAATGATCCACTCCTTTTGGGAATTTCTTCGCAAAATGGCCATAATCATGGAATTTTTTTCATTTGAAAGGTAGTTGTTCATATTCCACCAGTTGGATAAAGGTCCATTTGTCAAGGGTTAATTGTAATTTTTCTTACAAAACATTCTCCAAATCAACTTCCATGTATATTCAACCACATGCATACATTTATCTCTTCATTTCAACTCTGTCTATGTTTTTGCACATGTTCCCAATGTTTGTAAAGATTTCTTTGTTCCAAAAAAGGAGGAGAAGGCGAGGCAAATTAACCCAGGTTGGAACCATTATTGGGACATAATTTTCTATATTAAAATCAAGATTCAATTTGTCTAAATATAGCCCTTGAGTGCCTATGAGGAACGGGCCACTTCTAGATATTTAATCTTGGTCTTCTTTCTTTTCAAACAGGAATGAGAAGAATCATCTTCCACAGAAAGAGGTTGAGATCTAACCTTTGATGAGTGGTTTCCAATTTTTCTCCACCCACTGGCTCAATGTTATTGGGGAAGGATATATCCAAATGAACTAACCAATCAAACCCTTTTCAACCAAGCATAATGGCATACTTTTAGATTCATCTGAGTATATTTGGATCTTTAAAATAAAGTCCAACTTCTTCACAAAATTTGAGGGTTTTGAGGGTTGAAATTTTGGGGCTACATTGACCAAAGGCTAGAAGGCTAGATCAGGTGAAAGAGAAGGAGGAGGGGGGGTGGAAGGTCCCCCAAAGATGCAGTCATGGTTAGTTGTGCACACTTCACTCAAAATTGACTCTTAGTTCCTGAGAAAAAATGGCCTTGCTCTAGATTTATTTAGAAAAAACAAACTTTTTTATGTAAGAATTAATATTATAAATTTAGTTTACTTAATATGTTTATGTATATGTATATGTATATGTAGGGATGGTAGATGAATTATTTTATCGATTTTATTATTAATTTTTTGTTTAATGTTTGTATCATTTTCTTAAATAATCTATCATTTACTTTTTACAAAATTATTTTGAAATATTGATTTTTAATGTTTATTTTTTATTATTGCTAAAGTTGTTAATATAATATTGTTATTTCTTTTTATTATATTGTTTTTATTTTTTTATTGTGCATTTTATATGAATTTTCTACATGGTTTTATTTATTGGTTATTATCTTCTTCTACAATTTTCTTTTCATGTTACTTTATTTGATGTTATTTTCATCTCTTTTAACTTCTATTGGTTAATGTAACAAAAAGACATTAATGTTCATATTTTATCTTCCAATAAATTTAATGTTCTTGTATACCTAATTCTATTGGGTATATTCATGTTTTAACTCATAATATCTCTTAAGGGTGATGTTTTTTCCTTCCAAACAACTTGTTATGAGTGATTTATGTATTTTTTTTTATCTTGGTCCACCAATCTACAGATGTAATTTGTCTTGATGCAAATTTTTTCTTGTGCATTCCTTTCACCCTAGGTTCTGGTGGATATCTAATCCCAAGGTTATATTTAGTGTCTATCCTTCAATATCAATTTGTAGTTTTTTTTTCCTTAATTTAGAAACGTTACTATCATATTCAGTTTTTTCAACCTTTCCCATAATTTTTCCCTTAAATCATTGTAAAGGGACATTTTGAAATCAACAAAAAATACTATAATTGTTTACCATTAATGTTGGTGTCGTTGGTGATTTTATTATATACTTAAAGCTTAATTAATAGTAGATTGTTGGGATGGAAAAGTTGTAGCATTTTATCCTTAAATTTTATTTTTTTTGGTTTTTTTTTCTCCATAATCCTCCCTCTGACACGTCGTTTTGATCATAATGGTTATATAATGCCTCTTTGTGGCACATATTATATTGTGTGGGTGCATGTGAAATCAAAATGGAAATGGGAAACGTATATTTTTGTAGCCTTTTGGAATTGTCTTTTACTTATTTAATTTTTTTTCCTATAATCCTTCATATAAATTTGACAAAAATTAGTTTTATCATAATAGTTATGGCATTCCTTTCTTGTGCCAAGTGTAGTGTGGATGTGGGTGAAATCACAATGAGATACACCTATTTGACACAAATTGGTTTGTTCATAATGTTCATATACTTCCTCTTTTGTGGTACATGTTTGAGATCACATTCACATGCACATATTTTGCAGTTTCTTAAATTTGTTCTTTGGGAAACTCACTCACGATGTTTGTTGCTTTACCCATTTGTTTTTTCTTTTTCCATAATCCATATTTCAATTTTGTCACAATATTTATATACAAAGTTGTCTAACCAGGCGAAAATTTCACCTAGATGATAAGTTGTCTAATTTAGAAGTGTTTCAATCAAATCCTATAATTTGACAACTATGACCCATATTTCCAAGAATTTCAACCAAATTTTTCTAAGAAAGTGCTAAAAAATCTATATTTTCAAGGCGAAATTATCGTCTACTTAGACTAATCTATTACATACTTCCTCTTTCGTGGTACATGTGTGAAATCATATACACCTATTTTGCAGTTTCTTTTTTAAATGCAAATTAGTATATATAGAAAATCGGTAACTTCCATAATATCTTCTACTAGTTTGAGACAAATTGGTTTGATTGTAATGGCTATATTCTTCCACTTTTGTGGTAGATGCATGAAATCACATTCACCTGCACCTTTAGTAACTTCCACAATCCCTCCTACTAGTTTGACACAAATAAATTGGTTCGGTGGTAATGGTTATATAATCTTTCATGGTACATGTGTGAAATCACATTCACATGCACCTTTATATACTCTTTCATGCTATATGTGTGAAATCACATTCACATGCACCTTTGGTAACTTCCATAATATCTCAGAGTTTGAGACAGATTCATTTGATTATAATGGCTATATACTTCTTCTTTTGTGGCAATGTGTAAAACCACATTCAAGTGCATCTTTGGTAACTTCCATAATACCTCTTACCAATTTGAGACAAATAAATTCGTTTTATTGTAATGGTTATATACTATTTTATGGTACATGTGTGAAATCACATTCACATGCACCTTTGGTAACTTCAATAATCCCTCCTACGAGTTTGAGACAAATTGGTTTGATGGAAATGGTTATATACTTCCTCTTTTGTAGTATGTGCATGAAATCACTTTCACGCGCACCTTTGGTAACTTCCATAATCCCTAGTTTGAGACAAGTTGGTTTGATCACAATGGTTATATACGTCCTCAGTAACTTCCATAATCCATAGCTTGAGACAATTTGGTTTGATCACAATGGTTATATACTTCCTCTTTTGTGGAACTTCCATAATCCATAGTTTGAGACAAGTTGGTTTGATCATAATGGTTATATACTTCCTCTTTTGTGGTATGTGCATGAATTCAGTGTAATGGTTATATACTTCTTTTTTTGTGGTACATGCATGAAATCACATTCTAAGTCATAAATTCCTAGTAAATTGTTGGTAAAAATAAAATAAAAATTCATATCCATGTTTAAAAGAGAGGAAAAAATAAGGTGATTTTTTAATTATTGTAAAGACAATTCCAAAAAATTACAAAATAGACGTGCCTTATTGTAATTTCACACAACTACATGATGCATGGCATAAAAGAGGATCTACATAAATTATAATTGGATAAGCCCTATAAATTAAATGGTTAGTGGATAAGTATCAAAACACACCATGATATATCTCACAAGCTTAAAATTAAAAAATCATAAAATTAACTAAATTATACTGGAGTAGTATTTAAGTGGGACTTTTTGGAGTATTCCGTCCATTTCTTGTCGGAATCTACCTAAAAAATTGTGGTAAAATCTTGATTGTGAAGAGTTCGCCCATCAAACTTGTGATTTCAATGAATCCCTAATGGATTCTAAAAAAAGTAGATCATAAAATAAACTAGAGATTCATGCCCACTTTAAAATGGATATTCCTAATTTTTAAATAGACTTTGGTACAATACCATTGGCTAATATCATGGCTTATCAATACCACATGCCCAAAAAACCATAACTTATTTCAAAATAAAAATAATTTAAATATAATTTAACTTAATTTAATTTTACAACATGTTTTGGAACATAGATGCTCATTCTACACCCCAATATGAGGGGATGTGGAAGTTTGTCTATCCATGAGTTCTCCTTTAAAATAAAAATAAAACATATTTTATAAATAGAAAATTAATATATAAAAAAATTCGGTGATATAAGGCATCATATTCTTTGATGTGATTATCACCGAAATTTTTTATATACAATTTATGGATCACAGAAGCCAAATTCCTAATATAGAAAAATAATGTCGGCTATAATAAAATTAAATGAATATGTTTTAAAGTAATTAGAAGTAAAAAAATGTGAGTAAGATATTTAAATCTTATATCTTTCAAAAAATATTTCAACAATAAATTTAAATAAACTATTTGAAGATCTATGTTAACTAATTTATGTCTATCAACTTCATATATATCTAAATATAGAAAAAAAAAGATTATTTTAATACAAATTAATATTCACATATACTTAAAAATATATTAATAATAAAAAACCATTTTAATTTGTGTGATTAAATGTCTAGATGTACATGTTATGTAAAATATTTTAATGTCAATTGAGTATCATTTAAAAAAAAAATTAAGTTTTTATGGTTAAAATGTCTCGCCAATACAATTTAAACAATGAACAATAACACATTGTATTTTTCACTCTAAAGAAGTTTGCACGTGAATAAATTTGATCCTTCTAAGCTCATGTAAGATCCGTACTTCAGATGGATCTATTGGGTTAATTAAATTGAAAAGTAAAAAAAGCATAACTACTTTTGAAATAAATCTCAACCATATATTTATGATTATTATTAAAAATATTTCATAAAGTTAAATATCTACTATCTACATATTAATTAAATTAAAATTATGGAAATTATATTCCAAAATAAACATACTTATTATATTAAACCAATATATCAAATTAAACCAAAAAAAAAAAAAAACACTTTTGTCTACAAATAAAAATAAATATATTGAAAAAATCAACATAAATACAAAATGACTTGCACTAATTTTTCAACCTCTACAAATATGGGTAAGATAAAGTTGTTTACATAATAGAATGGGAAAAAAAATACTTTAATAATATATTTTTTTAATTTGCACTAATTTTTCATCCTCTACAAATATGGGTAAGATGTTGTAACGTCTACCCATAAATGTTAGAAACATTTACCATATATATATATATATATATATATATATATATATATATATATATATATATATATATTACCACCTAATTTATAACTCTAATAACATGATTATAAATACCATAACTTTTATCCATGCATACAATTGTAATATTTATTTACCATACATAACATTTCAAAAACTTACCTTTACCTTTGGAACCCTTGGGGTTTAATTCCCTAGGTTTTTGTCCGCATGTGTACTCTACCAATCCGATGGTAAGTGATCTCAATATGGGAAAACTAGTTATTGCTATGCTAGCTCCCTCATCAGTATTAAAATGTGTGATTAGGATCGTCTCATGTTAACCATTTGTGAAGGGGTTTATGTGTGTAGTTTCATGTGTCTTTGAGGATCAAATTATGAGTTAATTAACTTTTAAAAAGTTATATACAACAAATGAAATGTGGTAAAATAATTCATAGCAATCACATAGCATAATGGATGATAATGGAGTTCACCCCTCCTGGGCTTCATCTCTATGAACCTGCTTTAACTAGCTAGGCCCTCTTGGGATTATGAGTTAAATGTTTGATTACAAACATATGTGATGCTCCAATGGATATTATGACTACTCCATTGGCTTCAGAAAACATTAAAACCCCAAAAATGATTATTCAATCTCTAAATTTTTTTACAACTCCTCTAGGCTTGACCTCCAATCCCGGTGGCCATGGGCTTTTTTAATCTCCAAAGTAGAAAAAACACCTTCAAATGTTCCCCAATTTCTCTACAAACTATACCACTGTGTTCAGAACATCAAATACATCGAAATATGACTATTCATTCACTCCCTTTGGCCTTCAGCTAATATGGGCATGCCCTTTCCTCTTGGTGGCCCTGAGCTTAAAAATTATTGAAGTGATCAAATACACATGTAGATTTGATCCATTTCCTATAAAATATGTTCCAATGGATTCAGAGCATGCCAATCTGCTAGGAATGGCTATTCCTGAGCCCAAATTGGTTGAAAATTGCTCAAGATAGGCCTCATTAATGTTTTCCCTAGATACTACCTCTAAATCTGAAAAAATGCTAGTTAGCTCCACCAAATCTGGAAGTTGTGCTAAATTTGGGGAATCCACCAAAACTGCCGCTAACTTAATATCATGCTAATTAACTGTTAAACCTGGATTAACTACAGATAAGATGCACATTAATCCGCAATTATTGGGGCACTTAAGCAAGGTCATGTGAAGGAGAGTTGGCCCGCAGGGCTTACCCCCTCCGTTCCACCATTGAGAAATGCACTACACTTTAAGTACAAAGTCTGCACCATTCCTTTGAAGTTTTAAGGGCGTGGCCCATTAGCGAAGGCAGAGAAGTGGAGTGGGGGAGGTCATGGGGTCAAACCCTGACTTCACCCCTCATTACATTGGTTTTGCACTCCATTAAACAATACGCCCTCCACATTAAACTTTAATGCTCCACCATATAAAATGTGTGCCCACTATAATCTTTGTAAATACTTTGTAACCATATGCTCCAACCATTGACCATATATTAATATATGCCAACTCATGTTAATATACCCCATGGTTTTACATATAACTCTGAATATTAATTAAACCTTCGGAATATTAATCGAACCACGCGGACTTGCCATTAAATATGTGCCAATGAACTATGGGTTAAGGACTTTGGATATTAAATTAAATCCGATATGTGGAATATTTATAATAATTAAAGTTTAAATTTAATAATATATATATATATATAGATATTAACCAACTTTAATACATCAAAAAAATCATTTCCAACACAAAATTTCATGAACCCACATTCAACCTTGGAGGACATTGGGCAATTTTTACCTTCACAAACCAAACTGCCGAATCCAATTGTGCCACTTGTCACAGTCCCATTTGACATAAACTGAAGAAGTTTCTCTGTATGCTGACTGAACTACCATGTCATCAGTTATACCTGTTCTGCAATATTTGAAAAAAAAAAATGTTTGTTCTGAGCGGAGATCAACAAACCATAACTTCTTCATCTGAACTCGGTTTTCGACGAAACGAGTTGTGTTGGATTCCTAGCGACGGGTTGATCGTTGTCGTTTTTATTTGTGCAATTATGAGCAATCTCATTTTTTAAGCTAATTTTTGCCCCTGATCCAGATTTTGATCACACCTTCCCACTTACATGCTTTTGGACCCACAAAAGTTGGTTATCTCATAAGATTTGAATACTATTTTTTTCCCAAGTTCTATCATCTTGATTCTACTTGGAAAAATTGCTATGAAAACCACTTGGTCACTGACATGCCTTGCCTTGCCTTGCAAATGGCTTGGTACTTCAACCACTGTTCTCCTTTTGTTGCTGAACCAATCCAACACTTGTTGCCTGCTTGCTGATATAATGTTTTTTTTTTTGTACCAAATCGATTCCTTGGTGCTTTCCCACTAATAATCATGTTCCTCCTTTGCACAATGATTGAACTACATCAATGAATTCCAACATCAATAATAATAAGAAAAGAAATGACCTTTCTTTTACCTCCATGGTTCCAAATTTCACATCTGAAATATTGCATTCGCCATCTCCTTTTTTTCTTGGCATCAACACATAACATGGTCTACAATGGTTGCAAACTTTTTTGAAATCATGTCACAAACACAAATTTTCAGATTCAACCATGAATTTGAAAAACACATCATGCAAGAAACAACTTGATGACATATCCTCTTGCTCCTTCAAAGAAACTAATTTCACATCATGTGAACATCGCCATGTACTCTCACATCTCGGTGTCAAAATTCATCGACCAACCACAAATCGAAAAAACATGCCTCTTCAAAATACTGACTCTGAAGTCAAGCATAAGCATGTATAAATACTTGATGATTCTTTTCCCAAAAGAAAAATAATTTCACATCTCGAAACACTTTGTCAACAAATCCTTTGAATTTTTTGAGACAAAATCAATTCTTCTAAGTCAATATGATATGCATGTAACACACAATCAATCAACACAAGTCGATACTCATGCATGTGCAAATGATCAACACTCTCAATTTGACAACATACATGTTAAACAAAGCAATCGACCAACAAACTTCAATTACTCATGCATGTTCAAGCACAATGAAACATCAAAATTTCATTGTTCATACACAAAATCTCATGCATGTTTACAATTCTTCAACTCTCTCACAAGTACAGTCATAAGCACAATAATTCCATTCATATGTACATGTACTTAAAGCTGAAATGAACAAAATTTGTTGCAATAAAGCGAGTCGACATACTCCACTTTCAATCACCTTCTTGGCGTAAACATGCAACATGCATTCCATTGGTAAAGAAATGCATCAACATCAAAAGACATGCAAAGCCTTAATTAGATAAGAAATCTAGCCATCTCTTACCAAACCATTTCAATGGCGATTATTTCAGTTGCACATCATCATCATGTGAATCATCTTGACCCACATAAATTATGAAATCCTATTTTCCATTATTGCCATTCTCTTTCTCCACCTTCTTCAAATGTCATGGATGACTTGTTGGATACAAAGTCAAACTCTTGTCTACAAGATGACCTTGCTTGTGGCAATGAGTGCAAAACAATTTCATCTTCTTTTCAACATGGTTTGCTTTGTCTTTGGCTTTATGCCTCCTTTGCTTAAAATTTTCTTGTGCATGGCTATCTTCTTCCAACACCTTGAAACATTATGTTTATTCAAACCACAAAAGGAACATGCAAACTTTCTCCAAATCTTATGTGAGAATTTTCCATGTTTATCATAATCAAAAGCAACTTGATTAAAAGCATATTTATACCTTGAACATTCACCTTTGTGGCCTTCTTGAGGAGGTGAATTTGATGAGGTAATGGCTCTATTTGGAATACCAACAATGCATTCAATAACTGTAGATATTTCAACATCCTCTTGTTCACCATTCTCATTAGCTGCATGCTTATGAGCACCTTCTTTCAAAGTGGGTGTAAGACTTTTGCATTCCTCATGAACACAATCTTCACAAGCTTGAGGTAATGAACATGAAATGAAAGTCCTTCTTGGAGCACATTTATGTGCCTCCTTGGCTTTATAGCTTTCTCCATCATGTTGTCTATAACCAAGACCCAAATACTTATGCCTTTCCTCAACAACAACTGGCTCAACTATGCCTTGTGCATGTTTGCCTAATCCTTTACCTTCATAGCCCATATTCATCAATAATTTGGACCCTATTCCTCTAGTGTGTCTTTCAAAATAATCTACACATTCATTTTGAGAGGAAGTTGAAGATAAACTTGATTTTCATACCTCTTTTTCAAGTACATACTTGGCTAAGTATTCCTTGGAAATATGGATTTGAGTCTCCATCTTATGCATCTTTTCAAGAAGCTCTTGCTTCTCCTCCTTCATGGCAATCAACTGCTCTTGAAATTTAACACTCTCCCTCTTATCTTCATACTTCTCTTGCATCCTATCAATCATGATGTAGAGTTTCTGCAACATCTCTTTATCAAAGAGTTTTACTAAGGAAGGTTGGCTTGAAACATCACTTAATGAAGCTTCCATAACACCTGCAATGCTAATAAATCTTCTTTGCTGTGATTTGATATTTCGGATCTCAATTTTGACTTCTTTTCCTTCACACATAATCTTACAAGTTCACAGTTTAATTCTCCTTGCACAATTTCAAAAACCAATAGCTATATAAGAATTAGCTAACCTTGGCTAAAATGAGCTAAAAATTTTCTCTGATACCAACTTGATCTGAATATGCGAAAACTAGTTATTTCTATGATAGCTCCCTCATCAGTATTAAATTGTGTGATTAGGATATTCTCATGTTAACCATTTGTGAAGGGGTTTATGTGTGTAGTTTCATGTGTCTTTGAGGATCAAATTATGAGTTAATTAAATTTTAAAAACTCATATACAAAAAATGAAACACATTAAAATAACTCACAATAATCACATAACACAATGGATGATAATGGAGTTCACCCCTCTTGGGCTACATCTCCATGGACCTGATTTAACTAGCTAGGCCATCTTGGGATTATGAGTAAAATGTATGATTACAAGCATCGATGATGCTCCAATGGATTTGATGACTGCTCCATTGGCTTCAAAAGACATGAAAACCCCAAAAATGACTATTCAATCTCTGAATTTGGTTACCAACTCCTTTAGGCTTGACCTCCAATCCCGGTGGTCATGAACTTGTTTAATATCCAAAGTGACAAAAGCACCTTCAGATGTGCTCCAACACCTCTGAAAATTCTACCACTGTGTTCATAACATAAAATACATCTAAAAATTACTTTTCATTCACTCCCTTTGGCCTTCAGCTAATCTGAGCATCGCCTTTCCTCTCGGTGGCCCTGAGCTTCAAAATTAGTGACCAAAAACACCTGTAGATTTTCTCAATTGCCTCTGCAAGTTGTTCCAATGGATTAAGAGCTTCCCGAGCCCAAATTGGTCAAAATTGCTAAATATAGGCCTCATTAAATTTTTCCCTAGATTCTGCCCCTAAATCTGGAACTTTTCCAGTTAGCTACACTAAATCTGGAAGTGGCGCTAAATTTGGAGAATCCGTCGAAACTGCCAACTTAATCTCAAGTTAATTAAGTGTTAAACCCGGTTTAACTGCATATAATATGCGCACTAATTCGCAATTATTTGGGTTCTTAAGTAAGGTCATATGGTGTGCGGTCACGTGGAGGAGGGCTGGCCCGCGGGGCAAGCTCTCTCCACTCTGCATTTAGAAATGCACTGCACTTTAAGTAAAAATTCCACGCCATTCCTTTTAAGTTCTAAGGGTGTGGTCCATTGGTGAAAGAAGAGAAGTGGAGTGGGCGAGGTCAAGAGGTCGAACCCCGACCTCGCCCCTCATTACATTTTTTTTGCACTCCATTAAACAATATGCCCTCCACATTAAACTTTAATGCTCCACCATATAAAATGCGAGCCCACCACAATCTTTGTAAATACTTGTAACCATACGCTCCAACCATTGACCATATATTAATATATGCCAATCCTGTTAATATAATCCATGGTTTTACATATAACTCTGATTATTAATTCAACCTTCGGAATATTAATCGAACCATTCAGACTTGCCATTAAATAAGTGCCAACGAATTATGGGTTAAGGACTTCGGATATTAAATTAAATCCGATATGTGGAATATTTATAATAATTAAAGTTTAAAGTTAATAATAAATATTAATATATATAATAACATAATATAATATATGATTAAAAAACCATATAAAATTTATATATATATATATATTAACCAACTTTAATACATTAAAAAAATAATTTCTAGCACATAAAATTTCATGCACCCACATTCAACCTCGGAGGACATTGGGAATTTTTTACCTTCACAAACCAAATTGGAAAATCCAATTGTGTCACTTGTCACAGTCCCATTGGAAATAAACTGGAGAATATTATTTTCATGCTGACTACACTGCCATGTCATCAGTTGTACCTGTTCGGCAATAATTTTTTAAAAATTTTTCTGTTCTGAATGGTGATCAACAGACCATAACCTCTTCATCTGAACTCGATTTTCGACGAAATAAGTTGTGTTGGATTCTTGGCGACGGTTCGGTCGCTGTCGTTTTGGTTTGGTGCAATTATGAGCGCTTTCATTTTTTGATCTGATTTTTGCCCCTGATCCAAATTTCGATCAATAAGTCTATGCATATTATACATCGTAATGTATTTTAAACATATACTAAGAGGTATCTTATAGAAAGCGTTATAACATGATCGATATCATTATTGTTCATTAATTATCAGACTGTTATTTTACATTGGATATTAAATTTGGATGGCATGACAACTGGCTGCATCTGCAAGTCTCGAGGCGATGATCTATTGGCACATGGTTTTTATTATTTTGAGATTTGGTTTAATCTCGCCTCAACTCATTTTCTTGCATGAGGCCTTCACTTAACTTGATAGGTAGGCTTTTCTCAGCCCTTGGATCCTTGGCAATCCACGAACGAACATGGTTCAGGGGTGGTTAGGGTGTAACTCTACCCCCCCCCCAAACCCTAACTGTTTTCATTTCTCTCCGCGCTTCGTTGGCTCTACACTTCCATCTGGATCTCGGTTCAGCTTGCAGGTATGCCACACAGTGGCGAGGTAATGGATTTCTCATTCCACTCTGGTCGTCCAACTATAGCAACCCTCGTTTTACTAATCTTTACAGTGCTCTATCGGTATTTTTCCCTTAACTCTAAGGTGTTTTACTCTATATTACAACCATGGTCATGTCTTGGCTTATGCCAGCATATTACTTCAATCGTTCCTTTGATGCATTCATTCCTATTCTGTGATCTTGAATGCTCTGGAGGAGACTGTTCGACTTCGTCTGAGCTGACTTAGGTAAGTCTCGGGGTTTTGTTGAGTTTTTAATGGAGTTTTTTCTTGCATATCTATTTTTTTCAAAATCATTTTTACAGTCTTGGAACTTGTTTCTTCTCCTCATGGCTTATCATTCCAGGATTTATTTCTTTTATGAGGTAAATTATTGACCCGAATTCCACACCTATATGTTATTGTTATCTCATTATTTTCCGGAAGCTTTGATAAGGTATTAATGTAATGTGTGATGTCTGTGGATTGTGGCAGGTAACTTATTACCAAACCATACCTTTTACGGCTCAGTTAGCTTGGTCTCAGCCAGCCTAAAATGTTTTCTCTTGCATGTCCAGGTACATGACTCCTCTGATGTCTTTGTCGAGACTATTCCAACCCCTTTCGAACTGATATTGTTTTAATATGAGGCTCTGAAATTTAATGTTTCTGTCGAGTATATTTAAATTTTTTTATTAACTTATAGCCCACCGTGGCTTACAAAAAATTAAATCTCTATTTGATTATATCTTGTTGAAGTTTGCAACAAGAAATAGTGAAATTGGCATTCGGAAACAACGTCCTTGATCGTAGTGAAAATTAAGCACCTACACTAGGTGGGGCCCACACAGACTATTTTTAGGTGGATGTCTATTTATAGATGCATGAGAAAATTCTATTTATAGATGTATGTGCAAGTTCTATTTATATATTTCATGTCTATTTATATATGCATGTCGGCTATTGTTATCCCTTAATATTAGTTGGAAAATAAACAATAATATATTCTCAATGAGCACTTGGAAATAGTTAAATGAAGTGGCAAATCAATTAGCTAAAGGAATTCTGAGTTGAGTGGTTGGTTGGTGGGACATGCAAGTTGACTTTAGTTGTAACAGAGTGATTCTAGTTGTAACAAAGTTGGAAGTGTAGTGGTGCATTAGTTAATGCAAGTTGTAAATCAGTTTAACTCAGTTAAGTGAGTTAAAGTCAATTGTGCTAGTTGTAACTGCAGATACACTAGTGAGAGATCAAGTGAATTAATTATAATTAATTCACAATCAGTGGTCTCACATGCAACAGATGTTTTTACTATTATTAACTGCATGCATGTCAAAACCAGTGGAGACCCATTTGAGTTCTAGGTGAAAGGGAAGTGTAACTATCAGTTGTGATACTATCAGACTACCCAGGTGTAGTTATAACACCACAGGATGCCCATGATACTCAGCGCAGTTGATGAAGGCTGAAATTATTTGTGATTAAGGATTGCATTCATCAGGAAATGTGTGAGCAAGGCAGGTTGTCTGGAGGCAGAAAATTAGTTGTGTATTGACCCAATTTTTGTATGACAGTGTGAGACAATTTTCTGATGTACTGAGAGCTCTTGTGATTAGAGTTTTGTATGTAATTGTTTCATGATTACTTGTGGAATATATAGTATATGATAGAGGGGTTTTGAGCATTTCCCCTGGAATATCTAGTGTTGTGGTTTTGGTATATTCTTCTTTGTTTCATGTGATTGGCAATTGTGTTGTTTTTAGTTTCGCAAAATATTTGTAGAAGCGATTATGTATTTAACATTAGCACATTGTTAGATCAGGAGAATCAAGGGCATACATGTATTTTGTACAATTATACATGGTATCATAGTTGTGTTATAATTTCTACATATCTATGATTTTTGGATATGGAGGGCTAAAAACCCATTTTGTTCCTCGGTTGACAGTACGATTTCTATTTGGGTCTTGTTGCATATATTTAGTTTTCTGGCTCGGCCCTCCGTAATGTCAAGTCTCTAATGTTAAGTATTGGTTCATAATGTAAACTATGTCTACAGTGAATGATAAATTTATTGTCTTTTGGGTCTGTGTCGCAAGGGCTTATTTCACTGTGAATGTAAATTATTTACTGTTGTTTTACCATGTATATGCAGTATATTTCCATAGTCACCCCTTCGAGGGTAATGAATGGTTTTTCCCTGATTCATTTGAAGCTTGACAACAGGGTTCACACCCTCTGGAATTTATCTGTATATTATATTCGGTTCCGATAATTTTTATTTGAAATGTTAGCATAGAAGAAACCTAATCTGGAAGTATATATATCACAGTTTTCATATTCTTATTTTCCTTCCATGTTGTTCCTTCAGGGAGGTTGTTCTACTTTTTTTGTCAATACATGTTATACTCTAAAGAGTTATATTCTCCTTTTTTCATGTTTTGATAATATACAATAGTGTGAATTTACTTTTATAGTTTAACTGTTACATTCAATAATTTTCTCTTTATTTCCTTTTTAATAAGTTTCCCTTCCGAGGTGTCTGGACCATCTATAAATAAAGAGGTTTTCCTTCCCAATTCCTTAGTCTGTGTATATTTATTCCACTTGAGGGCGGACTGTCCTATCTGGGGTTTATACTCCGGATGGAACTAACTGTTCTGTCAATTATTTCTTTTATTTCAGAGTTTCCAAACTTAATTACTAAATTGTTTCATTTCCGTTATTTAGAATTTCCCTTGCAGATTAGGGGCACAGTTTTTTCCGAACTGGAATACTCTAATCTAGAGAAAGAGGGTTTACATATTATCAAGAATTAAATAATTAAATCTAACTGGTACATTGCTAATAATTATTTCATCACAGAATTTATCTCATTCTAAACTTACAACACACAGAAATTCTTTCTAGAAATAAAGTACTTATAAAGACAAAGGAACACTTTATGCTATTCCTTTCAGGTTCATAGTACCTACTTCAAATAAACAGAGCTGATGGTTTCCTCCCAACCATGATAGAGGCTATTACGTCCTCTGATCCCCCCGTTCTCCTCATAAGAGTATGATTACTTAGAAGTTTCTCTGGAGAGAGAGACCTCAAGACTGTTGTCCATTCTCTTCTTCCATTTCAGGTTTTTATTAGAGTTCCACTAGATCCAACCAGCTCTGGACACTCTCACCTTTTAGCTCTCTTGATGTCTTTTTCCTTTTGCACAGAACCCCTTTTCCTCATCAGGGTTTTCTTTTTATTCCTAGAGGAAATGTAACTGTCAAGTAATTTCTTTTAATCTAACCACTCTGGTAACTTGGACACTTAACCATCAGTTTATGGAGACCACTCTATAATTAATCTTTATAAAAAAATAAGAATTAAATTTTTTTTCATAATTTGCTTAATATACTCATTAAGTCAATTTAACTTTAAACAAGTCAAATGTATCAATTTAAATAACATAACAAATCAAATCCAAGTGTTACATCTTCCCCCACTTGAGGTAAACATTGTCCTTGGTGTTTTACTCCATTTCAATGAATAGTTTCGGATATGCCTCTCGTATGAATCCTTCATCTTCCCAAGTAGCCTCTTCCGAGCCAAAGTGCCTCCATTTCACTTTAAATTGGGTGATGCCTCACCTCCATAGCGTTATTTATCTCTTCTCGAGAATACGTCGAGGGTCTACCAGAAACGCGCCGTCCTGTTCGACCTGCATCCAACAAAATTTTGAATTAGTAAAAGTACTAATTATCTTCTTAGGACTCTTAGCTTTCAATTAAATTCTACATGAATGTTCTGCCAATGGATTATGCACTTTGGGTCATGCACATATATTTTTAATAGGGACACATGAAACACATTGTGCACCCGAATGTGTCCTAGTAAAGCTAGCCGATAGGCCACTGGTCCCACTCTTTCCAATATTTGGAAATGTCCACAGAACTGGGGGGCCAACTTGGTGCAAGTATTCCACCTTAAGGTGCTCTTCTTGGGTCTAATTCTCACATAAACATGATCGCCCACTTCAAATTCTCGGTAGGTCCTCTTCTAATATGCATACACTTTCTGCCGATCCTGGGCAGCTTTTAGAGTTTTATGGATCTTCTTCACTTCTTGTCCCATCTCGGCCAACATTCCAGGCCCAAGCATTAGCTTGGTCTTTGGGCTACTCCAGTTAATGGGTTTCCCACATTTCCTACCATATAATGCTTCTAAAGGAATCATCCTAAGGGATTCTTGGTATCCATTATTGTAAGAAAATTCCATGAGGTGTAAATAATCTTCCCAGTTCGTAGGTTGCTACATTACATACATCCGCAACATGTCCTCCAAAATCTGATTTACTCTTTCCATCTAACCATCTATCTGTGGATGGTATGCAGTAATGAATTGAATTTGTGTGCCTAAACCAGTGAACAGGGCCTTCCAAAAAGCGGAGGTGAACTTTACATCTCTGTCTGAGATGACTGTTTTCGGTATGTCGTGTAGTCTAAACAAATCTCTCATAAAGATATCAGCAATTTGTACAATTTTATAATTTGATTGTATTGGAATAAAGTGAGTTGTCTTGCTCAATCGATCGACTAACACCATTATTGAGTCATTGTGTCACTTTTTTTTTTGGTAGGCCAGTGATAAAGTCTAACAATATAACTTCCCACTTCCATTCCAACACGGGAATAGGTTGCAACAACCCTGCTGGGTGTTGATGTTCCACCTTTACCTGTTGACATTCCAAACATTTAGTTAAATATTCAGCAATAATTTTACGCGTTCTCGGCCAAAAGTAGTCTTTTCTTATTGTTGTTAACATTTTATGGTGACCAGGGTGCCTAGAATAAACACTTCGATTATATTCATCTAAAATCAGTTCCTTCAAACTCATTCGATTAGGAATGTAGATTTTCCCTCGAAATGTCAACAACTATTCATTGTTGATCTTTTACTCTGCTTGCTTTCCTTGCTCTTTTTCTTGTTGTGTTTGCTTCCATAGAAACTGATATTCAGGATCCTATTCCGCGACCTCCTTCACTTGGTCTCAGAACTTAAATTTTGCCTGGTTAAAATAGATTTCATACACACAGTGTAATTTTCTACTTAAAGCATCAACGACATAGTTTTCTTTTCCCTTAATGTGTTGAGTTTCAAAATCAAATTCACTTAAGAATGCGTTCCACCTGGCTTGACGAGCCTTCAAGTCAGTTTGTTTAAAATAACTAGTCAAACTACTGTGATTAATTTTTAATACAATTTTTTTCCCAATAGGTAGTGCCTTCATACCTTCAATGTGTGCACTACTGCAGTCAGCTCTAGATCATATGCAGAATATCGTTGTTCATGATATTTCAGATTCCTAGACTCATAAGCCACAACTTTTTTTGTCTTGTGTCAATACAACTCCCACTCCTTTGCAAGCATCGATGAAAATTTAAAATTCCTTTTTTGGATCGGCGACCTTTAATACAGGGGTTGTAGTCAATAATTTTTTTAATCGCTCGAAGCTGGTTTGGCACTTGTTGGTCCATTTAAACACTCGTCCTTTTTTCTGTAATGAGGTTATAAGAAAATAAATCTTAGAGAACCCCTCAACAAAACACTGATAATAGCCAAGTAACCCCATGAAAGATTGTATTTCTGCTACGTTCTTAGGTACTCTCCATTCCATGATAGTTCTTATTTTTTCAGGGTCTACTGCTATACCCTCAGTAGAAATAACATGGCCTAAATATTGAATCTGCTCTTTATAAAAATCACACTTACTGAATTTGGCATAAATTTTATGTTTTCTCAACATTCTTAACACTATTTGTAATTGTTCTTTATGCTCCTCCATAGTTTTTGAGTAGATAAGTATGTCGTAAATAAATATTAAAACAAATTTATCCAAAGATGGATGAAAGATGCCATGCATTAAACTCATGAATGTTGTTGGTGCGTTGGTTAAACAAAATGGTAAAACCGAAAATTCATAGTGCCCATATCAGGTACGGAAATTCGTCTTATATATGTCTTCATCCTTTATCCGTATTTGATAATAACCAGATCTTAGATCTATTTTTGAAAAGACAGTTGCATCTTTCACCTGATCGAATAGATCGTCTATCCATGGCAATGGGTATTTGTTCTTAACAGTTAGTTTGTTAAGATTTCTATAATCCATACACATTTGCATAGTACCATCTTTCTTCTTCAGGAACATTACTGGTGCCCCCCAAGGAGACGCACTAGGATGGATATATCCCTTCTCTAGCAATTTTTGTAATTTCATTTTCAGCTCAATTATTCAAGTACACTCATTCAATATGGTGCACGTGATATTGGTGTTGCCCCTGGCATTAATTTGATGGTGAAATCGATTTCCCGTTTTGGAGGTAAGCCCAGTATATTTTCCGGAAATACATCCATAAAATCTTGTACCACCAGTATGTTCTCCATCATAGGGGTCTTATCTTTAGAATTATAAAATCCCACCTGAATGGCCTAAATCTGACAACCTTTTCTGATGCATTTTCCCAACTAAGATGCAGTAATAAGATGCAGCTGAAGTGGTTTCTTAATCCCTTGCAATTCCTAGCATGTTCCATCTTCTGCCTCGTAATAAATTATTTTCTCTTTGCAGCCTACTAGTGACCAGTGCACTTCCAACCAATCCATTCCCCTTAAAATGTCATAAGAGCTTAAAGGTAGGATGTTCAATTCAACATTTATGTGCTGGTTTCCAACCTGTAGGGGACAGTTGGAAACTTTTTCATTAACTCTCCTCTTGGCCCCTGTGGCCAATTGTACCAGCCAGGGGTTTTTAAACTTCTGGCTCTGTAAATCACACTTCTCTACTATCCTGGGATTTACATAACTTAAACTGGCACCAGGATAAAAAAAAATTGAAATATTTTGGGAGTACAGCTTACCTTCTAGCTCAATCATGGTTGGTTTATAATCTGCTTTCTGATCCTCAATTGCTACATTAATTATTGGTATATTTCACACCACGGCCCCTACTGTAGATGCCTCTTAGAAGTTAGCAACAATCTTGTTCTTCCCACAGTGAGGGCAGTTCTTATAGTAGTGTGCTTCACCACATCCCCAATATTGTAACGATGGTTTCTATATTTTTCCATGATCGGGTCTACTATAAGCTTCCGTGGGTCGCTCTTTAATTGGCCACCTGGTCTTTTGTAGATTTCTTCCCTATTTTCTCTTTGTTGTATTTATGGCAGTATTTTTATAGTTTCTAGATCTACTGCTCCTGAAATTGGAATTATTTTTATGTAGCTTCTTTGGCGGCCAATTCCTACCACCTTCTCCTTTCACCTTGGACTGCTGGTAGCACATACGTACATTTTTAATCACCTCGTCCATGGTTTTTGGATTTACAAACTCGATTCTTTCCTTCATGTGGGCAGGTAAACTGCTCAAGAATCGTTGTACTTTTGCTTTTTCATCTTTTAGATACGGTATGTATCATAATAGGGAAGTGAATTTTGTAATGAATTCATCCATTGTTAGTTGTCTCAATCTTGAATCATGAAATTCTCGATTATTTTCATTGTAAAAGCGCTTAGTTAAATATTTGTCCTTAAAATACTGCTAGAATTCATCTCAAGTCACATTCTAGTCTTCGATTCCTCATACATTTTTTACTTCCTCCCACCATAATGTACCTTTTTCCCACAACCAATAGATAGCTAGGTGAGCTTTCAATTTACTATTATATTCATAGACTTGAAAATATTTATTCATGTTAATTATCCATGCCTCCGTTACCTCTTCTGCCTCTTTGTCGAATGTAGGCGGTTTATTTTTCGGAATTCACCTTACAACTCCACCTTCTATTTTTTCATTTCATGTTGATCTAAGACATTTCCTGACTCAGCTTCATTATAATTCTGGTTCTTATTACTCCACTGGGTGTGGATACTCTCCATCTTATCATTAGTTTGTTGTCGTTGTTCACCCTCTTCCCGAGTATTTCTTTCGAGGCTAGGCTGAGTTGTTCATTGATTTTGTCTATTTGAAAGACTTTTAAGAATTATTTCCTGTTCTTGCATCAACTTCTCATTGTCACTTCTCACCCGAACCATCTCTTCTTGTAATTTTTGCACAATATTAATAGTCTAATGGTCTGTCGTTGTTGTTATTCGAGTAGTCTGCTGATTTGTTGATGTTGGTCCATGCTCAGCTGCACCCACATTTTTGGATTTATTTCTAGGTTAGACTAGGGGTGTGCTTCCCCTGCATTCCTGGGAGCCTCATGTACCGAGCCTCTCCTCATTGTACTCTTTCAATTTCTTCTTCTTATTTTTGTGCAAATTTTACACATCAATTTGTTATTTAAGTGACCCAACTAGGTCCCAACGTGTGAACGTTGCACTGATACCACCTGTAACATCTACCCATAAACGTTAGAAACATTTACCATAAAAAATTTCTTTTACCACCTAATTTATAACTCTAATAACATGATTATAAATACCATAACTTTTACCCGTGCATATAATTGTAATATTTATTTACCATACATAACATTTTAAAAACTACCTTTACCTTTGGAATCCTTAGGGTTTAATTCCCTAGGTTTGTGTCCACATGTGTACTCTACCAATCCCATGGTAATTCTATGCATATTATACATCGCAATCTCTTTTAAACATATACTAAGAGGTACCTTACGGAAAGTGTTACAATATGATCGATATCATTACTGTTCATTAATTATTGGACTGTAATTTTACGTTGGATATTAAATTTGGATGGCGTGCCAACTGGCTGCATTTGCAAGTCTCGAGGTGATGATCTGTTGGTACATGGTTTTGATTATTTTGAGATTTGTTTTAATCCTGCCTCAGCTCATTGGTGTGCACGAGGCATTCACTTAACTTGACAGGTGGTCTTTTCTTAGCCCTTGGATCCTCAGTAATCCACGGACAAACATGGTTCAGGGGTGGTTAGGGTGTAACCCTACCCCCCCAAACCCTAACTGTTTTCATTTCTCTCCGCGCTCCGCCAGCTCTACACTTCTGTCTGGATCTCAATTCAGCTTGCTGGTATGCCCCATAGTGGCGAGGTAATGGATTTCGTGTTCCACTCTGGTCGTCCAACTATAGCAACCGTCGTTTTACTAATATTTACGGTGCTCTATCGTTATTTTCCCTTAACGCTGAGGTGCACTACTCTATATTACAACCATGGTGTCTTGGCTTGTGCCGACGTATTACTTCAATTGTTCCTCTCGTGCAATAATTCCCATTCTGTGATCTTGTATACTCTGGAGGAGACTGTTTGGGTTTGTCCGAGCCGACTCAGGTAAGTCTCAGGGTTTTGCTGAGTTTTAATGGAGTTTTTTCTTGCATATCTATTTTTTTCAAAAAAAAATTTATAGTCTTGGAACTTGTTTCTTCTCCTCTCAGGTCTTATCATTGTTTCTTCTCCTCTCAGGGCTTATCATTCTAGGACTGCTTTCGTTTATGAGGTAAATTATTGACCCAAATTCTGCGCCTATATGTTATTGTTATCTCATTATTTTCCAGAAGCTTTGATAAGGTATTAATGTAATGTGCGATGTTTGTGGATTATGGCAAGTAACTTATTACCAAACCCTACCTTTTACGGCTTGGTTAGCTTGGTATCAACCAGCCTAAGATGTTTCCTCTTGCATGTCCAGGTACCCGACTCCTCTGTTGTCTCTGTCGAGACTATTTTAGCCCTTTTGAACTGATATAGTTTTAATATGAGGCTTTGAAATTTAATTTTTCTGTGGAGGATATTCAAATTTTATTTATTAACTTCTAGCCCACCATGCCTTATAAAGAAGGAAATTTTTGTTTGACTGTATCTATGATTTTTGGATATAGAGGGTTGAAAACCCATTTTTTTCCTTGGTTGATAGTATGATTCCTATTTGGGTCTTATTGCATATATTTAGTTTTCTGGCTCGGCTCTTGTTGCATATATTTAGTTTTCTGGCTCGGCCCTCCATAATGCCAAGTCTATAATGTTAAGTTTTGGTTCATAATGTAAACTATGTCTATAGTGAATGATAAATTTATTGTCTTTTGGGTATGTGCCGCAACGGCTTCTTTCACCGTGAATGTAAAATCTTTATTATTGTTTTACCATGTATGTGCAGTATATTTCCATAGTCACCCCTTCGAGGGTAATGAATGGTTTTTCCCTAATTCATTTGAAGCTTGTCGACAGGGTTCACACCCTATTTGTATATTCTATTCGGTTTTGATAATTTTTATTTGAAATGTTAGCATAGAAGAAACATAATCCAGAGGTATATATATCACAATTTTCATATTCTTATTTTCCTGCCATGTTGTTCCTTCAGGAAGGTTGTTCTACCTTTTTTTTTCAGTACATGTTATACTCTAAAGAGTTATATTCTTCTTTTTTCCTATTTTGATAATATATAATATTGTGAATTTACTTCTACAGTTTAATTGTTACATTCAGTAATTTCCTCTTTTTTTCATTTTAATAAGTTTCCCTTCCCAGGTGTCTGGACCATCTGTAAATAGGGTTTCCTTCCCAATTCCTTAGTCCGTGTATATTTAGTCCACTTGAGGGCATACTGTCCTGTATGGGGTTTATCCTCTAGATGGAACTAATTGTTCCGTCGGTTATTTCCTTTATTTCAAAGTTTCCAAACTTAATTACTAAATTGTTCGATTTCTGTTATTTAGACTTTCCTTTGCATATTGGGGGCACCTTTTTTTCCGAACTGGAATACTCTAATCTAGAGAAAGAGGGTTTACAGATTATCAAGAATTAAATAATTACATCTAACTCGTACAATGCTGATAATTATTTCATTACAAAATTTATCTCATTCTAAAGAATTAAATAATTACATCTAACTCGTACAGTGCTGATAATTATTTCATTACAAAATTTATCTCATTCTAAACTTACCACACACATAAATTCTTTCCAGAAATAAATTACTTATAAAAACAAAGGAACACTTTATGTTATTCCTTTCATTTTCACAGTACCCACTTCAAATAAACAGAGCTGGTGGTTTCCTCCCAACCATTAGAGAGGCTATTACATCCTCTGCTCCCCCGTGCTCCTCGTCAAAGTATGATTACTTAGCAGTTTCTCTGGAGGGAGAGACCTCAAGACCGTCATTCAGTCTCTTCTTCCATTTCAAGTTTATATCAGAGTTCCACTGGCTCCAACTAGCTCTGGATACTCTCACCTTTCAGCTATCTTGTTGTCTTTTTCCTTTTGCACAGAACCCCTTTTCCTCATTAGGATTTTCTTTTTATTCCCATAGGAAAGATAATTGTCAAGTAATTGCTTTTAATCTAACCACTCTGGTAACTTGGACACTTAACCATCAGTTTATAGAGACCACTCCATAATTACTCTTTATAAAAAAAAGAATTAAACTTTTTTTCATTATTAACTTAATATACTCATTAAACTAATTTAACTTTAAACAAGTCAAATATATCAATTTAAATAACATAACAAATCAAATCCAAATATTAAATAAGTAAAATAAAATACTTTAAAAATATATATATTTTTTATTTATATTTTTAAATAAAATTATATTATATAAATTTAGAATATATTTTATAATTTACAAGTTAAATATATTAATAATTTATGATTTATCAAACTTAAAAACATTTTGATTTAAATAAATATTTAAAAACAAAAACAAAACAAAACAAAACAAAAACTTCACTCAAAACCAATTAACTTATTCTTTTATAAAATTTAAAACCCAATAAAAACATCATAAACTATGTTCTCATTTACTAAACACCAATTAACTTGTTCTTTTATAAAATTTAAAACCCAATAAAAACATCATAAACTATTTTCTCATTTACTAAACAAAATTAGTTATTTTATATATTATATGTGATAGATGTAATGTTTTTGGATCCGTTGCCATTGCATTGAGAAATATTAGGTTGAAACGTTGACCCAATATTTCACAATGCTCTATCCAAACCTATCGCATCAAAACATTTTGAATTATATAAACCTACACTCAAAAATATATTATTTAAAAAATAAAATAATAGTTTATAAAAAAGAAATATACCCAGCACAACAATATATACATAAACATAAATACACCATCATACTTTCAATAAACTAGACAAGTAATTACTGACCAAAATACAATGTCGTTATCTAGCGGGTAAGCCACATATACCAGTGACTTATGACTTTGCAAGGACTAAAGCGTTCAACAATGGGGACGTCTATCTCTCTAGCTTGGTCATTGTTGGGCCATAGACAACACTACCCAGCCGGTTTTGAACCTCTGACCTCCCAAGAGAAATCACAAGTTCTTAACCATTAACGGCAAAACTACCGAAGAAGTTCAGGTGACCTCCATTTTCCTCGGTCAAGAATTTATCTAACTATTCTCAATATGTATCCAAAAAAAATGAAAATATATATGTATATATTATCAACAAATTGATATTGTTTTTTTAAATTGAGAGACTTATTCTACAACTCACTATGAAGAAATATGTAAATTTTTCGGTCCCTCTGTTATCCTTTAAAATAAAAATTATGCTCTAAATAGAAAAATAATGTCTATAATTTAAAAAAAAAAATTGAATATGTTGTAAAGTAATTAGAAGTAAAAATATTGTGAATAAGATGTTTAAATCTTATAATTTGATTATTAATCAAATATTTTAATACGAAATAATATTGACATATACTTAAAAATATATTAATAATAAAAACAATTTTAATTTGTGTTATAAAATATCTAATTATAAATATTATATACTTTATTTAACATTTAAAAATACAATTTAAATAATAAAATATTATATTTTACATTTTAAAAAAAATTATACTAAAAAAAAAATTTACTCATGCTAAATATATATTTAAAATAAATCTACACTAATTACATTGAAGGTGTTCTTTTATGAGATTCACTGGGAAACATTGTTCATCCCAGCCAATCCCTATGCTCCACCTTGGCTCCAGATTCGCCCTTCTATCTTCTCAAAATTTGACACTTGGCGGTTGCTCCCTTACGTGTTCTTGTTTGCTGCGATTTTGGCGACGCAAGGAGTTGCTGCGGTTTTCGCAGCGCGGGAGTTGGACGAGCCACGCCTTCGATGTCCTTTTGCTCCATTTAAGGAGCAATTGCTAATATACCTTGAATTTAGAAATATAATTAAAGTTTCAAAATTGTAGTGAGAAAAGCTCCCGTTGTGGTGAGAGACAAGAAATCTTCAATATCTTTTAATTATTTCCCTTCTCCCTAATCTACTTGAACTCGAATATATTTTAGGTTTGGCATTTCTTCATCGAATTTTTTTCTAGGTGATTGAGCTCCGCATGTTTCCCTTCTTTGGATAAGCGTTCCTTATCAAAGGGAGCGAATTGGTTGTGGTGATTTTCACTTGCATGCAGCCCGTGGGTTTGCATTAAGCTTTAGGAAAGTGGTGAGGTTTTTTATTGGGGGTTTATTTTTATTTTTATTTTTGTTTGCTTGTCGTTGGTTTTTTTTTCTTTTTTTTCTTTTTGTTGGTTTTTGGTATCTACTTTTGTTTGGAAATTCTTTTCAAAATAGCTATATTCATAAAAAAAATTGCATTTGAAAAGTAGTTGGTCATATTCTATAATTGTTAAGAGTTAAGTGTATTTTTTTTTTACAAACCCTTCTTCAAATCAACTTACACGTAGATTCTACCGCATACATACATGTATCTCTTCAGTACAACTTTGTCCATGTATTTTTGGAGGATGTTCCCAATGTTTCTAAAGCTTTCTTTGTTCCAAAAATGGAGGAGAGTGTGAGGAAAATTAAACCCATTCCATTTGTCCAAATATAGCCCTTGGTGCCTATAAGGAATGGGCCACTTCTAGATATTAAATCTCGGGCTTCTTTCTTTTCAAACAAGAATGAGAAAAATCCTCTTCCACGGAAAGAAGTTGAGATCTGGCGTTAGCCTTTAATGAATTGTTGCCAATTTTTATCCACCCATTGGTTCAACTTTCTTGGGAAGGATATATCCCATGAACTAACCAACCAGAAAGTCTGGAAGGCTATATCAGGTGGTAGCTACGGAGGAGGGGGATGGAAAACCCCCGGAAGACGCGGTCATGGTTGGTTAACCATGAGAGAAATTGGCCTTGCTCTAGATTCATTTATAAAAGAACAAACTTTTTTAATGTGAGAATTAAAATATAAAATTAGTTTAATATCTATTTATATATATATTTTAATGTTTATATCATTTTCGTAAATAACTTGCCATTTATTTTTTACAAAATTATTTTGAAATATTGATTTTTATTTTTTATTTTTTATTATAGTTAAAGTTGTTAATATAAGATTGTTATTTCTTTTTATTATATTGTTTTCATTTTATTTTTTATTGTTCATTTTATATGAATTTTTTACATGGTTTTATTTATTGGTTATTATTATTTTTTACAATTTGCTTTTCATGTCATTTCTTAGTATAATGTATTTGATGTTTTTTTCATTTCTTTTAATTTATATTGGTTGATTTAGACATATTAGGCCTTTATATATTTGGAGAAAGATGGTTTCCATCCCAATATTGCAAAGTCATAATCATGAAGCTAATGTAGAAGAGGCACTAAAGGATTTGGAGGCCTTTGTTGGATGATACTTAGAGGAGGCAGAATGGTGGTGTTGGAGAGGGGTTAGGAGCAGGACATTTGCCATTAATTGGTTCGGCTCGTTCTAAGCACGACTCAAGTGCATAACGTGTAGGTTTGTTCACAAGTAATGTCTAGCACTTGGAGCCTTGAACATTCTGGTGTCCACTGTTTTCAGGCCTTAACGGAGCATGTATGATCCATAGTGCCATAGCTTGGGTCGGTCTTTGGCAGTAACAAATTGTATACTTTGTCATTCCTTAGAACTCGACATTACTTTTAAGATCTATCATTGGATACCAGGGAGATGATGGAGTAATCGTGACTTATTTTTATATGGCGGGGGGACATTGATGTTACTGAAATTTTTCGTCTACTTACAAGGGTATGTGGGGACTGGATTCGGTCCATTTACTAGCCAAACCCTTGTAAGGTTTTTAAGGTTCAGTTGTGCCATCAATGGTGGAATGTTGGCAGGTGCATTTTCTGCGTCTGTTGCTGCTTTGGTTCTCAGGCTCATGCTTTGGTGCAGCCTTGAACATTCTGGTGTCCACTGTTCTCGGGCCTCTGCTCACTTGACCATTTTTTCTAGTGATCGGAAATCGAGAGGATTTAAATTTCTAGGGAACGGGAATTTCGGGTGCCTTGCATGAGTGTGACATATCATCTTCCTTGTACTTCCATCATTTACGTCAATTTACCTCAACTTGGGGACCATCTAGGTGGGCGGCGAAGCGGTACTTTTCTGCATGGTTAGTTAATGATTTATTTTTCTTCTGGGGGAACATTTTATTAACTTTTATCCCTCCTCGCCTACTAAGATTTATTGAAGCGCTTGATGGGCTGGTATAGTGGGATGGGATTAGATCTTTCTTAATGATCGACGTCCACCTTACTTTATTCATCTGACACCGAAGTCATCCAATTTTGTAACATCTAAGACACATGGAAGACTTATTGACGTTTACAAGAACTAGATGGAAATGAGGCATCGAAAGCCTTACTGCATGCGGCGAAGGTGGTGGAAGAAGGGGTGTCACCCACCAATGGTGTACATTGTGAAAATCTACAAACTGTCGATGACTTTTGAGTCCATCCCCTCTTTTGGTTACTTGATTTGGGAGGGTTTCCATCTTTATTGTGAAGGGGAGGGAAATCGTAGGCGAATTTTCTATCACGACAAATCCTTCAAGCCTACTGAGGAGGGACGTTTACTCAGTTTCGAGCACAACATTATGTAGGATAGGGTTGAGAGTCTACAGACTAAGGCATTGGTTGGTCGGTGGGTCTATGACAAAATGTGTAACACTGACCTTCTCCAATGGTTGACAGAGGCATGGACCAAGCTTCTAGGGTATCCACCAAAAATCTACAGATTGCAAAATGGATGGTGGAGTTTCCACTTTATGAAAGTTGAGGATGTTGGGGAAGTTTTCCTTTGAACCTGGGTTCATGAGAAAGTTTTTCTTGTGTTGCACCAATGGTATATCGGTTTCAACCCCACTCAGGACACCCCACCGAACCACATGGTGTGGGTGAAGTTACCAAGACTCCCATTGGAATTCTGGTCGATGCTGGTTTTGAATTCCATTAGCAAGGTACGTGCAGGTATGCGATATGAAATGCATGGGTGTTTTTGATAAGAGAGTGGCATGGATATTGGTCGAGTTTTCCTTCTCGGGAGGGCTTCCTGCCTTTGTCAACTTGGAGTGGGATAATCAGGTGCATAGACAACTGATTAACTATTGGCATCTCCCTTTTCGTTGTCACTCTTGCCACTAGACTGGTCATCTCTGGTGAAATTGTAACTCGCGGAGACGGGCCGAGATTTTGCAGATGCCCTAGTCAAAGATGGAGAACAGATGGTCAGATGATGGATCATGGAAGCCTCAACTCCAACAGCTTCACTCCTCGGGTAAAAAACATTCTACTCCAAATTCACCTTCAATTAATCACGAATTGACTGTGTCGGGTGGTCTGAATGCTTCTTTGGGTATGGGGAATAGACTGTTGCACCGATCTCAGTCTCTTGGGGTAAGGGTGGTTGAACCCATATTAGATCAAGATTCGTCGCCACCTATGCGGGCGGATGCCCACTCTATGCTTTGCACCCTTGACCTCTCTATCTCCCATCCCCCTTCGTTTATATCTCCTTCTGATCCTTTGACCTCTGGGATTGTGAACCCTCCGTTGGGGGAGGAGCCTATATCCCCTCAGAATTCGATAGGAAGCGACATCGAATTATTATTATCCAACCTGGATACGGAAATGGTTCCCCTACTGATCCATTCAGGAAGGCCTCTGTCCCCGAATATTGTTATCATTCTTACTTCAGCTTCCAATTTCACCTTGAGAAATGGGAGGGGACTTCCTCTTCATAAGAAGAAGTCCATTTTAGCTGATGTCCATGAGTCTGCTCTTCCTAGTGGTAATTTTAGGGGTGTCCCTGTTACTCTAGCATTGGATAGGGTGCTTAGAGCTTTGGAGCCCTCAAAGTCGGTGACCTGATGATCCTTTGTTCTCATAACGTTCGGGGTCTAGGGGAAAGGGGTAAATTATGTCATTGCGGGAGTTTTATAGACAATTGGACCCTTGTTTGATTTTTATTCAGGAAACAATGTCTTTTGCTGATCAGACGAAATCCTTTTTTCGTGCCATGTTTCTAGCTTGGAATATGACTGCGAAGGATGCGGAGGGACGTTCAGGGGGTCTTGCTGTGCTCTGGAACCCGTGATGGGCATCCTTCAAAGCATTCAATTTTTTTTGGAGGCATTTTAGTAACCGCACACCTGCGAGGTCTCAATCTAAGAATTAATATGGTCAACTTATATGCGCCTTACCAAAACAAGGATGGATTTTGGAACCAAATGGAAAGATGTGGTTTTATATCCATGGAACATTTGATTTTGGTGGGGGCCTTGAATTGTACTTTAAATAGCAAAGAGATTTGGGGTTCGGGGCGCTTGGACCCTCTGTCAAAATATTTGTGTGACTTGTTCCATGATAACCATCTTAAGGATATAATCCCATATGATATGGGTCCAACATGGTATAATGGGTGCTCGGGAGAAGATTTTATTGCTAAGAGGTTGGACATGGCCTTGATCCAGGAAGACTTACTTTCCCATATGGGAGGGGTTCATGCTCAGGTGGGAGATCTCCTGATTTCTGACCATTTCCCTATATTAGTGGAATGGAATTTCAAACATAAGATCCAAGGGTGCCCATTAAAATTCAACCGGGCTTGGTTATACATTGTGGATTTCAACTTAATGGTTCGGGATTTCTTCAAGACACACAAAAGGGAGACTGGTTCTTCACCGATGGAATTTCTTTCTCATAATTTGAGGATTTTAAAACAGACGTTCAAAGCATGGGAAAGAGTCAAAAAGAAACATATGGAACACAGGATGAAGGTGATTTTGGGTTAGGTGGATAATATTCTGAAACAAATTGATAGAGACATTTGGAAAGATGAAGCATGGGAAAGCATAAAGAAACTCGAGTCAGAGAAAAGGAAAATCCTCCTCATCCAAGAACAGGCATGGAGACTAAAAAGTAGATCCATTTGGCTTAAAGAGGGTGATCGAAACACAAAATAACTTCATACTTATGCAAATGGGAGAAAGAGGCAGAATGTCATCTGGCATATTTCAAATGAAGGCATTGAATACAACACAACAGAAAAGGTTCAACAGGAGGCTGTCAAATACTTTGACAATTTTTTCAAGGCGAGGGAGGGCTCATTTATTGAGGATCAACTCTGGGAAGTGAAGGATTACCCTCTGATGTTCTCGGCTGATGACAATGAGAAATTAAATATGGAAGTTATTATGGTGGAGGTTGAGGGCATTCTTAAATCTTTTCAACCAGATAAAAGTCTTGGGCCAGATGGTCGGACCCCAGATTTCTTTTTAGACTTTTTTGACCTGCTTCTAACGGATCTGATCGATATGGTTGAGGAGATAATAAAGGAAGGGAATATTATGGGATCCATAAACTCCACCTTTTTTCCCCTTATCCCTAAGAAGAAAGGGTCCTCGACTTTTGAATATTTTATACCTATTTCCCTTTGTAATACTCTTTACAAGATTTCACCTAAGTTGATTGCCAAAAGGATAAAAGGTATTTTATCTACCCACATATCAAAGGAACAATTTGGCCTTCTAAATGGACGTATCATCCATGATGTTGTTGCCAATGTGCAGGAGGTGATGCACTCAATTCACAGTAGGAAAACAAAGGTGATTATTATGAAAATGGATCTTAGCAAAGCTTACGATCGAGTGGACTGGGCTTTTTTAATAATGGTGCTACACAAAATAGGGATGCACAGGGACGTGGTTGAATGGGTCATGGGCTATGTTAGTAATACTGTGATGGAAATTCTAATCAATGGATCAACATCTAGATTTTTTAAGCCTGGGAGGGGTCTACAATAGGGATGTGCTCTGTCACCCCTCCTTTTTTTGTTGGTCATGGATTCTCTAAGTATGAAGATCAACAAGGCTACATCGTTGGGATTTTTTCGAGGGATAAAACTCACGATCAACCAAGAGATCACCCATAGCTTTTTTGTTGATGACATGATGTTATTTGGCATGTTGATTCATCAATGCTAAGCATCTCTCAATCACATTTTTCAACGATTTAGCACTACATCGGGGATGATTTCCAATGAACAAAAATCTTGTATCTACTTTTTAAATGGGTATACAACCTATATTGAACAGATTGGTGACATATTAATTTTCAATTGAAGTTGATCTCTGCAAGGCTTTCATATTTATGATTTCATCTAAAACCTTTGGCGTACAGGGTAGCTGACTGGAAGTGGATCATTGAAAATTACTAGAAGCAGATTCAAGGATGGTCACTCAAATGGTTAACAAAAGGAGGCAAGCTGGCCCTTATTCAGGCTATCCTACAACATATCACAGTGCACTAGGAACACATATTTCTGATCCTGACCGCTATTATTAACAGGATTAAGACGTCAGTGCCAAATTTCTTATGGGATGGGATCAAGGGAGAGAAAAAAATATCATCTTGCTCACTGGGACCTCCTTACCATTACAAAGGACCAAAGGGGGTGGGGCATTTTGAATATCGAAAACTTTGGGAAATCGTTACTGATGAAATCCTTATGGAGAAGCATAAATATTAATGAAATTTGGCGATACATCATTAGATTTAAATATCTGAAGTCCCTTGATTTGGAAGAGGCATTTTTCAGGGGGTGGCAGAAAGCGGAAAAGGGTTCTCAAATCTGGAGGGGTTTCATAAAAATTTGGCCATGCTTCAGAGAACACCTTAAATGGAGTTTCGGAAATGGACAAAAGATTATGATTGGGGAAGGTAATATCATGGGTTTTCCATTGGATGGTATCTTAGGTGAACGAGTCATGAACTTCCTTCATAGTAAAGGTTTATTCTTTCTTGCACAGGTCATACATTACTGGCAGGATGGAATACCATGTTGGCAAGATGTAGATGCATTGGGGATTCAAGGTCCGATGTGCATCAAATGGATGAATTACAAGGAGGCGGTCAGAGGTATGGGATGGATCCAGAAATTTGGTGGGGATTCAATAACTTGGGGCAGAAGTTTACTAAAAGGAATCATCAGTACAAAAGAAACTTATTTGGAGAAAATGGACAAACAAATTAATCAATTGGCAAAGTGTTGGTTTGCAAAAATGTGGAAGGTAAAGACTCAATTGAAGATCATCATTTTCTTGTGGTGTGTGTGGAAGGACAAAAATTTAACATGGACAAACCTTAAGAGAAGGGGCAAGATTGGTCCAAGCATCTGCTCACTGTGTATGAACGGAGATGAAGATAACCAACATATTTTCTACAATTGTGTATTCTCAGGGGAAATCAGATCATTACTATGCAGTCACTTTAAGTTTCAAGATTTTGACTATCAATCAGTCACTGAGTGTACTAGATGGTGGAATGAAAAAGGTAAAATATTGTGTATCATCCCCCTCATTTATCATTGGAAGATATGGAAGTGCGGGAATTTGAAAATCTTTGAGGCTCGGATTACCTCTCCGACCAGGATTGTGTCACATATTATACAGATTTGGGAGGAAATGAGAATTCAACAGAAACCTCCAAGAGATTTATCGGTCAGACTGAGACCCTTTGACATTAACTATACAGTGGGGTTTTTTGATGGGGCAGCACAAAATGGAAGATGTGGCTGCAAAGCATGGCTGATGCTTAGCCCCTTATGACATTATAAAATCCACTAGTACGGAGGGTTAGGATCCAACACCAGGCCTGAGATGTTGGATTTATGGGGCCTCCTTTGGTTCACCAAGCATATTTACATCTATTCCATCTAGATATTTGGAGACTCAAAGGTATTAATTGATCATTTCAATCACAAAAACAATTTGGCCCCTATCCAATTATCCTCATGGATTGATCGGATCACAGATTTGGTTCGTACTTTCTCCAGCATATCATTTACACATATTTACCGGGAGAAAATTTTAATTGTCGATCACTTTTAAAATATGGGTTTGAGGGGGTTTATTTGGGAGATGCACTATGAGCTGTTTAAAATATCAAATTCTACTGAGATATTATCAGTATGCAGGTTTTTGGGTTACAGGAGCGAGTGGAACTGTCAAATTCTACTGAGCTATTATCGGTATGCAGGTTTTTTTGTTTTTTAACATATGGATATGGACTACTGGAGATCAGGGGAAAATGTGAGAAATGATGCGTATAACAATTGTTTATGCTCCAAGACTAACATTTTTTTGGTATTACACTATATCAGCAATTGAATTCTGTATGGACTTACTTCACGCAACCTAAACAGGTATGACAGAAAAGAACACAAGTCCTATGGAGGTCGAAGTACCATGGACGGGGATTCACTGCAGAAAACCATCAGATGAAGTAATCGTTTTGGAATGGACAGGTGTTTATATATCGAATACTATATACAACAGAGGCCGAAGAACTTAGAGAACAAGGATGCATGATAAGGAAACATAGGAAATGCAAAAAATTTTGTATAGGACAAATTGATAGAACAAAAGAGAAAAACAACAATGACTTATTAGGAAATTATAGAAACATTTGGGCCAAATGATTATGTAAATTGCAATGAATACATACTTATTATTTTTGTTTTTGAACTAAAAAGTATGTATATTAAAGAAACACTTTTGGATATTGTGTTGGTACATTAATGTATACCACGCATTTTTCATGCTGAAAAAAGCAAAAAAAGAAAAAAGAAAAAAAATAAGACATATTAATGTTCATATTTTCTCTTCCAATAAATTTAAATTTCTTATATATCTAATTCCATTAGGTATAATCATGTTTTAACTCATAATATATTTTAAGGGTGCTTATTTTTCCTTCCAAACAACTTGTTATGAGTCATTTATGTATTTTTTTAATCTTGTTCCACCAATTTATAGATATAATTTGTCTTTATGTCATCATTTTCTTGGGCATGCCTTTCACCGTAGGTTCTCGTGGATATCTAATCCCAAATATTTATATTTTTGAGTTATCTTTAGTGTCTAACCTTCAATATAAATTTGTAGTTTTTTTCATTTATTTAGCAACATTACTACTATATTAGGTTTTTTCAACCTTTATCATAATTTGTCCCTTAAATCAATGTAAAGAGACATTTGAAATCAACAAAAAAATACTTTAATTATTTACCATTTTTGGTGGCATTTTTATTATGTACTTAAAGCTTAATTAATAGTACATCCCATGGAAAAGTTGTGGCCTTTTGTCCTTACCTTTTACTTATTCAAGTTTTTTTTTTCCCTCCATAATGTAATATTCCTAAATTATCTTACAGCTAATAGGAATATTAATTTTGCCTTTAAAATCCAGTTGAATAAATAAATGGGCAAGGAGGCTCATAAGTTTCTTAAGTATGTGTAAAAATCCCTCATAGTGTGAAAAGGGATCAGGAAATAACCAAATCAAGCATCCACATGTGTGAACAAGGTCTAAACTATGTGGACAAGGTCAAGTTTGACCAAGTCAACATGATTTATCCTTCAAGAGTGGATCCTAAATAAAGACAACTCAATGTGAATAGGGATCAATCCGGCTAGTTAAAATGAAGACACCTTGAGTGTGAAAAGGGGCAGGACATGGAGATTCAGTCAAGGTTGACTAAATCAAACAACATTTTAAAAGGATGAGCAAGGCACATAGAGACAACGTAATTATGGTGGAGGAGCCTTTGCATGGAAGCAACATCATAGTGGGGTGGGACCCTTGGTGAGGAAGCTTATAAAATATATAATGGAGGAGATGGAAACCATATGGACATATGGAGATTATATTTCATGTGGTCTGTTTAGACTTCCTGCATACTTGGCTGTTTAGCTAAGTTGCTGCACTGCTTAGTGCAAGGGTTTTCCCGGGTGGGAATTCCCTACTCTTCCTTGGAGATCTTGTCTAAGAAATCTAAGAGGAGATTTATGAGCTGCATTTTCCACTACCTGGTGTTGTACCAAGCATATACCTTCAGCAAAAACGCAGTCACTCCAGAAAACTGCATTATTTCTTAAGGTGTGCAGTGGAAGGGGTCAAAACCCCATTTTTAGGAGCTAGTTTCCCAAGAGGAGGATCAGCCTTTCTTTGGGAGAGCTAGAAGAAGATTCTACAACCATTTCTTTGAATTTTCATCCATTATTATTTATAGCTTCAGCCATAAAGCGTGATTCAGCCATAGATCTGCATTAGCTTTCTCTTGTATATCTTTTATGTTAAGAAACCTTTGCTGGGTCTTCTTGGATCTACATAAAAGAGATTAGATCTCTGTTTTTATGCCTCATTGAGTAATATAATAATAATATCTGATTTATCTTCCTATTTTCTAAGTTTGACCTCCATTATACTGCACAATCTCTTATGCAGAAATTTATGTGTGTTGCAGTCTTGGGGTTTTGTCAATTTTAAGTTGTCTTGAGCATGGGAGGCATGTTTAACTAGGCTAAAGGCATTTGTTTCTGAAAATATTTTGCATGCATGTCCTAAATTACTTATTCTAAGGGACACAACCATTATTTTTCACTGTTATAACTCAATCTTCAGAAAATAATGTTTTTGGAGTCAGAATTGCTGCTTTTCCCCACTTGGTGACATTGTATAAAGGAATAGTTTGTTGCTGTGATTTTTATATGGAAGATATGTGTTTAAATACACTATATGATTTTATTACTTGCTTCTCTCCAACTTTGGAATACCTTAAGGTATTCTTACTGTTGTAGAAAATCCCGGTTTTGGGATATTACAGTGGTATCAAAGCTCCAATCTTGGCTCAGCCTGTGTTCTTCATTATGGAGTCTTCTCATGAGGAGGAGAATATCTGAAAGAGATATCAAAACAAATCCTTTTTTTCTAGAGAAAAGAGTTTCTCAAGACTTCTATTTCCAAATCTGCAGGGTAGCAGCAAGGGCATCAAAGAAATTAGGAGGGGAAGACATGAAGATCCCTCAAAAAGAATTATACAAGAGGAAGGTTCTAAGTCCTAATCTTATGGATATGAGCAGTTAGCCATATCATCAAATCTACCACGTTCTATCAGCAATTTATTCATGAATAGGAATAAAGGAGATGTGCCAAAGAGAGATACTCTTGGTGATTATTTGTAGGAATATGAAGCTCAATCTGAGGAGTTAAAAGATCACTTAAATTTCCAAGGGTTTTTCGAAATGAAGGAGGAAAGGAGCACAAGGAGAAAGAATCAGGGTGAGGGTATAATTTATCTATCTACTTTTGATGGATCACCTCTATGTCCAGCTAGGGCTTGGGTGAAGGAGCTAGACACCTTTGTGCAACAACATCAAGTTTCAGAAATTGAAGCCATCAAAGTAGCAGTGCTGCATTTTGAGGGTAAGGCCTATGCTTGGTGGTTGTTTGAATCATTTTCCTTAAATAATGCAAATACATCTACTTATGCAAGGTTTATTAAGAGATTAGTAGAGAGGTTTGATGAAATTTCATGTGAAACATATTCTATTGAAATTATCAAACCATATCAAACAAAGATTTTGCATGAGTTGGGAGGATCTATAAATCGAACTCCGTTTCTGAAAACCACTGAAGAGGAGGTGAGCTTGTTTGATACTTTTCCAAGGGAAAGTTCTCCTTTGCATGAAAGGCTTTCTTCTCAAAAGGAAGACATGAATATTCCTTCTTCAAAAGGAGACCAAGATCTAAGCTCTCTTATTGGAGATAAGGAAACTTCAACTATTGAAGAGGAGAAAGGGAAGGCAAGAGAGGATAATGCAGTCATGACAATGGCACCTCAAGCACCTTATGAAGAGGAGGATGGAGCAATTGCTCCAAGAAAATAAACTCTTGCACTCTTGCAAGGAGTTCCAAAAGGTCTCACACATAGAGCTCTTGGAATAACACATGAGCAGCATGTACCATCATTGTCAAATGATGAGATCTTGAGGATAGAAGGAGGAAAAGAGGAGGAAGGGCATCACAATATGAAGAGCATGTATCCTTCTCTTTTTTAAATCTTGAAAGAACAAAGAAGGCAAGAGGACCTATGAAATAAAGGTAGGGGAAAATCTATCCACCTACATCCTCATCCTACTCTATTCCTTGATGGCTCTTTGCAAGGAGGCATTTCACCAGGAAAACCTCCTGATTGGAGGAAAACTAAAGTGTTCTCTCAACTACATGTAGCAGCAACATATTTTTCTAGAGAGGGAACCTTGGGAGGAGCCACTATAGCGCTGAGAATAATTGATGGAAGGCTAAGCAAATTTATGAAATTGACCTTGCTATCTTCCATTCATCTATTTTCGTTGGAAAGGATAGATTTAGAAATCTGTGTTGATATGAGCATAGTATCAAAAGGTCACTCCATAGCCTTGGAGTAGTAAAGGATACTCTAATATATAATGAAAATTTCTGAATATAACAAGGAAGTATTTCCATTTTTGTATGCAGGAGCAAAACTGTGGAAGTTTTGGAGGAGGAGAACCTTTCAAAGGGAGGATGACTCTCCTAAACTCCAATCTTGCCTTGAGCAAGATCGGCTGCAAGAGAGGCAGTAAAAGAAAGTTGGGAATACTCCAACATGTGACTTTGACATCAAGCATGTCAAGGAGGAGAGCCATCATATGACAGATGCATCATTTCAGACTTCTACAGCACTGTCAAAGTTGGGAATCCTAGACCCTTATTGGGAGTCCCAACTCTTGATGGAGTACTCCGAGGACCTATTCACATGTAAGGTTCTTGATGGGTAACAAAATGGATGGGAAGTATAAGGTAGTTGATGGAATCATTTATGTTCATGATCAGATCTACTTAACTAAAGATTCCAAACTCAAGAATAAACTACTTAACACAACCTATGAGGTCTTGCTTTCAAACCCCATTGGTTTCATTAGAACATATCATACTATCTTAGATGGATTCATGTGGGAAAATTTCAAAGAGGAGATGCACTCTGATATGAGTAAGTGCATGAATCATTTGTTGGTTAAGGAGGAACATAGCTCTTGGGAAGAGTTACCATTACCCCCTCCTTATTCATTGAGTGTGAGAGGGAGCTCATCTATGAGCTACCTTGCTAATTTGATACAAGGGTATGATAAACATTGTATTGTTGAACCTCATGATGTATTTATTTTATATTTGCATTTTCTCAACACTCATGTGCAGGTCTTGCCTCCAAGAGGGGGCACTTTTTCTTACTTATGATACCACATGTTGAATATGTTCTTATCTTTTTTGGGGGCATGGTTGGAGGAGAGACACATTTTTTGGATGTGTCCTTGAGGGAAGAGAGTCCCTACATTTTCTGCACTACATGTTCTAAGGGGAGCATGGAAAACTATATGGCCACTACTGTATACCACTTGTTTCTTTATGATGAGGACCATATGTTTGGTTGGAGCCCTTGGTGCATGCCTCTCATGAGCCATTGGGAGGAGCTTTTCTATGAATTACCAAGCTGGGAGGTAGTTCATTTCCTTTGGATGATAGCATGGAGGTGGAAGGCCTTCATTGATGGTGAGATTCCCCATGATTGTCATCACTTATATCTTGAGGAGGCCACAAGAAGGAGGGGGGAGACTTTGCAACACCCTTTTAGTTGCTTGAGGACAAGCAACATTTGGGAGGGGGAGATTGTAATATTCCTAAATTAGCTTACAGCTAATAGGAATATTAATTTTTCCTTTAAAATCCAGTTGAATAAATAAATGGGCAAGGAGGCTCATAAGTTGCTTAAGTATGTGTAAAAATCCCTCATAGTGTGAAAAGGGATCAGGAAATAACCAGATCAAGCATCCACATGTGTGAACAAGGTCTAAACTATGTGGAAAAGGTCAAGTTTAACCAAGTCAACATGATTTATCCTCCAAGAGTGGATCCTAAATAAAGACAGCTCAATGTGAATAGGGATCAATCCGACTAGTTAAAATGAAGACACCTTGAGTGTGAAAAGGGGCAGGACATGGAGATTCAATCAAGGTTGACTAAATCAAACAACGTTGTAAAAGGATGAGAAAGGCACATATAGACAACGTAATTATGGTGGAGGAGCCTTTGCATGGAAGCAACCTCATAGTGGGGTGGGACCCTTGGTGAGGAAGCTTATCAACTATATAATGGAGGAGATGGAAACCATATAGACATATTGGAGATTATATTTCATGTGGTCTGTTTAGACTTCTTGCATACTTGGTTGTTTAGCTAAGTTGATGCACTGCTTAGTGCAAGGGTTTTCCCCGGTGGGAATTCCCTACTCTTCCTTGGAGATCTTGTCTAAGAAATCTAAGAGGAGATTTCTGAGCAGCATTTTCCACTACCTAGTGTTGGAAGAAGCATCTACCTTTAGTAAAAATTTAGTCCCTTCAGAAAACTGTGTTATTTCTTAAGGTGTGCAATGGAAGGGGTCAAAACCCCATTTTGAGGAGCTAGTTTCCCAAGAGGAGGATCAACCTTTCTTTGGGAGAGCTAGAAGAATAGTCTACAGCCATTTATTTGCATGTTCAGCCATTATTATTCAGAGCTTCAGCCATACAGCGTGATTCAGCAGCTTTCTCTTGTATATCTTTTCTGTCAAGAAACCTTTGTCGGGTCTTCTTGGGTCTGTATAAAAGAGACTATATATTTGTTTTTATGCCTCATTGAGTAATATAATAATAATATCTGATTTCTCTTCCTATTTTCTGAGTTTTACCTCCATTAGACTGCACAGTCTCTTATGCAGCAATTTCTGTGTGTTGCAGTCTTGGGGTTTTGTCAATTTTAAGTTGCCTTGAGCATGGGAGGCCTGTTTAACTAGGCTAAAGGCATTTTTTTCTGAAAATATTTTTCATGCATGTCCTACATTACCTATTCTAAGGGACACAACCATTATTTTTCACTGTTATTACTCAATCTTCAAAAAATAACGTTTTTGGGGTCAAAATTGTTGCTTTTCCCCACTTGGTGACATTGTATAAAGGCATAGTTTGTTGTTGTGATTGTTCTATGGAATAAATGTGTTTAAATACACTATATGAGTTGATTACTTGCTTCTTTCCAACTTTGGAATACCTTAAGTTATTCTTATTGTTGTAGAAAATCTTGGTTTTGGCATATTACACATAATCCCCCTATGTCACATTGGTTTGATCATAATGTTTATATAAGCACTTATTGGTGGCACATATTGGGTGGGTGCAAGTGAAATCAAAATGGGACACATCTAATTTTTTATAGTTTTGGAATTGTCTTTTACTTATTTACTTTTTTTCCCATATAATGCTTCATATAAATTTGACACAAATTAGTTTTATCATAATAGTTATGTAATTCCTTTCTTGTGGCAAGTGTAGTGTGGATGTGTGTGAAATCACGATGAGATACACCTATTTTGGAGCTTCGTGGTATTGGATTTTACTTTTATTTATTTGCTTGACACAAATTGTTTTGTTCATAATTTTGAAATTTGCAACAAGAAATAATGAAATTGGCATCCAAAAACAACATCCAGAAAATGGCATCCAGAAATGGCTACCATGGAGGCTTTTGATTTAATTATTTATTAATTAAATTAGAAGAAATGTGTGTCAAATTTATTTATCCCTTATATAAATTGTAATCTTATCTCATAATCACTTGTAATAGTTAACTGAGTGTGGTAGAATCAGTTAGCTCATGAAATTCTCATTGAGGGTGGTTGGTGAGGCATGTAGAGTGATTCTATTTGTTTTAGAGCCCAAGTTGCAGTTAGTGTAGTAGTTTAATGCATGAGAAATCTGTTAACTCAATTAAATGAGTTAAAGTCAGTCTAACTAGTTGTAACTGATTGTGGCACTAGTGAGAGGTCAAGTGAATTAAATCAGATTTAATTCACATGCAGTGATTTTTCAAGTGACTGGTGATTTACTATTAATATATGCATGCATGTTAGTTTTAATGAATACCCAGTTAAGATAGATGTTAAAGGGATGTTATCTATCAGTTGTATTATTAGTAAATTTTCAACGTGTAATTAGAGAACCATAGGATTGTCCATGATGTATTGCACAATTTTGGAAGGTTGAATTTCCTAATTACTAGGGATCAATTTTTCTTAGAATTGCGCAAGAAATACAAGCTCAACAGAGGAAGGAAATTGGCTAAGTGTTGGTCGATTTTGTCTAGATTAGTGTTAGACAGTTGGTAGAGTGCAGCAGACGCTTTTCAGAAGAGTGCATTGTATTGTTTCATGATTCCTTGGTTCATTATACAATAGAGATAGAGGGGTTTTGAGCAGTTGCTTTCCCCGGAAAAATATCTTGTGTTTTGGATTGATTTGCTTTCTCTTACTTGGTGTGATTGTGCGATCGTGTTTAATTTCCACAAATTAATTGCAGAAGGATTCAATATCTTGCTCTAGTATATTGCATTATCAAATTAAACCCATTGGTATACATATTTCATGTATAATTTCTACACATAATGTTCATATACTTCCTCTTTTGTGGTACATGTTTGAGATCACGTTCACATGCACATATTTGGTATACATATTGTTTGTATAATTTCTACACTTAATGGTCATATACTTCCTCTTTTGTGGTACATGTTTGAGATCACATTCACATTCACATATTTTGCAGTTTCTTAAATTTTTTCTTTCGGAAACTCACTCATGTTGTAAGTTTCTTTACTCAATTGTTTTTTATTTTTCCATAATCTCTTCTTTGAATTTGTCATTATAGTTATGTACAAAGTTTTCTAATGAGGTGAGAATCTTGATTTAGAAGTGCTTCAATCTCAAATTTGAAAGTAAAAATAGATTCAAGACCCTCAAACACCTGCAATTATATAATTTGACAACTATGATCTGGATTCCCAAAAATTTCAACCAATTTTTTCTAAGAATGTGCGGAAAAAATATATATTTTTAGGGAAAATTTATCCCCTACTCAGACTACTCTATTAGATACTTCCTCTTTGGTGGTACATGTGTGAAATCACATACACCTATTCTGTAGGTTTTTTTTAAATTCCGATGAGCATATCTAGAAAATTGGTAACTTCCATAAACTCTCCTACTAGTTTGAGACAAATTGGTTTGATTGTTATGGCTATATACTTATTCTTTTGTGATACATGCATGAAATTATAGTCATGTGTACCTTTGGTAACTTCCACTATCCCTCCTACAAGTTTGAGACAAATTGGTTTGATCCTAATGGATATATACTTCCTCTTTTGTGGTACATGCATAAAATCTCATTCACTTGCACATTTGGTAACTTCCAGAATCCCTCCTCCTTTGGCATTTCCGTAATCTCTCCAACAATTTTGAGACAAACCTACCAGTCCTAGATAAATTGGTTTGATGGTAATGGTTATTGAGTCAAGAGGCTCATTCTACAGGGGATGTGTAAGTTTCCCTACGTCCGTGGAGTTTACAGATGCCCCTTTAAAACAAAAATAAATAAATTATGCTTTAAATAGAAAATTAATGTCGGCTATAGTAACAAAAAATGAATATGTTGTAAAGTAATTAGAAGTAAAAAAAAAATTGTGAATAAGAGTTTTAAACCTTATAATTTTCAAAATTATTGTAGAAATTTATAAAAACAATATTGTGTTTCCGAATTTTCCTTATCTAACAAATTAATCTTATGTTAAATACAAAATCCTTCCACATAATCCTTTGCGGAAAATAAATCGTCAATTGTAAACATATGAAGAAAAATCAATCGCACATAACAAGATGTTTTACCAGGAAATTTTAAAGCTAAAAACCCCTATGTATATCAATGGAACATGTAACAATCTCATACAAAGCTCAGCTCATAGAGCTCTCAGTACAATCTACAATTGTTACACATTTTCATGCAGAAATTTGCATATCTATGCACCAATTTCTTGCTTCCTGATAGGCTGCCTCCACTACGCAATCCCTGCTAAAGAAGATCACTGAATGAATTCGATCTTGCCTTACCTTGATTGCGCCATCCTCATTGGCATCTCCAATGTCTGTGTAGATGCATTAAATGCATCACTATAGTCACAACTGATAGTCAAACACACCCTTTCACCTATCTCTCCACTGGGTCTCCATTGGATCTGACATGAAAGTAGACAACTGTTGTATTTCTTCAGTTGCAAGTAAGACACTACTTGTGAATTAATTAAATAATTAATTCACTCATCTTTCACTAGTGTATCTTTATTTACAACTAACACAACTGAGTTTAACTCACTTAACTGAGTTAAACTAAATAACAACTCCCATAACTACTCTTCCAACTCTATTACAACTGTGTCACACTCAATTACAACAAAGGTCTCCATGCATGAGTCACCAACCACCCTAGGAAATGCGTAATTCCTTCATCCTATTGATGTGCCACATATGTTCACTGAAATCAAGTGCTCCAAGAGAATAAGTTACTATTTATTGTATGATAATTATTAAGGGCTAATAATAATCGACATGCATTCTATTTTTAGATTAGCGATCTATAAATAGACTTCGCCCATCTTCTAAAAATAGAAATTCATTCAAAGATAGAATTTTCTCAACCATCTAAAATCAGCATCCTGCTAATTTTAGAATATGCTCACCATTTTAAAAATAGACATACACCTAAAAATAGCCTGTGGGCCCCACCTACTAAAGGTGCTTAATTTTCACTAGGATCATCATCTTGTTGAATCTCAAAACTCCCTCTCAACAAGAAAGGGATTATCCTTCACCCCAATCCTATCTCTATGGTATTCTAATTTTCTCCTGGTGAGCGCCTTCGTCAGAATATCTGCATCCCGATCTTCTGTAGGAATGTAATGAAGCAACATGATCTTCCACTGCACACAATCTATGATATGATGATACGGAATATCTATATGCTTAGATCTATCATGAAACATAGGATTAATCAAGATTTTAATGAAACTCTGATTATCACAATGAATCATTGTAAGATCTAAATGAGAACTGAATAAACCGGCCAGGATCTTCCTCATCCATATAGCTTCACATGCAACTTGACTTGCTACCATGTATTCCGCTGAACTGAGTGCCACAAATATTTGTTTCCTGTTGTACCAAAAAGCAGTTGTAGATATGATACTGAAAACCCCTCCTGATGTGATCTTTCTGTCCATTGGGTTGCCTACCCAATCTACATCTGTGAAGCCATGAAACTTCACTTCATCCGTCTGTATGTACCATAAGCCATACTCAGATGTGTCCCTGAGATATCTCAGGACATGCTTGCCTACCTTCCAAAAGAGCTTGGTAGGCTTAACCATCGCTTGACTAAGTTGGTTCACTGCATATCATATGTCTAGTCTCGTATTAACTAAATACATGAGCAAACCCACCAACTGTCGATAGATAATAGCATCCACTACCTCTGCAAATGTAGCATCCTCTTTCCTCCAATTTCCTGGAAGATGAGTATCCATGGATTTGTAGCCCTCCATGTGAAACCTACCGAGTATCTCCCTTGCATACTTGCCTTGAGACAAAAACAGTTCACCTTCCTGCTGCCATATTTCCAATCCAAGGAAATAATGAAGGAGGCCCATATCCTTCATCTCGAACTCCTTTGCAAGGTCCTCCTTGCATGAGTGTATCAGCTGCTCATCACTAGTCAGTATTAAATCATCAACATAAAGAAAAATAATTAAAATCTTACCCTCCACCACAATTTGGTATAGGTTTTCATCTGCCTCACTCTTGGTGAAGCCAAGTCCAGTGAAATAGTTGTCGATCCGAATGTACCAAGCACAGGGTGCTTGCTTCAGCCCATACAACGCTCTTTTGAGTCTGCACACATGCGACTCGCTGCTGAAAATCTCAAATCCTTCAGGCTACTCAATGTACACTTATTCCTCAATGATCCCATTAAGGAACGTAGTCTTCACATCCATCTGATGAATTTGGAAACCCATCTACGCTGAGAGAACAAGGATGGTCCTTATGGAAGAATACCATGCAACAGGTGCAAAGGTTTCTTCATAATCAATCCCATCGATCTGTGAGAAGCCACAGGCAACAAATCTTGCCTTATACTTCTTGACGCTCCAATCAGCAGATTTCTTTACCTTGTAGATCCATCTTGAACCTACCACTGATTTACCAACTGGCCTTGGAACAATCTCCCAAGCACTGTTTCTGACAATGGAGTCATACTCCTCCACCATGGCATCTACCCATGTGGGCTCTTGCACTGCTTATTTAAAAGAATATGGCTTTTTCATGATACACTTGCTCATGAGAGCCATGTATCTAGTGAATCGGTCAGGTGACTATCTCTGTCTGCGCTATGAAGTAGGGGCTCCTATATTCTGTGCCACATCAAGCTTCAGCCTCTCAGATTTTGTGGTACGCCTTCTGCCTGTTCTGATGTTTGGTTCTGCATGAGTGGACTCCACTCCATGATCCTCCTCTTATGGTTGATCCACATCTTTAGGCTCATCTTTGGGAGCAAGTAGTTCCTCCTCTGCATGCAAGTGTAGCTCCCTCTCAAGCAATAAATTCATGGCTTTCTCCTAATTAAATTTTATATCCCGTCACACCCCAGTCATCCGACTATTTGGAAAATACACACGATAATTATGGGGTGTTTCTGTGTACCCCACAAATATCCCAACTTCTGCAGTCTGCTCCAGCTGCTTCCTCGGGTTCTTGGTCACATGAACATAAACAGATGAGCCAAAAATCTTAAAGTGAGAAACATTCAGTTTCTTACAAGTAAAATCTTCTTCAGGTGTACTCATGCCAATTACTCTATGAGGACAACAGTTTTGCAGATAAACCACAGTGTTCCATGCTTTCGCCCAGAAGTGCATTGGTAGGCCATGATCATGCAGCATAGCTCATGCAACACCCACGATCGTTTTGTTCTTCCTCTCTGCGACCCCATTCTATTGTGGGTTATGAGGCGCTATGAATTTTCTTCGAATTCCTTCTTTGCTACAGAATTATTTGAATTCGTTCGAGATATATTCACCACCATTATCTCTTTGCAGAGCCTTCACTTACTTCCTTGACTCCTTCTCTGCGAATGCTTTAAACTCACAGAACTTTGAGAATGTTTAATCTTTCTTCTACATGAATAAGATCCAGCATCTACAATAATAGTCATCAACAAAAATAACATAATGCCTGTGTTTTTTTTTTTAAGCAACCGATAATGGTCCACACACGTCTGTGTAAATTCTCTCCATGATCACCGAAGCATGGTCTCCTTTTCATGAAAGGTGGTCATCAAAAACTTACCCATAGTACATCCTTTGAACTGATCTATCTGCGCAAGTGTACCCTTGGGAAGTCCAGTAGAAATCTGCTGCAAAATCTTTAGGGTGCCATGGTGAAGATGCCCCAATCTCCTGTGCCATAATTCGCCCTCATCCCGTCTCACCACTTCTTCTTCTTCGCCCACCATTTCAGCGCAGCCATCTACCTCCAACTTGTAGATGGTCTTGACTTGAATCCCTATCCTCTTGGTTTGACCCATTTTTTTATGTCGCAGGAAGGCTTTTCCATCGCTGAAAACAACATCATAACCTTTGTCCTCCAACATCGCAACTGAGACCAAGTTCTTCTTTAGACCTATAACATGCATAACATCTTTCAACAGAAACGATTTACCGAACTCCCTCTCAAAGATAATGGTTCCAATGTTGGTCGCACTATATCGCCCATTGTTGCCCATCTCTATATGCATTTGGAGATCGTTCTCCTCCAAGTCACTGCACAACTCCTTATCTCCCGTCATGTGGAAGGAAGCACCACTATCAAGATACCACACCGATCACATTGTGCTTGAAACCAAGCATGCAATCAAAGAGAAATCAAGTTCAGATTGCAAGGCAAGGGCTTCAATAGCTACAGCTCCAACATCCTTCTTGTTCTTCTTTTTTGTGGGCAGTTAGTGGCGAGATGCCCATGTTCATGACAGTGAAAGCACTTCACCTTGGACAAGTTCAGCTTCTTTCCTTTAGCCTCGGATTTTGAATTGAATTTCTTCCCCTTTCATTTCCTCGCTTTGGTAGCCAAAGCAAAATCCTCTTCGTCATCATGCTTAGATGAAGATCCATCCCTAGTACTCTGCCTTATCTCCTTCTACACTAGATCCGACCAAAGTTTCTCCCAATCCGGCAGTTTCTCCTAGCCATTGACAAAATCTTGATAACTATGCCAACTCTTCAAACGTCCAAGGGGAGCCAATCTCACCAAGTCATCGTCATCAACTTTAATTCCCGCACTCCCCAGCTCATCCCTACATTGGAAAAACTTCGTGAGATCCTTTGGAATATTGTCGCCCTTCTCCATTTTGATTTTTCTGAGTTTATCTTTCAGCGCCAACTTCCTATGGTCGTTGCTGCTTTGGAAAAGATCTGTCAAAGCCTTCCACATTGAAAATGGAGTGGCTTTCCCATGAAGGCTTGACACAATATGGTATTTCACACCTTCCAACAGAATTCTTCTTGTCTTCGCTACTTTCTTTTTCCAAGCATCAAGTAATGCAGCATCTGTCGAAGTGCGCTTAGGAACATTGATATTGATGAACTCCGTCAAGCCATTATCTTCAAGCACCACCTCCATCATGTCCTTCCAGGCTATGTAGTTAGATATACCCTCGAGTGCATACTCCAACTGCAACCCATTGAAATCCATTTCAATGTTTACTCAATTGTCGCACCAAGAAATTCTTGAAGCAAATTCAAATTGTCCCACCAACACAAAACTTAGCACCACTTCAATATTGCAATCTCTAGTGATTAACACTACTCTGATACCATGTAGAAATTTATAAACACAATAATTTATTTCTGGATTCTCCTAATCTAAAAATTTATTCTTATGTTAAATACAGAATCCTTCCACTTAATTCTTTGTGGAAATTAAATCGCCAATTGCAAACATATGAAGAAAAATCAGTCGCACATAACAAGATGTTTTATCGGGAAAGCTTAAAGCAAAAAAACCCAACTGTAATATATTATGTATATCAATGGAACATGTAACAATCTCATACAAATCTCAACTGATAGAGCTCTTAGTACAATCTACAATCGTCACACATTGTCATGCAGAAATTTGCATATCTATGCACCAATTTCTTGCCTCCTGATAGCCTTTCTCCACTGCGCAATCCCTGTTGAAGAATATCCCTGAATGAATTCGATCTTGCCTTGCCTTGACTGTGCAATCCTCATTGGCATCTCCAATTTCTATGTAGATGCATTGAATGCATCACTATAGTCACAATTGATAGTCAAACACACCCTTTCACCTATCTCTCCACTGGGTCTCCACTGGATCTGACATGCAAGTAGTTAACTGTTGTATTTCTTAAGTTGCAAGTAAGACACTACTTGTGAATTAATTAAATTAATTCACTCATCTTTCACTAGTGTATCTTTAGTTAAAACTAGCACAACTAATTTTAACTCAGTTAACTGAGTTAAACTAAATAACAAGTCCCATAACTAATCTTCCAACTCTGTTACAACTGTGTCACACTCAGTTACAACGAAGTTCTCCATGCATGAGTCACCAACCACCCTAGGAACTGCGTAATTCCTTCAGCCCACTGAAGTGCCACATCTGTTCACTGAAATCAAGTGCTCCAAGAGAATAAGTTACTATTTATTATCTCATTATTATTAAGGGCTAATAATAATCGATATGCATTCTATTTTTAGAATAGAAATCTCTAAATAGACTTCGCCCATCTTCTAAAAATATAAATTCATCCAAATATATAATTTTCTCAACCATCTAGAATCAACATCCTGCTAATTTTAGAATATGCTCACCATTCTAAAAATAGCCTGCAGGCCCCACCTAGTGACGGTGCTTAATTTTCACTAGGATCATCATCTTGTTGAATCTCAACAATTATTTCGACAAGAATTTTAAATAAACTATTTGAAGATCTATCTTAACTAATTTATGTTGATATAAACTTCATATATATATATATATATATAGAAAATAATTTGTTAAAATAAAATAGTTTAATATTTTATATAAAAAAAAAATATATCCAATGTGGGTTATCAATAAAATATTTTAATAGGAATTAATATTTGTGCTATAAATTCTGGATGCGGATGCCAACTGAGGAGGATGGGACATTCTTCCCACGGCGATTCCCAATGGTGACCGCGTGGGGTGGCCATATGGCCACCCCCAGACGCATTTACTCCACATTAAATGTGGCCAGCCTGCTCTCCATATGCAGCCTCATTATGCTCCACGGCCATTTTGTTCTGCCCCTCTGGTTCTTAATGGAGTTCAATTATAGTCATTCGTTCCATGTACACCCTGTTTGCAAGTCTCTTACTCCGCAGAGAAGCTCTTGTCCTCCTGCCTGTGCCAAGCCAAGTGCTCGAACGCACACAGGGAGACGTTGTTTGCCACTCTGCTGCTTTGAAACTCTGGCCGACTTTCATTTTTCTCAGAGTGATCTTTGCTGCACGAAGTCTCGGCCCTGTGCTCAACTGGCTGTGCCATTCTCTTCTGCTCAGTTTCCTTCCCATCCATCTCTCATTCATAATTGTTTGCGCTCCACCACCTTCATGCCTCGACTTCTTCATAGGATGAGATTTCGTCGCGGTAGTAGCAGGGGCCGAGCTGCTCGCTCTCGGTCCTCCCCCAGCACTGACTCCTTCTATGAGGATTTCTCTTGCGGCCATTACCCGAAAACCAGAAGCCAAAGGGGTAGAGCTCGCCTTGTCGGGAACGCGCAGTCCACCTAGGGCTCTCTACCTCCCAATGTGATGTCTCCTCCACAACCGGTCACCCAAACCATCGCTTCCCCTGCTTCCACTCCCTCTGTTCACATTCCCCTTCGTCAAACCTCCCAAAGAGTTGAACTTCATTTCAAATTCACCTTGGATAGGCCTGTAATCACCACCTTCATCACCGTCACCCTTAGGGAGGAAGTTGTTGGCCTCAACCCCCCCTCTGCTCCCGCTCCTCAGCCCCCTCCGGACAAAGACGCAGCTAAGAACTCAAGGGTGACGCTGGAGATGGCTCGAGTGGACATGAATAAGGAATATATGAAGGAGGTTTCCGACAAAGCCACCACTGAAGATGAAGACGACAACAGAGGTGATTACAGATGTCGCATCGTGAAGGAACCTCCCTCTCCTGCTAATGACAAGTAATCACAGTAACTCTTGGTGGAACACGGTTCCGAAGCCTAGGTTTCATGGATTGTTTTTTGTTTTTCTGTTTAATTCTCCTCTGCTGAAAGAGAAGATTGTTATTTTCACATGATATTTTTTGTCAAAATATCTGAACACAATGTCGGTTTCCCCTGTGTGGGCAACAAGACAAGTTTCTAAGGGACTAGGTTCCCCTTTGTGGGCAGTCCAGAACCATGCATATCATGACTATCAAGCCCAGATTTCAGGCTCACTCAGCTGAAACTGTGGCAGTTTTTTACTTTATGTTATATAAATAGAAATTAGACTTATTCAAAAAAAAAAAAAAAAAATTGTGCTATAAAATGTCTTAATGTACATGTTATGTGAAGTATTTTAATGCTTTATATATATAATTGGAATTAAAATATCCTACATAACATATACATTGAGAGAGGGCACACACATTATATATATATATATATATATATATATATATATATCATGAAAGCACTACAAGGAAAAGACCCTCCAACGGAGGTTATAAAGGAGGTTTTTAGTGTTATAAAGTTGGCCAAAATTATCAAAAAAACATTTGCTACAACATATTTTTATGGTTACGGAGGTTTTGGCGGAGATTTTAACGGAAATTCAACACAACTAAAAAAATCGGCGGCCGGAGGTTATTATGGATGTTTTTTTCATCGATGCACTACTAAGGTTTCAACGCACCAATGCGTGTCATCTAGACAGTGGCCCTGGGGCAGTCAAAGGTTCCTGCACCGAGCCGTCAAGGTATAAAAAAACACCGGGCGCAGTGTTGGTGATACAACGCGCGGGGCCGTACCAATTGGTCTTGGGATTTGTGCGGTGCCAATAGGTCGTCTCAACGCACCGGTACGTAGACTTATAGAAATGCATCGGTGCGCCGTATTAGACAAACACACCGATATTTATAATTGGTATTGGTATTTGTGCAGGGCCCATACGTCGTACAAATTCATTTGTGCTTAGTCTCACATAAAAGCATCGATGTGCAGTATCGCACAAACGTACCGAGATTTTTAATTGGTTTTGGTATTTGTGAAGTGCCCATAGGTCATAGAAACGCACCAGTGCACTTCAGCATACAAAAGCACCAGTGTATAGTACCTAACACGCACCGGTGTTTATTTTGTATTTTTTAGAAACATCGACCTGTGACAGTGCAATTATTGTGATTTTTCTAAATTCATTATTCATCAAAAGTTGACACATCTTATAACAATATTCATATTAATTAAATTTTTACTAATGCATTTGAATGTGATGTTTGGATTAATTTGTTATATCATATCATAATTATTGTGGTTTTTTAAAATTCATTATTCATCAAAATTCAACACATATATATCTTATAACCATATTCATATGAATTAAATTTTTATTAGTGCATTTGAGAACGACAATGGAGAATGCAATAGCGACAATGGAAAACGCAATAGAATAAATTAAAACATATTTTATTATGTGTGTGTGTGTGTGTGTGTGTGTGTGTGTGTGTGTGTGAATAAGACAGTCTTTGTCATACAAAATGGGACAGTTATTGGTATCCCTTTGTCTTTCAATCAGGACACTATGTCCATTACATTAAATAAAATTCCTGATTTCACAGACATATTTCAAAAAATACAATGCCTTGCTTTAATATCCAAACATAGTGATCATCATTCTTCGCTTGAACTGTTGTCACTGCTAGAGCTACTTCCATGACTTGGGTTATTTTCAGGAATGTTTTTTTCACAGTGTTGATTGTTTTCTTCTTCTTCACCTTCCATCTACAAACATAAAAATAAACTGAAATGAGTGTATATACATTGGTGAGAATAATGAAAATTGAAATATTAAAGAATATACATCAATGTAAATCGAAATGAAAAATGACGTACCATAGCAACAATTGACTCATAAACTACACACATTCTTTCAAAACCATGTACCATGCCATCTTTCAAAATTTCATCTATTGGCGCAGTTCCATACTTTGTTTCCTACAAGTTTTATACCCCATAACAAATCATATATTTAATATAAAATATTTTTTTGTTCTAATAATTATATACGGAGCTAAGTAAAACAAGATCGATAGATGCTTACAAATTCCACAATTAATTTCTAATATGCCAACATATACTCACAACCCATATTTAACCCAATTTCAATAAATTCATCTGATGGTTCTTCTTTGTATGTTAGCACCTGTTTGAAGACATTCAATGATGATTTTTGTAAAACAACTTAAAAAATACAAAAATGAAATCTAGTTAAGTTGTTATAAGGAAGTAACAATCACTGACAAACTTAGATATCAACCCTTTTCTTCCTTGTCGTCCTATTTTGTGTGTTGAATGGGTTTCATTTTCTTTTCTTTTCTGTAAGAAAAATCTTGAAAATTAATATTTAATGCTAAATTGTTTATTTATTGTACCTAATGATCGAAAAATTCAATGATTACATATTACATTTGAAGCACGTTGTTGTTGAGATGACTCCTCCTGCGATGCAATTTTGTCCATTTCTTTGACCATCTCCTTGTACACCTTTTTGGACATTCCTACAGGCATATTTCTGATATCATCTTGTTCATCTTTTGAGATTTTCATAATCTTCCTGAAAATGTAACATGAAAATAAAATATTTAATTTTTATACTGATATATGAAAAGTAAATATAACAAAAGTGATATTTATAAATAATTCTAGACAAACATTTAAAGGAACGTTACTTTTTCATTCCTTCTTTTTTGTTGTTTTACGTTTTTGCTATTAAAAGGTTGACATGTCTCATTGACCAATTCTCTGGAAACTCTTCCTGTAGTTTAGATAAAATTTGGTTCTTGGGATCATTGGATTGGTTTTTGTATTGTAAGTGTAAATAACGTCTATACATTCATTCCACTAGATCCCTCAAAATTTTGTAAAAGTTTCCCCCCTTTTGTTAACCTCTAGCACCACTCCAGATGAGCTAAGGAGCAATTCATTTTCATTTGCATGTTCTACTTTTTTTCTTTTCTTAGAACAACATTCCTTTTCTGAGTTGTTGGTCCCTATAGAACATGAAACATATGTGAATTAATAGACTGTTTGACACATGTTATCTAATAAATTTAAGTATATTATTAATGAAAATTAAAAAAAAAAACTCATATTGGATCGATAGTGTTTTTTCATTCACCTGATTCATCCTTTTGCAATTTTTCCATCAAGCTTTTACGCTCTTCTAGTATTAGATCAGAAATAGTCTTATCGAGCTTCGTCATTTTGTGGCTCTGCATGATACACAGTAAAATTTACAAAGAACTTGCCTTTTTTACTTTTCTTGATGTGTTATCAGTATTTTTGTTACTTGATCTCTTGTCAGTCATTTCTTTATCAATATGAAACATGTACCATATCATTCATTAATATATTTATAAATAAATTTTCAACTTTTCAGCTAAAAGATAAATCTCAAGAAACCGGTGCGCCTTTCATGATATACGCACCAACGTCGATGCGTGGGGGTATTAGAAACGCACCGCAAAAATAGTATAATAGACCGTATGGTCCGTGTGGGTATTATGAACGCACCACACAAACAGTGTAATCGACTATACGGTGCTATCCTCGTAACATAGAGCACCAGTGCCCTATTTCAGATATGGAACAAAAAAAAAAATTTAAAAAAAAAAAAATTTATTACACAGTACTTGCGTGGTGCGCTGTATAATAAAGTGCACTAGTGACTAGGTTACGGAGGGCACACCGATAAAAAAAATCCATTTTTTCCAAAAATTCACGCAAGGGCCAAATGGATTGGGATCCGACTATGCAATTCGTTTCGTGGGTTGGATGTCAATCTAAAATGAAAAGCCCTAATTTTGAAATCACATAAACAGGGAGAAGAAAGGGCAGAAACAAAAAAAAATGAAGGGTTTAAGGTAAAAATGGATAAAACTGCAGAAAAAGTAAAAAAATTGCAGGAAAAAAAATTAATAATAAAAAAATAAAAATAAATAAAATAAAATAATTAAAAAAATTAATAAAAAATAATCAAATTTAATCACGAGATGGTTTGAAATTCTATGATACAAGGTTTGAATCACCCAAGGTTTGGTTTCTGTTTGTTTGAATACTTATGTTCGAACGTATTTCGCTTCTCTATAGTGCTCTCGTGCTCTCTTGCTCCAGGTATGTCTCCTGCAAATCTCTGGCTGAAAATTTTAGCAAAAATAGTGAAATAATGAAAAGTGTTTAGTATTTAAAGAATTATTTTATGAAATTAGACTTTCGAAAATATTTTTCCTCCCATTTTTCAATTTGCCGTTTTTTTTCACTTAAAGAAAATAGAGTTGTGCTTTTTTTATTTGCGTTTATTCGTCACTGGTGCGTCATTTAATAGCACCACACTAGTGCATCCATTTGTAACACCAGAATCGGTGCACAGTAACTAAAATGCAATGGTGTAGTTATATGTACAGTAGCACCGATTTGCGGTTAAGGCACCGAAATTACTTTTAGGTGTGTACACCAAAATTTAGTGAACTCCAACCATAGAAATTGAGAATTAGAATTTTATTTATTCTTGAGAATTAGAATTGAGAATTGGAATTGAATAAATTCTTGATCGAAATAACTATTCTTCCAATGCATTTTGTTTATTGCAGGAGGTCCCCACTGATTATGTGGAGAGAATGCAATGTGGGGCATGTGAAGATGCAATACTACAGGGCCCGTGTGGGCAATTGTGGCATGTAAACCTGTGCTATGCTAAGATGTGAGTAGTTTTCACAAATGGTTGGGAAAGTTTTGTTTCTAAGCAGTTTATTGAAGTTGGAGATATTTTAGTTTTTAGACATGTTGGAAATGTACATTTTACTGTGAAAATATTTGGGCCATTTCTTTTCAAAACTATACCTCTTCTTCTCTCAGAAAAATAAACTTGAACCTTTCCATAACCTGCAACAAGAAAATGCACCCCATGATCTGCTTTCTAACCCATGATCTGCTTGCTCATTTGTAAGTTCCTCCTCCATCTTGGCATCCAATTTCCTCTTTTCTCCTTTGTTCTTTCCATCTTTATCTTAACAAAATTTATACAATCTCTGTTTTATGAGAATCTGACCTTGAATGTTCTAGGAGCAATGACAACGAATCCTTCATTCAGAATTTTTTAGCAGACGAAGACTGATTTTCGACTAGACGATGCATTTATTACATGTGGAAGCAATGATTTCCCGTATAAAATGAGTATAGGGTTGAGCAGAGGAAAGACATTGAAAAATGGGCTATTACATTAGCTTTTTCAATGGGAAACCGATTTGCAGGAGGAAATGTGGTAGTTTCAAGTATCTATGCTTTTCTTCCCACAGAAATGGTCACTGGATTTCCATTTATAATACAAGCAAACTTTTTATTGGTTTCATCCATAGGACACAGCTCAGACAAGTTAGAGATGCCATTCAAGTTCAATTGAAAGCCGAAGATGTGATTTTATGCGACGTCAGCTTTGCCGGTAAAAGTTTATGTAAGCCAACCGAATCTCGGACAATACTCCTAGCTACTTTTAAACACATTCTGCAGAACCTTTCCCTTCATGGGACCTACAAGCCCAATCAAAAATGTCAATTGATCTTTCTTTGATGTCCTTAAGGGAATGAGAATCCTTCCCTTCATGGTGCCTCTTAGCTTTATCGACTGCCTCAATTTATCTTTATCTATTGTTCAATATTTCCTTGCCATCCTTGTAAGAATGATAATCATTACCTTCATGTGATATCTTAGCCCGTTCAAGAGACTCAATTGATATCTCTCTGACATCCCTTAGCGAATAGGACTCCTTGCTTTCAAAGGACCGTTTCACCTTGCTAGTTGCCAGAGCATCAAAAGATATTTCTTTGCCATCAACTCTGCTCTCCCTTTATCCATCATGGTACCTCTTAACCCTATCGCCGACCTCAACTGATTGCTCTCTGCTAGTCTCAACCTGTACTCATTTTCTCCTTTTGTACTCTGTCGAGCTCTGTCGCAGTCTGCATCCTTGTCATCATCTTTATTTGTCTTTCTGTTTGAATCACTCATTTTCTCTGCTATAAAATTCTCAGCCTAAATTCGAACTTTTGTCTTTTCAAACCCTCATCTCCTCAGAAAAATTCTTGCCCACGATTCAAACCCTCCGCTGCTCCAATACTACACTTTATAGAATAACCTTGTTCCGGTGCACGGGGTTTTATAGGTGCACTGGTGCAGTTTCATAACATCGAGGTTTATGTTTTAGCGCGGTGTTTTATGATGCACCAGTGCGGAAGAGTTGTGAAGCACCGGTGCGTATTATTACTAAGAAGCACTTGTGCATGTTATGATGATAAGCACACAGGACTGTATAAAGTTCTTTTTTTTTGTATGTAATATCATAATAAAATAATGATAATTTTAAAGTACATGAATTTATTTGCAATATTTTCTAAACTTTATTATGTTACAAAAATTCATATTATTCTAGATTTATTATTTTACAATTATTTACAAATTCAAATAATTTAATAAAATCATTTCACATTAAGACAATTAAAATTTTACAAATATTTTACATATAATTACAATTAAAATTACAATTACAATTTTACAATTTCACATATAATTACGATTACAATTACAATTACAATTTTAATTTTACATACAATTAAATTTTACAATTACAATCATTTGACAACAATACAATTAAAATTTTACAAATATTTTACATACAATTAGAATTAGAGTTAGAATTAAAATTACAATTTTACAAATATTTTACATACAATTACAATTAAAATTACATTTACAAATACAATATACAATTACAATTAAAATTACAATTACAATCATTTCACAATAAATTAAATATTACAATTACAACTACAATTTTACAAATATTTTACATACAATTACAATTACAATTTTAGAATTTTACATACAATTAGAATTACAATTACAATTTTACAATTTGTCATATACACAATTACAATCATTTCACAATAAATTAAATATTACAATTACAATTAAAATTTTACATTAAAAATTTTACATACAATTAAGCTAAAATTACAACTACAAATACAAATAAAATTTTACAATTTTACATACAATTAAAATCTAAATTTCAATAACAATCACGACATAATATTTAATAAATATCATGGTCATTTAATATTAAATTAATTAATAAACATCACGATCATGATAACCATCATACAAACATCATATTCGACTAAAAAACACATTCAAATTCACTAACATCATCGTGATCATGATCATCTTACAAAACACAATTAGCATTGTATAACATCATCACAACACAAACATCAAATATACATCTCATGTCAAATAACTCATACTGAGATGTCAAATAACTCATACTATCGCATACACATCTATTAGCTGCAAGCTGCATATTAAATGAACATATCTAACATGATCTAACAATATACACATCATGATGATCACCAATAGCAGTATTAGTCGAGGCCTGCTCAGTCAATGGTGTAGCCTCGACGGTTAATGGTCCAGCCTGCTCATGATCATGAGTACTGATGGATGCTGCAAGCTGCTGACTGGACGTGGCTGATAGTCCAGCCTCATCTCCATGATGACTGCTGCTAGATGCTAGTGGAGGCTCATGCTCATCTGGCGCAGTGCGAGGTGAACGATCATGAGATGATGAGTCGCTGCTCGCAGACTACCCATCACGTGATGTGTCTCGACCACGCCTATAACGTGCAACAATCCTCCTCAGTCACGTAACATCTGTCGTAGCTCCTACAACATGCCGCATCAGGTTGTACATGTCACGCAATATGCCTCTTCACATCTGTAATAACCTATCATCGGCTTGTATGTCTTTGTAATGAGCGGGCATGATTCTCGCCTCAACAATCAATGCACTGAGTTGGTCACCCAACTCCATCATGTATCTAGTATCAAGTCGACAATGCCTAGAAAAAGGCGGTACCGACGCACCAGCAGGAGCATGTCTCTCTGCATTGGCCTCCTGATGATCCTCGGCATCTGGCGTGCCCTGATCGTCATCGGGATCCACACCTGGATCATGTGGTGGTGCTGGCATGTCCTCACCATCAAAAGAGCCAATGTCTACAAAATATATACAAGTATACAACAATAATTAGAAAATTTCATTACACAATTTAATAAAAACAAGTTAAAGAACATGTTAAAATAAATTTAAATAAAACAGTAATATTACCTCTATCATCTGGTGGCTCATCATCTATGAAGAGGATGTTGGCACTCCCTTGCCAATATAATATAGCATAAGGACAGTGGATCATAATGAAGGGATGCAGCTCGTCAACACTAGCTAGCAACTCCAGTGCATCATGTGATATCCTGGCTGGAAACATAGTCTCACCCCTCCTGGGCATCATCTGCCCCCACATGTGCATCCTTGCCTCCGACATCGGCCTACGAGGTTGCCGAACAAAAGTAGGCCTCATCTCTGGAAACCTCTCAAAAAATAAAATAAAAATCTTTGAAGCAAAAGGGAAGTTGACCCTCCCTTTTGCATGAGCACGACATCTATCTAAGGTTGTACAGAACTACTGCAAAAAAATGGCAGACCACCTGACAAGTCGTGGCTCCTGTACTAAAGAATCAACATAATATAGAAGTGAGCAACTAATGCCTTGCCTGTCACTGATGTTGTGGGAAATGATCGAAATGAGAAGTGAGAGGCACTGCACCTCCTCACTACCAAATGCACCAATACATAACTGACCTCCAGCGACCTGAAATTCTGCAAGAGACAGTACTGATGCTCCAATGTATATCTAGGAGTAAACTAATTGAATCCCTACTACACAACCGGCTGGAACCTTTGGGAACGAGGGAAAATCCACCCCCCTCCTCGATAGCCCTGTAATGAAATATATATCCTCCTCAGTGGGTGTGTACCACTGGTTAGGACCAACCTGGAAATCTTGTCGGTGGGCATTCCACCTACGGATAAGATGTCTCAAAAACACACTATGTGCCTTTAGGGAAGTAGCCTCCTCATAGAACTTGAGGAGGCCTACCTGCCTTAGGAGCCCCTCGGTAGCTGCTGTAATAGGGCGAGGGTACGAATCTCTCTCCCTCTCTCGTGCCTCCCACAGGTGAACCATGTCATATTGCTCCGCCTATTGTTGTTGTTGTTCCCCCTCTTCTCTTTGAATCATTGACATATTAAATAAAAAAAAATTATTAAATGAGACATGTATTTAGGAATATACATATATATAAAAATTTGGCCAAAAAAAACAGACCAATCGGTGCACCACAAAAAACAGTCATGCACCAGTTTTGGTGCATTGTTTGTTTGTCATGCACCGAGGGAAGTGCCCCAAATGACATTCAACGCATCGTATGCAGTGTACCTGAAAAATTTTAAAGCATCGTTGACTATGTATGGTGTCAGAAGAGTGGTGCGCTGACTAAAATATATGCCCCGACACGTATAGTTGTTTCAGTGCACCGACTTCCTGACTAATTACATAGTCAATGGTGCAATATTTTACTAGGCCGTACCATTGACCCTGCCGGAATGTCGAATGCAGTGCGCTGACAAACACCGGGGCGGATATTTCCATCAACGCACCGCGTTTCTATTCCACATGGTCAACAGTGTGGCCGGCTAAATGACCGCACCGCAATTTTGTTTTAAATTTTAAAATAACGCGGTGCACCTTTCGATACCGCCTCGGACACAGTGCGGATACCATGAGCACCGGTTGCAGTGTAGCCTATAAATCTTACAAGCAGCACCGCTTACCGCTACGAGCCGAATGGCTCGTGCGCACCGCTTGACAAAAAAAATTTATTTTAAATGGTTAATTTTAAGGTTATTTGAAATTATAAACCACTAAAAAGATTAATTATGGAAAAAAAATGAAAAATACCTGTACATTTCGTCGTCGAGGAGGCATATTGGCTGTAGAATTTGCAAAAGAAAATTTTCCCACCGTTTTGAAAAATGAAAGCTGGATATTGGTGGGCAATGCACAGCAGCTATGCGTGCAATGGGTGCAATGGGAGCACCGATGTCAGGGCAGCTCAGACAAGGATAAATTGCAACGGTGCTTGAGAGCTCTAGAGCACTAAGAAAAGTGAAAAATGTGGCTTTTTGGCCGTAATTTTTTTTTTAATTTAACCATGTTCTGATGCGCGGGGTTTTATAGGCGCACTAGTGTTGTTTCTTACGAACGCACCGGTCGGTTTCTGTTTTGGCTCAGTGTTTTATGATGCACTGGTGTGGTTTCTTAATACCCCACTGGACAGTTTTTGTTTTGGCGCGGTGTTTTATGATGCACCGGCGCGGAATATTTGTGAAGCACCGGTGCTCTACAGTAATACGATGCACCGGGCGGGTGTGTACGGAGCGCACGGTGTCTGATGTGCCAATGTTTTGTGCACACCGATGCTTTCTATTGTAGAGCACACAAGTGCTTGAGAGCTCTAGTGCACTGAGAAAAGTGAAAAATGTGGTTTTTTGGCCGTATTTTTTTTTTATTCAGCCTTGTTTCGGTGCGCAGGGTTTATTGGCGCACCAGTGTTATTTCTTACAAACGCACCGGTCAGTTTTTTTTTTGGCGCGGGGCTTATTGGCGCACCAGTGTTGTTACTTATGAATGCACCAGCCGGTTTCTTTTTTGGCACGGTGTTTTATGATGCACATGTGTGGTTTCTTAATACCACACCGGGCGGTTTCTGTTTTGGTACGGTATTTTATGATGCACCAGCGCGGAAGGGTTGTGAAGCACCGGTGCTCTATAATAATATGATGCACCGGGCGGGTGTGTACGGAGCGCACGGTGTCCAGTGTGCCAATGTTTTGTGTGCACTGGTCCTTTCTCTTGTAGAGAGCACTGGTGCTATTTTGGATGATAAGTGCACTAAGAGGAAAACATCCGCAAAACCCTCCCCCCGCCAACCTTCTCTAGTAACCTCCACTAAAAACAGATGTATGGGGTATTTTTATAAGGGGTTCCTCAAAAACATCCACTAGAGGGTCTTTTCCTTGTAGTGAAAAAATAAGTTTTATGGTTAAAATGTTTATTTGGTTCTATGTATTTTATATAGCATTTAAAATAAAATTTAAACAATGAAAAAATACACATTGTATTTTGCACTCTAAATAAATTTTCATTTGAAGATATTTGATCCCTCTTGGCTCATGTTATATTCGTACTTAAGATGGATCTATGTTGGCACATGCATGATTTCTCACAATCCCTAGTTTGAGGCAAGTTGGTTTGATCACAATGGTTATATACTTCCTCTTTTGTGGTATGAGCATGAAATCACTTTCACTTGCACCTTTGGTAACTTCCATAAAAATTGGTTTGATCATAATGGTTATATACTTTCCTTTTTCTAGTGCATGCATGAAATCACATTCACCTGCACCTTTGGTAACTTCCACGGTGTTTTGGTATTATAGTGGCAACTACTAGCTTAGACTAGGCTACAATATTGGAGTATATAGGTCATAAATTCCTAGTATATTGTCGATAAAAATAAAATAAGATATTGAGTCTAGCTTAGATTAGCCTACACTCTGGACTATAGGTCATAAATTCTTAGTAAATTGTTGGTAAAAATAAAATAAAACTTTACATCCATGTTTAAAGGAAGAGGAAAAAAAAAGTGATTTTTTTAATGATTGTAAAGACAATTCCAAAACAATTACGAAAAAATATATCCCTCTTACTGCAATTTCACACATCTACATAATGCATGTCATAAAAGAGAATCTTTTTTTTCCAGAAGAAAAAAACATTGAATTTTGTATTAGTAAAAAAAAATAGTACACTTTGCATCATAGTACATAGGAAATATACGATACTATCAATAGGGACAACCCAAAATATTATGATACCCCCTGTGGACAGAATAGATGAAAATTTACAACATATATTCTCAAGCAAGCATATGGATAATTATATGATATCAAAAACTTCCAGTACCTAGCTGAAAGAGGGAGTAAAAATAACATGTATCCTGAGAAAACCCATTTGTATAAGAACTAAGGAAAACAGTTCAAGGGAGTCTGAGAGATTCTACCACAACCTGTAAATTGTGTTCAAAATATGTGGACTGGATGTAACCAGAAGAATCATTTAGTCCTTGCTTAGGCATGGAGTCTGCAACCATGTTTCCCTCTTGGTAGATATGTTGGAAAGAGGAATTATGTAAATTGGCCAGTATAAGTTTGATACGATTGATCCAACCCTCTAGTGTCGGTGGCCCAAAGCTGCATGTACCTGTTATATCATCTATGAGACATTTGGAATCACCATATATGTGGATAACAGCTACCTGTAAGTAGCAAAAAAACCATAACATTTCCCAGAGTACCATAACTTATGCTTTAGTGTTTGTGCCAGTTCCACCATACCAATGTAGTATGTATTTTTGTATATGGTTCAGTCTAATCCAAGCCCCACAACCACATTGTCCTTGTTGTATTGCGCCATCGAAAAAAACCTGTAGGGAAAAATATATGTGGAGGAAGATATCTAATAGAAGCATCTTTGATATGTACATTGGGACGTTGGTGGACTCTATCCAGGAAATGATTTTTCCCAAGATCATTTGGAATTAAATCTATGTACCCTCAAATAGAAAGTGGTTTCTCGCCAGCAATATCTCCTAGAAAACATAAAAGGGAAAAATCTTGTATCTTTTTGGGCCGCTTTCCACCTTATTTATGAAAATTTCCACTGTCTGTGGGGGCCAATCCGCAATTTGTAGTGGTCGGATGAAGAAGCCCCATATCGATAAAGTGAAAGGAAACATAAGGAACATGTGGGAAATTGTTTCAGATTCAAGATTATCCCAGGTAAGAATCTTATTTTTCCATGCGAGCTAGGTAAAAAGGATAATTTTGATAGGCATGGGCTTCTTCCAGACTGTCCTGAACCATGAGATTTCTTTGATATTTTGAGTCTGTAAGACATGTTTCTTGTATGCATCAGCCACGTTGATACCCCTTATGTGCATCTTACCATCCCATGCCACCTTAACCCTCTGTTCTATGCCGCATATACCATCCCATGCAAATTTTACTGTATATTCTTCCCATGACCTCGCCATACGCTCTGAAATCCCACCTCATAGGCCCATTTCATCGAGATTCTTCCATATGGGGCACCCCAAATGCCACTTTGATATGATTTGAGACCAAAAAAAAAAAAATACCACATCTATGAAGGAATCTAAGAAGAGAGATATCCATACACAGGTTTGTTGGGGTAACTTTAATTTTTTCTATGTCTAGTAGGATCTTATGACCGTTTCCACACTCCCAATTCAAACCGTTCAAAAAGAGCGCCAGTATCCTAGAAAATCCCAACCAAATATAAGAACCTGATTTCTTCTATAGGGTCTTAGTTCGATAAATTTGTTCCAATTATGCCCCTTTCAAATATTTGGCATGTAAGATATCTTGCCAGATGATATTTCTAGTGGGCGCCCTCCACAGGGACTTCATAAACAACGTCTGAGAGAAAATCTAAGAATCCAAGAGGCCCCATTCACCGAACTCTTTTGGAATAGATAAGTGTTCCCACTTACATAAGTGTATCTTATGTTTTTTTTGTGTTCCCAGTCCATAAAAACGATGATACAATGGATTTTATTCACCTCTGAATATGCATCGGAATTCTAAAGAGATGAGCCTAATATACCGTGATTTTTTGAAGTGCCTCTTGTATGAGGATGTACCTCATGCCACCAAGGGAGAGCCATCTGGAGTTCCATGTGTTAAGTCGTTTCTTATATATGTCCTGCAGAAATTATACAATATGCATGTATATCTTGGATTCACCTAATCTAACAATATGCTAAATTTAAATACTGAATCACTTCTACAAATATTTGTGGAATTAAAAACAACACAATTTCCAATCACATCAAGCAAAGAAGAATAGATAAAAACCACAACACCAGATATTCTCGGGGAAATATTAATGCTCAAAACCCCTCTATCATATATTTTATATTCCACAAGGAATCATGAAACAATTACATACAAAACTCTCCTCACAAGAGCCCTCGGTACATCGGCTAATTGTCTCACACTGTCATACAATAATTGGAAAATTCCTTAGCCAATTTATTGACTCCAGACAGCCTGCCTTGCTCACGCAGTTCCTGATGAATGCAATTCTTAATCACAAATAATTTTCGCCTTCCTCAATTGCGCTAAGTATCATGGGCATCCTGTGGTGTTATAACTACACCTGGGTAGCCTGCTAATATCACAACTGATAGTTACACTTCCCTTTCACCTTGTCTCAACTGGGTCTCCACTGGAACTGACATGCATGCAGCTAATAATAGTAAAATATCAGTTGCATGTGAGATCACTACATGTGAATTAATTAATATTTAATTCACTTGATCTCTCACTAGTGTATCTGCAATTACAACTAGCACAACTGACTTTAACTCACTTAACTGAGTTAAACTGATTTACAACTTGCATTAACTAATGCACCACTGCACTTCCAAATCTGTTACAACTAGAATCACTATGTTACAACTAAATTCAACCTGCATGTCCCACCAACCAACCTCTTAACTTGAAATTCCTTTAGCTAACTTATTTGCCACTTCAGTAAACTATTTCCAAGTGCTCATTGAGAATAGATTATTGTTTATTGTCCAACTAATATTAAGGGATAATAATAGTCGACATGCATCTATAAATAGACATGAAACATATAAATAGAACTTCACATACATCTATATATAGACATGCATCTATAAATAGACATCCACCTAAAAATAGTCTGTGTGGGCCCCACCTAGTGTAGGTGCTTAATTTTCACTAGGATCAAGGATGTTGTTTCCGGATGTCAATTTCACTATTTCTTGTTGTAGAATTCAACACTCCCTCTCAACAATAAAGGAATGTCCTTGCATGCGACATGCAAATCCATGCATGTTCCATGCAACCTTTGCATGCAACACTTCTCTAGCGTTTCTTGCACATGCAACCTTTGCATGCAACACTTCTGAAACTGAATAACCTCCAAAAAATTGAATCAGTATAATGAATCTGTCATCAAAGTCTTCTGACTTCTGCTAGCTACTGCACATTTCTTCAGGAGCCACTGCACTGCTGACGCCTGCATCCATGCACTCTAAACTTGCTTCCAACTCTGATCTGTGCTCCAGTATTCGACACTGTCACTTTGATTTCATGTCCTCATGACATCTGACTGCATCAATCCAACTGATCTTGCTACTGTTGCTCTGTGAGCTCCTTGTAGCCAGGTTCGATTCATGAGATCCACACCATCTCAATGAATCATGCCCAAAACTTCTTCTTGGGATTATTCATGCATGTCGTCCCACCTCTCACCTAGTGGTATAGCTTCATGCACTCCCTACGCCCATCTGGCTCGAAATTTCTCTACATGAGTGGTTGCTCCCAATCCATTATCCTCATCTTGTGGCTGCTCCACATCCTGAGGTTCACTCTTACCTGCATGCAAATCCAGCTCCCTCTCAAGGGTCCATTACATGGCTTTCTCACACTTCCCAGTGGTAGGAATCTCTGTAGAAATCACATCTACATCAAATCTATAGAGATTCTTCTACATCTCTAGTTGTGGCTGCTCCACAACCTTCTGAGACCACTTCTCAGGTTGCATGTTGAGAGGCTCCCTCTCAAACACCAAGTCACTAACCTCTACTTTTCTCCTCAAATCTTTGCATGCATCTTGTACCTCAGTGAGTGTAGGTTCTTGGCTCACACACATTGTAATTGTCTTGCCGTCGCAAAATTTTCTAACAAAAGAGATGATTTTAAATCGATGATATCTCCCTCATCCGAGCTCCAATTCGACCGATTTTTTTTTCAATTTGGGTATTTTTTCACAAGGAATCCAAATATGCTATTTTTTTCAAAAAAAATCATCAAAATATTCAGATATTCTCTACAAACTCGCGTACCCAAATAATTCCTCATCTGATACCATGTAGAAAATTTATAACATAGCTTTGATACCATGTAGGAATTATAAAATATGCATGTATATCTTGGATTCACTTGATCTAACATTATGCTAAATTTAAATACTGAATCACTTCTACAAATATTTTCGGAATTAAAAACAACACAATTTCCAATCACATGAAGCAAAGAAGAATAGATCAAAACCACAACACTAGATATTCCTGATGAAAGCTTACTGCTCAAAACCCCTCTATCATATATTGTATATTCCACAAGGAATAATGAAACAATTACATACAAAACTCTTCTCACAAGAGCCCTCATTACATCAGCAAATTGTCTGACACTGTAATACAATAATTGGCAAATCCCTTAGTCAATTTACTGCCTCCAGACAACCTGCCTTGCTCACGCAGTTCTCGATGAATGCAATCCTTAATCACAAATAATTTCAGCCTTCCTCAACTGCGCTAAGTATCATGGGCATCTTGTGGTGTTATAACTACACCTGGGTAGCCTGCTAATATCACAACTGATAGTTACACTTCCCTTCACCTTGTCTCAACTGGGTCTCCACTAGAACTGACATGCATGCAGCTAATAATAGTAAAAAATTAGTTGCATGTGAGTTCACTACATGTGAATTAATTAATATTTAATTCACTTGATCTCTCACTGGTGTATCTATAGTTACAACTAGCACAACTGACTTTAACTCACTTAACTGAGTTAAACTGATTTACAACTTGCATTAACTAATGCACCACTGCACTTCCAACTCTGTTACAACTAGAATCACTCTTTTACAACTAAAGTCGACCTGCATGTCCCACCAACCAACCTCTTAACTCGAAATTCCTTTAGCTAACTTATTTTGCACTTCAGTAAACTATTTCCAAGTGCTCATTGAGAATAGATTATTGTTTATTGTCCAACTAATATTAAGGGATAATAATAGTCGACATGCATCTATAAATAGACATGCAATCTATAAATGGAACTTGCACATACATCTATATATATACATGCATATATAAATAGACATCCACCTAAAAATAGCCTGTGTGGGCCCCACCTAGTGTAGGTGCTTAATTTTCACTAGGACCAAGGATGTTGTTTCCGGATGTCAATTTCAATGTCTCTTGTTGCAAACTTCAACATGTCTAGCAACGAAATCCAATCTTCAGATTTGTATCCATTCGGTTTTTGTCAAAAACCAAGATAACAGAAACCCTCAGTAAGTAATGTTGTTCTAACCCTGAAAATGCCTGCAATAATCTCCATATCCCGATTATCTCCAGATGCAGTTAGAAGGAGAGACTTCCCCCATTTACCTCCAGCCATAAAATAGAATCTACATAAATTATAATAGTGGATAAGCCCTATAAATTAAATGGTTGGTGGATAGGTATCAAAACACACCACGATATATCTCACAAGGTCAAAATTAAAAAATCCTAAAATTAACTAATATAACATAGTAGTCTTTGAGTGCGACTTTTTGGATTTTTGGTGTATTTCTTGTCAGAATGTGTCCAAAAAAATTGTGAACAAATCTTAAATTTATTTTTGTTGCATATATGGATTCAACACCCTCAAAAACTGTAACATACATCACAGTAATAATAAATAAATAAAAAATTATACTTACTATATTATACCCATAGCTCCATAGTATTATTGCGAACATACAAAGTGAAACTATATAAATATTATAACAACTTGGTTAATCCTCCATAACCTAAGCTAGTCGCATTGTCTCTATGTGCATGACACTTGTGAATTTAATCTGGTTAACTGTGTGATATTTAATACTCATAACACATATTATTAATGCCTTGGAGGACGGACGATAATTTCATATCTTGAACCCATACATTTGATTTAATTCCTGGAACATTAAGTCCCGTCAGAGATTAAGTATCATAAGGTAGATGTGTTGAACTATACCTGCACACGTGGTTTTGAATTACATGTGAACATATGTCCCGTTGTCCGTCATGGGATTTGGAGTGTTAGGATCTATGGTGGAGATTATTGCGGTACTCGTTTAGGGTATCAACCACCGCAAACCCTAACCAATTCTTTCATTTTCGCGTTGTGAGTTCCGCCGGCGTTTCTCCTCTACAACTCCATCGTGGCCTGAATTCTGTCGACCGACAATCCTTTACTCCAGTTCAATCTTGCTTTCCATGGTGTAATCCGAACCAAGTATAACCATTTCACTCACAGATTTTGGGGCTTAATCCCTTACGGTATTGTTGAGTTTCATCATTAATTTGAATATACTCTTCGTTTATTGTTTTCGCAGGGGGCTAGCAGTGTCTTGGCATCATTTACTAAGCACTCGGGTCTACAAGAATTTCTAGTTTAAATATGTTTTTGAATTTCTACAGGTTTTGGGAGTTTTCTTCGCGGCTATGTGTACTCCATCTTCTCATGCTGAATTTCCCTCTCACAGTGGCAGGTAAACTAACTCATTGCTTCAAGATTTACGTTTATTAATTCGCTAAGTTTATTTCCTCTCATCTGTTGTCATAGACTTAATTTTACCCTTGCTCTTCGCAGCATTGTTTTCATAGTTTGTGGAATTTGCTCAATACAGGTATTGCAATTTTTACTTTGTTTTCTTTTTGTTTTCTTAGTGTTTCCCTTTACCCTGCAATATTGGAAAGTATGGTCCTTTCTAATATTTCTTGTCTCGGTTTTGAATAGGTAACACACCATATTCCATTGTCTTGGGCTCACACACCGTGTTTACCACCCCTTGAGGTGCTTCTTTTTCAATTCCTGACTTTGTCGTTACCTGAAAAGTACTTGTTTCTCTGTAGGGTTTTAAGATTTGTTGGAGTGAAGCCCATCTCTAGCTTCGAGGGTACTCGCAGCATCGTGAACTCTAGATTTAGTTTTTATTTATGGAAATATTGTCATTTGTGTCAATTCCTGTTAAGCTCGAGGGCTCTACCCTGCTTGGAACCTTTGCATGCATTTTGGAACACTATTGTAACTATATGCTTCTCCTGGCTATTGCCAAATTCATGGCCCAGACCTAAGAGGAGAAATTTCTCTAAGCACAATATTTTTAATATATTTTAATCTTTTTCTGAAATATTATTTGCATCTTTACTATGAATGATTATTTGAATTTTCTGCATGTTTGAATGATAGCTCATTCAGCCTTTCTTTTTAATATGATTTTACTCCTTTGGGATTAGTAATGGCAGAAAATGTCATTTTCTCTTGAATGTGTATAAGTATGGTTTTTGGTTTCTTTACTGGAGTCTCTGTATCATTTTCAAATAGACTCGTTACCTCTCTAGCCCGAACAGTATTTAGTTTCTTGTTTTCTACATTGGTTTTGCAAAGATATTACATTCGATATGAATTATATTTACAATGGTGATTGTATTTTTGGGTTTTTATTGTGCATGCTATCTCTTATATTTCTATGTATATATTGTGCTTCAGACAGGATTTTTCATTCTTCTATCAGAAACTGTAATCTGTATTATTTCTTTCGGTTTAGTAGAGGTGTCTGGACCATCTAAATGCTAGAGTTATTCTCCCACAACTCTATTGTCCGAGTATATCATAGATTTACAGATTACGACCAGTTCGGGGTCCAAAGTTTCAACGATGGACCCTAAACTAATAGATCTCTGGTTTTTACTTCTTGTAGAGGGTTTTCTGGTTTGTTTTTCTTGATAATGTAAACACTAATTTTTCTTGAATACAAACCATAACTTCCATAAATGTAGCTTCTCACACATTCTATGTAATGTAATGGTACTAGTGTGACTTCTAGATTACTCAAATAAATACAGATAAATACATATCTAAAATTTTCACTGTGTAAAGATCCTCATTTTATAATTTAAGAAACATTTTATGTATAAAAAATATTTTGTCTAAAACAACAGTTCCAGTTCTTACTATTTTCTGCATCTTGTTACTTATCTCGTTTCAAACTTGTTAATGATGTCCTCCCTACCATGAGAGAGGCGATTACATCCTCATCTGCCCCCGTGCTCCACACCTGAGATGAGTAGGTTGACATATATCTCAGAAGACACCTCAGGACCCCTAGTTCAATACTCTTCTTTTCCAGGATTCAGGAACACTAAGTGTTTTCCACTGGTCACCACCAGCTTAGGAATTTTCACTCTCTTCCCCTTTCCCTTAGTCACATAACATAACCCCTTTTCCTCACTGGGATGTGCTTTTATCCCCAGAGGAAAGTTAATTGTTTTTAACTGTTTTTTGTTCAACCACTCTCAATTCTTGGAATACTTTTATCATCAGTCTTCTTTTAATTTTATGGAACCACAATTCCATATTAAATTTTATTTCCAAAAAGAAAAGATAATTAATTTATGTTCATCATTCATACTCCTGCTCTCAAACAAAATGAATGTTTAGTCCCTTTTTAAAATAAATAACATAACAATTAGTTTGCACTTAAGCCAGCTGCCACAACTTCCCCCTCTGAAAGTAAACATTGTCCTCGATGTTTCGTTCCAGCTCGGCAAACAATTATGGGTAAGCCTCACGCACAAATCCCTCATCTTCCTAGGTAGCCTTGTCCGAGCTAAAGTGCTTCCACTGGACTTTAACCTGGGTGATGACTCGCCTCCGGATTATGATTTCTCTTTGATCGAGTATACGTTGTGGTTCGACCAGAAATTCGCCATCCCATTAGACCTGCATTCAAAAAACCTTGAATTAAAATTTCATAAATCTTGGTATTTTAAGATAGGGTTCTTTAATCTTTACCCTACCTAAATTTTTTTCCAGTGGATTACATGCTTTGGGTCATGCATGTATCGTTTTAGTAAAGAAACATGAAACACATTGTTTACCCGGATATGGCTAGATAAATCCAACCGATAAGCCACAGGTCCCACTCTTTCCAATATCTGGAAAGGTCCACAGAACCTGGTAGCCAACTTGACACAGGAGTTCCACCTTAGTGTGCTTTTCTTAGGTTTAATCCTTACATACACATGATCGCCCACTTCAAATTCCCGGTAATTTCTCTTTTTATTTGCATATACCTTCTGCCGATCTTGAGCCGCTTTTAGATTTTGTATGATCTTTCTCACTTCTGATTCCATCTCAGCCAACATCTCTGGTCCAAGCATCAACTTGGTTTCAGGGCTGCTCCAATTGATGGGAGTACAACATGGTTTCCCATACAAAGCTTCAAAGGGGCTCATCTTAAGAGACTCTTGGTAACCATTATTGTATGCAAATTCTACCAAGTGTAGATATTCTTCCCATTTCATTGGCTGTTGCATCACGTACATGTGTAGCATATCTTCTAAGGTTTTGTTCACCCGCTCAGTTTTTCCATCCTTCTGGGGATGATAAGCGGTGTTGAAATTTATTTGGGTTCCCAAACCTAAAAATAGGGCCTTCTAGAATGTTGAAGTAAACTTCACATCCTTATCTGATATAACAGTATTTGGAATGCCACGCAGTCTAAAATTATCTATCATGAATATATCTGCTATTTTCACAGTTTTTTAAGTAGACTGTACAAGTATGAAATGTGATGCTTTACTCAATATATCAAATACCACCATAATGAAGTCATTGTGCTTTTTTGATCTTGTAAACCAATAATAAAATCTAGGGATATAACTTCCCACTTCCATTCAGGAACTGGTATAGGCTGCAACAATCCGGCTGGGTGTTGATGCTCCACCTTAACCTATTGACACTCCAACCATTTTTTTAAGTACTTTGCAATATTTCTTCGCATACCATGCTAGAAATAAACTTTTCTAATTGTTGTTAGCATTTTCTGGTATCCTAGGTGTCCTGAGTAATTATTGCGGTGATACTCATCCATGATCATCTCTTTTAAACTCATTTGGTTTGGGATATATAACTTTCCTTTGAAGGTTAACAATTGATCCTTGTTAATTCCATAGTCAGAAGGTTTTTCTTGTCTTCTAGCTTCCTCCACTTGCTGCCATAAAAATCGGTATTCAGGATCCTTCTCGGCTTCCTCTTTTATCTAATATAAAAATTTACATTTGATTTTATTATAGCAAAGTTCATAAACACAATGCAGTTTTTTGCTTAAGGCATTTGCCACACGATTTTGTTTGCCTTTTACATGCTGTATATCAAAATCAAATTCGCCTAGGAAGGCATTCCACCTTGCCTGTCAAACATTTAAATATGCTTTCTTAAAGTGGTTGTTTAGGCTGTTGTGATCAGTTTTTAACACAAATCTCTTTCCTAACAAGTAGTGCCTCCATACCCAGAGTGCATTCACTACTACTGTCAGCTCTAAATCATAGGCTGAATATCGTTGTTCATGCTCCTTTAATTTTCTCGATTTATAAGCAACCACCCTTCCTTCTTGCGATAAAATTTCCCCAACTTCTTGCTTACAAGCATCGGTATAGACCTCAAATTCTTTGTTGGGGTCGGCTACCCTCAACACCATGGTAGTGGTCAGCAAATGTTTCAACTTCTCGAAACTATTCTGACACTCACTGGTCCATTTTAATTTTTCCCTTTCTTTGTAAAGATGTAATTGGAAAGGCAATCTTTGAGAATATTTCAATGAATCGTCGATAGTATCTAGCCATCCCCATAAAGGAACGGATATCCGCCATGTTTTTGGGTACTCTCCATTCCATAATAGTTTTAATTTTCTCTGGATCGACCGCTATTTCTTCAGCGGAAATGACATGGCCTAGATACTGGATCTGTTCTTTGAAAAAGTCACATTTTCTGAAATTAGTGTACATTTGATGCCTTCATAACATCTACAACACTATCCTTAAGTGTTCCTTGTGCTCTTCCATGCTTTTTGAATAAATCAAAATATCATCAATGAATATCATAACAAATCTGTCCAAAAAGGGGCGAAATATGCCATGCATCAACCTCATAAATGTTGTTGGTGCATTATTTAAACCACATGGTAATACCACAAACTCGTAATGCCCATATCGTGTACGGAAAGAAGTCTTGTAGATATCCTTGTCTTTAATTCAAATCTGGTGATATCCAGATCTTAAGTCTATCTTCGAGAATAAAGTTGCCCCCTTCACCTAATCAAATAGATCATCAATCCGTGGCAATGGATACTTATTTTTTACTATCAATTTGTTGAGGTGTCCATATTCCATGCACATTCTCATGGTTCCATCCTTTTTCTTTACAAACAACACCATTTCTCCCCAAGGGGACACACTCGGTCGAATATACCCTTTATCCAACAACTCTTGCAGCTACATTTTCAGTTCGGTTAGCTCCGGTACACTCATTCTATATCGTGCCCTTAAAATTGGTGATGCTCCTGGCATCAACTCAATAGTGAAATTGATGTCCCTTCTTTGAGGTAAACCTGGTACATTTTCTGGAAACACGTCCATGAAATATTGTACTACTGGTATGCTTTCCAGAATAGGGTTCTTCTCCTTAGAATTATCAAAACCCACCTGAATGGCATATATCTGAAATCTTTTTCTATACACTTACTCATTTGGGAGGTTGTGATAAGACGCAATTGTAGGGGTTTCTTGATTCCTTCTATTTCTTGACGAGTTCCATCTTGCATTCAGTAATATATAATCTTCTCTTTTCAATCTACCAACATCCAATTTCTCTCCAACCAATCCATGCCCAGTGGTACATCATAGGATCCCAAAGGCAATACATTTAGATCCACATTTAACTGTTGGTTTCCAATTTCCAATGTACAGTTTGGAATTTTGGCACAAACTTTTCTTTTTGCCCCAATGGCTAGCTGTATCAGCGAGGGATTTTTGAATTTCTGACTTTGTAATTTACATATTTCTACTATTATAGGGTTTACATGACTTAAACGAGCACCTAGGTCAACCAAAATAGAAGTAGGTTGTGAAAGTAACTTACCTTCCAGTTCTATCATTGTTGGTTGATGATCCACCTGTCGATCCTCCAAAGTTGCATTATTTCTGGGTATGTTCTAGGCTACATCACCCACTGTAGAGGCTTCTTGTAGATTGGCTATTGTATCATTTCTTCCCTGTTGTGGGAAATTATTATAATAGTGAGCCTCACCACACCCCAACACTATAGAGGTGGTTTCTGGTTCTGTACATGTTCTGGCTTGCTGAAAGCCTCTATAGGCTTTTCTTTCATAGGCCACGGGGTTCTTTGATGGTTTCTTCCGAACTGTTTGCTCACTGAATTCCTTCCAGAATTCTTAAAGTTATTAGTCCTAGCATTTTTGTATTTTGAACTACTTTTCTGCCCTTTTCTTTGCTACCAATTTTTTCCTATTTCTCCTTTTGCCTTGGAATGTTGGTAACACATTCTCACTTTTTGAATTTCTTCATCCATGGTCCTTGGATTCATGAACTGAATTTTTTCTTTCATATGGGTCAGCAAACTACTCAAGAACCGTTGAACCTTAGCCTTTTCATCCCTTAAATAAGGAACGTATCTTAGTAATGAAGTGAACTTGGTTATGTTTTCATCCATTGTCATTTGACCCAACCTCAAATCATGGAATTCTCTGGACTTTTCATCATAGAAACGTTCTGTTAGATATTTTTCCTTAAAGTATTGCTGAAATTCATCCCATGTCACATCTTGGTCTTCAATACTGCGGACATTCTTGACTTCCTCCCACCACAAGGTAGCTTTTTCTCACAACTGATAAATGGCCAACTAGGCTTTAAGGTTGTTGTTATACTCATAAACTTGAAAATATTTATTCATATTAATCAGCCAAGTTTCTGACACCTCCTCCGCTTCTCCATCAAATGTAGGTGGTTTAATATTTCGAAACTCACCCTGTAACTCTACTTTTTGTTTCTTAATTTTATTTTTTCTGGTATGTTACCAAACTCAGCCTCATTATAGTTCCTATTCTTGTTACTTCGTTATGAATGGATTCTTTCCACTCGATCATTAGTTTTGTCCTTATCTTGTCGTTCATTTTCTTCCTGCGTATCTCTATCAGGACTGGGTTGTAACACTCCTTGATTATGTTTATCGGAAATTATTTTGAGTATCCTTTCCTGCTCTTACATCTAGTTCTCATTATCCCTCCTAACCCAGACCATTTATTTCTGTAACTTCTGCACGGTGCCTAGTAATATACTGGTTTGATGCTTCTGTTCTTCCAGCAGTCTACTGGTCTGCTGGTGCTGATCTACACTCAGTTGGATCCATATTTCCGGATTCATTTCTGGATGGGATTAGGGTGTAGGTTCCCCTACATTCCGAGGTGTTTTTTGTGTCGATACCCTCCTCATTTTGTCTTCTACTATGTTATTTGATTTTCTATGCACCATTTACACACAACAGCTTATCACATTAGGTGACCCATTGGGTCCCAGCGCATGAACGTTGCTATGATACCACTTGTAACATACATCACAGTAATAATAAATAAAAAAAATTATCACTTACTATATTATACCCATAGCTCCATAGTATTATTGTGAACATACAAAGTGAAACTATATAAATATTATAACAACTTGGTTAATCCTCCATACCCTAAGCTAGTTGCATTGTCTCTATGTGCATGACACTTGTGAATTTAATCTGGTTAAATGTGTGATATTTAATACTCATAACACATATGATTAATGCCTTGGATAACGGACGATAATTTCATATCTTGAACCCATACGTTTGATTTAATTCCTGGAACATTAAGTCTCGTCAGAGATTAAGTGTCATAAGGTAGATGCGTTGAATTGTACCTACACCTGGGGTTTTGAATCACATGTGAACATATGTCCTGTTTTCTGTCGTTGGATTTGGAGTGTTAGGATCTACGGTGGAGATTATTGTGTTACCTGTTTAGGGTATCGACCACCGCAAACCCTAACCAATTCTTTCATTTTCACTTTGTGAGTTTCGTCGGTGTTGCTCCTTTGCAACTCCATCGTGGCCTGAACTTTGCCAATCGAAAATCCTTTACTCTAGTTCAATCCTTCTTTCCATGGTGTAATCCAAACAAAGTATAACCATTTCACTCACAAATTTTGGGGCCTAATCCCTTACGGCATTGTTGAGTTTCATCATTAAGTTGAATATACTCTTCGTTTATTGTTTTCGCAAGTGGCTAGTAGTGGCTTGGTGCCATTTTCTAAGCGCTCAGGTCTGCAAGAATTTCTAGTTTAAATATGTTTTTGAATTTCTACAGGTTTTGGGAGTTTGCTTCACGGCTATGTGTACTCCAGCTTCTCAATCCGAATTTCCCTCTCACTATGGCAGGTAAACCAACTCATTGCTTCAAGCTTTACGTTTATTAATTCACTAATTGTATTTCCTCTCATTTGTTGTCATAGACTTACTTTTACCCTTGCTCTTCAAAGTGTTGTTTTCGTAGTCTGCAGAATTTGTTCAATACAGGTATTGTGATTTTTACTATGTTTTCTTTTTGTTTCCTTAGCATTTCCCTTTGCCTTGCAAGATTGGAAAGTATGGTCCTTTCTAATGTTTCTTGTCTCAGTTTTGAACAGGTAACACACAATATTCGACTAGCTTGGGTTCATACACTGTGTTTACCGCCCCTTGAGGTGCTTCGTTTGCAATTCCTGACTCGGTCGTTGCCTGATAGGTATCGGTTTCTTCGTAGGGTACCAGCGATGCACTTTGATTGTGAAGAGTTCATCCATAAAACTTGTGATTTCAATGAATCCCTGCCACATTCTAGACAAATAAGATCAAAAAATAAACCATAGATTCACTCCCACTTTAAAATGGAGATTCCAAAATTTTAAATAGACTTCGTTATAATACCATGGCCAATGTCATGGTTTAACAATACCACATGCCCAAAAAACTATAATTTATTTCATAATAAAAATATTTTTAATTTAATTTAATTTTACAACATTTTTTTAATTAAATTGAAAAATAAAAAAATCCTAACTACCTTTGTAATAAATCTCAACCCTATATTTATAATTATTACTAAAAATATTTCATAAAATTAAATATCTACTATCGACCTATTAATTAAATTAAAATTATGAAAACTTTGTTCCAAAATAAACACACTTATTAATATAATTAAATCAATGTGTCAAATTAAACAAAAAGAAATAAAAAAATAATAATTTTTTTCACACGTTGAAAAAATCAACATAGAGACAAAATAGGAGTAGAATAAAGTTGTTTACAAATGAGATTAGAAAACACAAATACTCTAAAAATATATTATATAATTTCTTATTATTTTATTAAATAAAATTATATTTACGCCCTAAGGCATTCTTATTTGAAAAGAACTTCCCTAGCTGCCAACTTGTCTATGTCTGAGCCATTGGATCAAATGTTAGACGATTAAAACGTTTTAGGCCATTAGATCCACAAATAAATAGTTTTATATATTTTTTTATAATATTAGTTTTTTCCTTTTTTCTATGAGTTAGATTGATTTTAAGTATATAATAGAAATGTTGTAATGTCATGTTTAACATTTTGACTATGTCAAATTACACAAAAATAAAAATAAAAGTAAATTAAATAAAAAGATTGGCATAATGTAATGAACATTTTAACTAGGTCAAAATACAATAAAAAACTAAAATAATAAAATAAAAGAATAATAAACTATAAAACAACCCATGGTATTGACCTTATTTGAAAACAACTTCACTAGGTGTCAATGTTTTTTTTATAATGTTAGTTTTTTTTCTTTTTAATAAGTTAGATTTATTTTAGGTGTATGCTTTATAAGTATTGATATTGTAAAAAGGTAATTTAAAATCTTTAGAATTGTAAAGTCTTTATGAGCATGCTATTTAATAAAATTGTAATTTAAGGTGTTAAAAATTGTAGAGAATGGGGCATTAGTCAATTTTCAAAATACTTTAAGACTAGCATCTGTTTTATTTTTCAAAATCTTTGTCACAATACTGACCTTCTTGACTTGTTAAGTTATCAAAACCATGGTGATCTAAAAATGCCTCTCTCCCTTATTTTTTATCACATTCACAAAATTTTAAAGGATCTCAATTAATCTCTTATTTTTTTTAAATACTTTTTAAGGTCCATTTTTCTTAAAGTACTTTTTAAGGTCCAAGGTCTTAATGGACGTTAATTATCATCATCATATCAGTATATAACTTAGTAAAAGTAAAATCAATAAAAATACATCTTATTTGAAAAAATAAAAATTGAAATTAGATTAAGTATATTATTAAATTACTTCCTAATAATTAAAATTAGATTATTAAATTTTTGTTTAGATAAATTATTATATTTTATCTTTTAAAAGTAATATATATATATATAGTTTTTCCAATATAGGTTTATATAGTTGTTGTTTTTTTTATATTAATGAATAGTGATTTTATTAAATGTGCCTATGGTTACAACAAATATAAGAGGAATTCAATACATTTTCATTTTTCTATTGAACTTTTTATTGAAATAATGACTAAATTTATGGGAGACAAATTCAAGTGTTTGTTTGTTTGTCTTTTTTTTGTTTTGTTTTTTTCTTTTCTTTTCTTTTTCATTAATACAAGTGGATACAATAAAAGAAAATTTAATGGTCCAACTTGATGCAATATCTATATAAAATTTGAAGTTATTTGAAGAGAATGTGGCTCTACCTTTTAAATATGTTGTATAGCCACTAAACATATTAAATGCTTATTTATAATTTTAGTATAAAAAGCGTAGATAAAATTAAAATAATAGATAATTAACAAGGATATGTGATGGGCATATTTGGATGATGCTTCACATGAAGAGGGAATTTTGTATTTTTTTTTAAACAATTATATTTATTTAAAATATAGGATAAGTTTAAGAGAATAATAATTACCATAAATTTGATGGTTTTCACATGTAAATTTGATAGCTCTGACATGTAAAGGTAGACTGAACTAGTGGATGAACTATCAATAAATAGATAAGCATTGGGGTGAGGAACTTGGATTATATCCATACTTTAAGATGGATGTAGAGTTGAATATATTCACTCGCCAGCTTAGATCCATCTAATTATGAATGGAGTGGGATAAAATCTCTTGATTTGTAAATATTTTCTCAAGTTTTGCGCTCCAAAAAGAAGTTAATAAGTGACAAGCATTAAAGATATACGGATGATATTTTTTTTTTGGGAAAATATAAGCATATGAAGATCATGTACATTTTCATTTTATGAAAAAAATATCTATTTTATTGTAAGAAACTACATTAATAATTTAAGTGTGAAAAGAGAAGCCCACAAACTAAATAGATATTCAGGACATTTCAATGTATATTTTTTCCTTTGCAAATAAATAAAATAGTTTCAAGGCATATTTAATTATTAGAATTTGAATATTTTTTAAATATTGAATTAAATATTAAATTATGATAGTTATCACATTCTTTGTAAATTTGAAAAAATTTAATGTATATTAGTGTTGGTAGGCCAATGTCCCTCTCATTCACTGATGATATGGCCCATCTCTACTCTTTTTGTCTTTACTTTTGGATTTTTAGATTCCTTGTATATATCTTTTGATTCTAAGAATTATTTTCGTTTTACCCATGGACATTGGTTAAATTTTATGTCTTGATTTCTTGTGATTGCTTTGTTTGCATTGCCCTCATTGCTAGAACTTTTGATATTATCTTACAATTTATCAATTTAATTTTATGTGTATTTGAACATTCGTAATAAAAGAAATAGACCATTATTAAATTTGAGAAATTTTGCTAGAGTTTATATTTAATGCTTATCAAATTATTTTTGGTCTAACTATAATAATTTGTTCAATGATATAAATTATATATGTTAACCTATGAGGGAGGCCATGTTCGATAGCCTATTCATTTTATAATAATTGGGTTATTGAAACTTATACCCAACCATTATTGGTCGCATATGATTATTAATAGGTTGTATAACGTAACATATTATATACTCCTACAAATGTATATTGTTAATCGTTTCGATGGGAAAAATGAATATGGTAATTAACCATGTTGTGACTTTAGACTTGTGGGTCGAACTCTCAAATTTTTGATATGCACATCTCAAGGGAAAACAATGAGTATCAAGGGTTAATCCACTTAATCTTTGTCATTCTCATATGGGTTGTTGATCTGTCGAAGGGTTAGGTTTTCAGGTTTTTACAGAGCAATGTTGAACCTAGTATGACTATAGGCCATATCCGCTCTTGTCTCGAGTTAAAAAGATTGAAACAACATGTACTGATTTGTTGGAAGCATGTGATGATTCTGCCAACATTTTTCAGGCCCATAAGGTTAACAGGCCCATAACGATGCTCCTGGCATCAACTCAATAGGGAAATCGATGTCCCTTCTTTGAGGTAAACCTGGTACATATTCTGGAAACACGTCCATGAAATATTGTACTACTGGTATGCTTTCCAACATAGGGGTCTTCTCCTTAGAATTAGCAAAACCCACCTGAATGGCATATATCTGAAATATTTTTCTAATACACTTACTCATTTGGGAGGCTGTGATAAGACGCAATTGTAAGGGTTTCTTGATTCCTTCTATTTCTTGACGAGTTCCATCTTGCATTCAATAATATATAATCTTCTCTTTATAATCTACCAACATCCAATGCCTCTCCAACCAATCCATGCCCAGTGGTACATCATAGGATCCCAAAGGCAGTACATTTAGATCCACATTTAACTGTTGGTTTCCAATTTCCAATGTACAGTTTAGAATTTTGGCACAAAATTTTCTTTTTCCCAGTGGCTAGCTATATCAGTCAGGGATTTTTGAATTTTTGACTTTGCAATTTACAGATTTCTACTATTCTGGAGTTTATATAACTTAAACTAGCACCTGGGTCAACCAAAATAGAAATAGGTTGTGAAAGTAACTTACCTTATAGCTCTATCATTGTTGGTTGATAATCCACCTGCCGATCCTCCAAAGCTGTATTAATTCTGGGTATGTTTTGGGCTACATCACCCACTGTAGAGGCTTCTTGTAGATTGGCTATTGTATCATTTCTTCCCTACTGTGGGAAATTCTTATAATAGTGAGCCTCACCACACCCCAGCACTGTAGAGGTGGTTTCTGGTTTTGTACATGTTCTGGCTTGCTAGAAGCCTCTATAGGCTTTTCTTTCGTAGGCCACCGGGTTCTTTGATGGTTTCTTCCGAACTATTTTCTCATTGAATTCCTTGCAGAATTCTTAAAGTTATTATTCCTAGCATTTTTGTATTTTGAACTGCTTTTCTGCCCTTTTCTTAGCTACCAATTTTTTCCTATTTCTCCTTTTTCCTTGGATTGTTGGTAACACATTCTCGCTTTTCGAATTTCTTCGTCCATGGTCCTTGGATTCACGAACTCAATTCGTTCTTTCATGTGGGTTGGAAAACTACTCAAGAACCGCTGAACCTTAGCCTTTTCATCCCTTAAATAAGGAACATATCTTAGTAATGAAGTGAAATTGGTTATGTTTTCATCCATTTTCATTTGACCCAACCTAAAATCATGGAATTCTCTGGAATTTTCATCATAGAAACGTTCTGTTAGATATTTTTCCTTAAAGTATTCTGAAATTCATCCCATGTCACGTCTTGGTCTTCAATACTGTGGACATTCTTGACTTCCTCCCACCACAAGGTAGCTTTTTCTCACAACTGATAAATGGCCAACCAGGCTTTAAGGTTTTTGTTATACTCATAAACTTGAAAATATTTATTCATATTAATCAGCCAAGTTTCTGCCACCTCCTCCGCTTCTCCATCAAATGTAGGTGGTTTAATCTTTCGAAACTCACCCTGGAGCTCTACTTTTTGTTTCTTAATTTATTTTTGTTCTGATATGTTACCAGACTCAGCCTAATTATAGTTCCTATTCTTGTTACTTCGCTATGAATGGCTTCTTTCCACTCAGTCATTATTTTGGTTCTTAGCTTGTCGTTCATTTTCTTCCTACGTATCTCAATCAAGACTGGGTTGTAACACTCCTTAATTATGTTTATCGGAAAGTATTTTGAGTATCATTTCCTGCTCTTGCATCCAGTGCTCATTATCAATCCTAACCCAGACCATTTCTTTCTGTAACTTTTGCACAGTGCTTAGTAGTATACTGGTTTGATGCTTCTATTCTTCCAGCAGTCTACTGGTCTATTGGTGTTGATCTACACTCAGCTGAATCCATATTTCCGGATTCATTTCTGGATGGGACTGGGGTGTAGGTTCCCCTACATTCCGGGGTGTTTTTTGTGTCGATACCCTCCTCATTTTGTCTTCTACTATGTTATTTCATTTTCTATGCACCATTTACACACAACAATTTATCACATTAGGTGACCCATTGGGTCCCAGCGTATGAACGTTGCGCTGAAACCACTTGAAACATACATCACAGTAATAATAATAATAATAAATTATCACTCACTATATTATACCCATAGCTCCATAGTATTATTGCGAACATACAAAGTGAAACTATATAAATATTATAACAACTTGGTTAATCCTCCATACCCTAAGCTAGTTTCATTGTCTCTATGTGCATGACACTTGTGAATTTAATCCGGTTAACTATGTGATATTTAATACTCATAACACATATGATTAATGCCTTGGAGAACGGACGATAATTTCATATCTTGAACCCATACGTTTGATTTAATTCCTGGAACATTAAGTCTCGTCAGAGATTAAGTGTCATAAGGTAGATGCGTTGAATTGTACCTACACCTAGGGTTTTGAATCACATGTGAACATATGTCCTGTTGTCCGTCTTTGGATTTGGAGTGTTAGGATCTACGGTGGAGATTATTGTGTTACCCGTTTAGGATATCAACCACCGCAAACCCCAACCAATTCTTTCATTTTCGCTTTGTGAGTTTCGTCGGCGTTGCTCCTCTGCAACTCCATCGTGGCTTGAACTTTGTCAACCGACAATCCTTTACTCCAGTTCAATCCTTATTTCCATGGTGTAATCCGAACCAAGTATAACCATTTCACTCACAAATTTTGGGGCTTAATCCCTTACAGTATTGTTAAGTTTCATCATTAAGTTGAATATACTCTTCGTTTATTGTTTTCGCAGGGGGCTAGTAGTGGCTTGGTGCCATTTTCTAAGCACTTAGTTCTGCAAGAATTTCTAGTTTAAATATGTTTTTTAATTTCTATAGGTTTTGGGAGTTTTCTTCATGGCTATGTGTACTCCAGCTTCTCAATCCGAATTTCCCTCTCACTATGGCAGGTAAACCAACTCATTGCTTCAAGCTTTACGTTTATTAATTCACTAAGTTTATTTCCTCTCATTTGTTGTCATAGATTTACTTTTACCCTTGCTTTTCACAGTGTTGTTTTCGTAGTCTGTGAAATTTGTTCAATACAGGTATTGTGATTTTTACTATGTTTTCTTTTTGTTTCCTTAGCATTTCCCTTTGCCTCGCAAGATTGGAAAGTATGGTCCTTTCTAATGTTTATTGTCTCAGTTTTGAACAGGTAACACACAATATTCGATTGGCTTGGGTTCATACACCGTGTTTACCGCCCCTTGAGGTGCTTTGTTTGCAATTCCTGACTCTGTCGCTGCCTGACAGGTACCGATTTCTTCGTAGGGTACTAGCGATGCACTTTTATTGTGAAGAGTTCGTCCATAAAACTTGTGATTTCAATGAATCCCTGCCACATTCTAGACAAATAAGATCAAAAAATAAACCATAGATTCACTCCCACTTTAAAACAGAGATTCCAAACTTTTAAATAGACTTCGTTACAATACCATGGCCAATATCATGGTTATCGATACCACACGCCCAAAAAACTATAATTTATTTCATAATAAAAATATTTTAAATTTAATTTAATTTTACAACATTTTTTTAATTAAATTGAAAAATAAAAAAATCCTAACTACCTTTCTAATAAATCTCAACCCTATATTTATAATTATTACTAAAAATATTTCATAAAATTAAATATCTACTATCTACCTATTAATTAAATTAAAATTATGAAAACTTTGTTCCAAAATAAACACACTTATTAATATAATTAAATCAATGTGTCAAATTAAACAAAAAGAAATAAAATAATAATAATTTTTTTCACATGTTGAAAAAATCAACATAAAGACAAAATAGGGGTAGGATAAAGTTGTTTACAAATGAGATTAGAAAACACAAATACTCTAAAAATATATTATATATTTTCTTATTATTTTATTAAATAAAATTATATTTACGCCCTAAGGCATTCTTATTTGAAAACAACTTCCCTAGCTCCAACGTGTCCATGTCTAAGCCATTGGATCAAATGTTAGACGATTAAAATGTTTTAGGCCATTAGATCCACAAATAAATAGTTATATATATATTTTTTATAATATTAGTTTTTTCTTTTTTTCTATAAGTTAGATTGATTTTATGTATATAATAGAAATGTTGTAATGTCGTGTTTAACATTTTGACTATGTCAAATTACACAAAAATAAAAATAAAAGTAAATTAAATAAAAAGATTGGCATAATGTAATGAACATTTTAACTAGGTCAAAATACAATAAAAAACAAAAATAATAAAATAAAACAATAATAAACTATAAAACAACCCATGGTATTGACCTTATTTGAAAACAACTTCCCTAGGTGTCAATGTTTTTTTACAATGTTAGTTTTTTTCTTTTTTTCTTTTTAATAAGTTAGATTGATTTTTGGTGTATAATAGAAATGTTGTAATGTCATGTTTAACATTTTGACTATGTCAAATTACACAAAAATAAAAAAGAAAGTAAATTGAATAAAAAGATTGGCATAATGTAATGAACGTTTTAACTAGGTTAAAATACAATAAAAAATAAAATAATAATAAACTATAAAAACAGCTCATGCAAAATACTTGCAAATAATATAATAATGCTTTATAAGTATTGATATTGTAAAAAGGTAATTTAAAATCTTCAGAATTGTAAAGTCTTTATGAGCATGTTATTTAATAAAATTGTAATTTGAGGTGTTAAAAATTGTAGAGAATGGGGCATTAGTCAATTTTCAAAATCCTTTAAGACTAGCATCTTTTTTATTTTTAAAAATCTTTGTCACAAGACCGACCTTCTTGACTTGTTAAGTTATCAAAACCATGGTGATCTAAAAATGCCTCTCTCCCTTCTTTTTTATCACATTAACAAAATTTTAAAGGATCTCAATTAATCTCTTCTTTTTTTTAAATACTTTTTAAGGTCCAATTTTCTTAAAGTACTTTTTAAGGTCCAAGGTCTTAATGGACGTTAATTATCATCATCATATTAGTATATAACTTAGTAAAATTAAAACCAATAAAAATACATCTTATTTGAAAAAATAAAAATTGAAATTAAATTAAGTATATTATTAAGTTACTTCTTAATAATTAAAATTAGATTATTAAATTTTTGTTTAGATAAATTATTATATTTTATCTTTTAATTTTTGTTTAGATAAATTATTATATTTTATCTTTTAAAAGTAATATATATATATATATAGAATAAAAAATTAAATGTATTGTTTTTTCAATATAGGTTTATATGGTTGTTGTTTTTTTTTATATTAATGAATAGTGATTTTATTAAATGTGCCCATGGTTACATAAATATAAGAGGAATTCAATACATTGTCGTTTTTTTATTGAAATAATGATTAAATTCATGGGAGAAAAATTCTAGTGTTTTTTTTTTGCAGATACTACAACTTTTGGTATATTTTAATTTATATTTCTATTTTTTTAATCAAATATTTAGTATGAAATTAAATTTTGATTAATATAGATAAATGATAGTTAGCATCTTCATATATAAGAGTATAAGCATTTTATAATTCTTATAGTAAGATAGATTTCATTAATACAAGTGAATATAATAAAAGCAAATTTAATGGTTATAAAATTTGAAGTTATTTGAAGAGAATGTGGCTCTACCTTTTAAATATGTTGTATAGCCACTAAACATATTAAATGCTTATTTATAATTCTAGTATAAAAAAGCATAGATAAAATTAAAATAATAGATAATTAACAAGGATATGTGATGGGCATATTTGGATGATGCTTCACATGAAGAGGGAATTTTGTATTTATTTTTAAACCATTATATTTATTTCAAATATAGGATAAGTTTGAGAGAATAATAATTACCATAAATTTGATGGTTTTCACATGTAAATTTGATAGCTTTGACATGTAAAGGTAGATGGAACTAGTGGATGAACTATCAATAAATAGATAAGCATTGGGGTGAGGAACTTGGATTATATCCATACTTTAAGATGGACGTAGAGTTGAATATATTCACTTGCCAGCTTAGATCCATCTAATTATGAATGGAGTGGGATAAAATCTCTGGATTTGTAAACATTTTCTCAAGTTTTAAGCTCCAAAAATAAGTTAATAAGTGACAAGCATTAAAGATATACGGATGATATTTTTTTTTTGGAAAATATAAGCGTATGAAGATCATGTACATTTTCATTTTATGAAAAAAATATCTATTTTATTGTAAGAAACTACATTAATAATTTAAGTGTGAAAAGAAAATCCCACAAACTAAATAGATATTCAAGACATTTCAATGTATATTTTTTCCTTTACAAATAAATAAAATAGTTTCAAGGCATATTTAATTATTAGAATTTGAATATTTTTTAAATATTGAATTAAATATTAAATGATGAAGGCTATCACATTCTTTGTAAATTTGAAAATATTTAATGTATATTAGTGTTGGCAGGCCAATGTCCCTCTCATTCACTGATGATATGGGCCCATCTCTACTCTTTTTGTCTTTACTTTTGGATTTTTAGATTGCTTGTATATATCTTTTGATTCTGAGAATTATTTTTGTTTTACCCATGGACATTGGTTAAATTTTATGTCTTGATTTCTTGTGATTGCTTTGTTTGCATTGCCCTCATTGCTAGAACTTTTGATATTATCCTACAATTTATCAATTTTATGTGTATTTGAACATTCGTAATAAAAGAAATAGACCATTATTAAATTTGAGAAATTTTGCTAGAGTTTATATTTAATGCTTATCAAATTATTTTTGGTCTAACTATAATAATTTGTTCAATGATATAAATTATATATGTTAACCTATGAGGGAGGCCATGTTCTATAGCCTATTCATTTTATAATAATTGGGTTATTGAAACTTATACCTAACCATTATTGGTCGCATATGATTATTAATAGGTTGTATAACATAACATATTATATACTCCTACAAATGTATATTGTTAATCGTTTCAATGGGAAAAATGAATATGGTAATTAACCATGTTGTGACTTTAGACTTGTGGGTCGAACTCTCAAATTTTTGATATGCACATCTCAAGGGAAAACAATGATTATCAAGGGTTAATCCACTTAATCTTTGTCATTCTCATATGGGTTGTTGATCTGTCGAAGGGTTAGGTTTTCAAGTTTTTACAGATCAATGTTGAACCTAGTATGACTATAGGCCATATCCGCTCTTGTCTCGAGCTAAACGGATTGAAACAACATGTACTGATTTGTTGGAAGCATATGATGATTCTACCAACATTTTTCAGGCAGTCGGATGGTTTGAATTTCTTAAGTTGTTTAGTTACCAGCCTAGATCCATCTAACTCTGGATCTATCATGCGCCGAGAGGGATCAAATCTCTCGAGGTGCAAACCTA